>JAUMHM010000086.1:13923142-13957844 GCA_032362435.1 Melikaiella ostensackeni
GAAAAAAACCTGGAATTGCCAGGACATTTTTTTCAGCATTTCAGTAGACACCCTGTAAAGGCAATTTTTTTAGGCTTATGAGGCTGAAAGTTTTCAATGATGGGGGCCTTAAAAGTTAAACCATTTAATACAGATGTGCAAAATCGACACTTCCAAGAAAGTATTAAAACTATTACAAAATTTAAAATCTTTTAAGAAAGTATTAATAATTCGTATCACTCAAATTTTTGGAGAATAATAACAAGGAAACGTTGACATGGCTAA
This sequence comes from Melikaiella ostensackeni, assembly GCA_032362435.1. Lineage (NCBI taxonomy): Eukaryota > Metazoa > Arthropoda > Insecta > Hymenoptera > Cynipidae > Melikaiella > Melikaiella ostensackeni. The sequence goes on from JAUMHM010000086.1 coordinate 13,923,407, forward strand.
AGTGATGCTTTGAATACACCAGTCGAGAGTGTGACTTCACTGATAGCGTAATTGAATAGTAATTGCTGTTAATGCTCTCTTGAGACAATACTTGATAATATGAGTTTCGAGTTAACACAATGGATTTTCACAATTCGAGGAAGTAACTATAAGCGTGGCTCCAAGATCGGAAACAATGACCTATTCACGATTAATTTTAGCTTTTAATCTTCAAAACTTCTCTATAATCAACTTACAATTCACTTTCAAGGTCAAAGTATCAAAAGAATTTATAGTTGTTATTCAGTTTCAATATGTAGAATATGATTTTTTAAATAATAAATTGTTCAGTTTTGAACGCTTCCAAGTTTCAATTCATAAGTCTGATTTTTTGTTCAGGCGGGAGAAGAAGTAATCTCGACATTCTCGACGGTGGTCAGATGATCCTAGGTCGTAGAGTTCTATAGACTTAGTGAACCTTTTTGGATGACAATTTTTCCTTCACTTTTACGTGACTTAGTAAATGAAGGAAAAGGCACGAAGGAATATTATAAAAAGCCGTTCGGACGTGCCCACCTATAAGGTCCTACGCTGGGCCTGGTTGACAGACGGTTTAATCCCCTAAATTACTTTATTGTACTCCCAATTGCTTTCGCCTTCAAAAGGTTTGCTTACTTTCTACGATTTACATATTTTAAAGGTAAAAATATTTTAAGTTGACCTACGCTACTGTATCATCTCAGATATTTCAATTCTAACATCTAAGATTCTACGATATTTCAGTTGTATAAAACTATAAACATCTCCTACCTTTTTTTTGAACACCTCGGTTTTTTCAGTTGAACAGGTCAAATGTGTCAATTTAACATCTCGAATATTTCAGTTGATCATCTCGGGTTTTTTACTTTAATATCTAGAATATTTTAATTGTTATGCCCCGGATATTTTAGTGTAACATCTTGGATTTTTGATTTAACAACTACTGGATATTTCAATTGTTACAACTCGGATATTACAACTGTAACATCTACTATATTTTAGTTGGATATCTCGGGTTTTTAAATTTAACATCTCTGACATTTCAGTTTGCAACATCCCGTATATTTAAATTTAACGTCTCGAGTTTTTCAGTTCCAAAATTCAGTTTCCTTAGTTAAACATATTGATTTTTTCAGTTGAACATCTCTGATATTATTGTTCATTCTTAGCTGTACAACTTTTGACAGCCTGACGTTTGTAATTTAAAAATTCTGAACGCCTCAAAGTTAATGCTTTTAAATTACAAACTTATCTAATTAAATTTTAAAGTGTTCAATTTTGAATAGCCATACACAAAGTGTAATTAGCTTTCAGCCCGCTTTCTATTCACGCGAATACAATTGTCGAATAATTAACGCAATTATCCTTGGCTCGCAATTCGTGTATAGAAATTGCAATTCTATGAGCCGGTCATGACTCGAGTGAAGGCATAGATCCGTGACCTTCTTTTTATGCGTATCACCAAAATCGGAAGCAAGACTGTCACCGTGTAGAATATATATAAATGCAAGACAAATGCATCACACAGCATTGCAGTACTAAAAACTAAACTAATACCAACTATATATGTATTCTAGAGATCTAAAAGTGCGCGTCAATTTCATTCTCGGCACACCTTATAACGACATACACGGTGTGTCGACTGTACATGGGTGCGTCCGACAATGCGCCACGTACTGAATAATTCATTCCCATGAGACTCCAATCCCCTAAACTTGAAGCTTGACAGGGATTTTTACTTTTAGCCACTTTCTCATTCCTGCCTAAAAATTAAGATGCTGTGGAATCAGAGAGTCATTCGGAAGAAAAATTCCATATGGATGAAAATCCTTTGTCTTACCACCCACCTTTTTTGTCGAAATGAGCATAGAAAATATGCGTAGGGGAAAGGTGCCCACGCCCCACAGGGAGTCAGAAAAATTTAAACTCGTCTATATGTTCATTTTAAAACTAACCTGTAAAGTTTCAGGCATGTAAATGAAGCCTAATCCTTCAGATGTTTAAAACTGGAAAAATAAAAACCTTTTTGTGTAAGCATTTGAGAAAAAATTAACAATTTATAAGACCATGCCATTTGAGTCCCTGTGTACCCTCGAATGTACACAGATAGTCACCCATTGCATTCAGTAAATGCAGCTTTTTAAATAGGTTTCGTCTTTGATATATGCATTTACTTGGTTTATCTTCTACGAAAATTTTCGCCGAACTTAAATTATTTGATAGTTACTGAAAAATATGTAATGTTAAACTGACTTATAAATGCACGTTATGTACCTGCTGAACATTGTTTTTGTAACATACCTAATAAATTTCAGTGTTAGCAACTCAAAAAAGTTAGTTTACTGTTTACATCACAGTACGCGCGATTGATTCGTGCCGACCTGCCAACCGTCAGAATGTCAGAATAGGAAATTCTCTCATGCATTTTGACAACATTAACCTCAATATTTAAAAAAATTATATCATCGACTCTCTGTTTACCCTGAAACTTCGTTTAACAAATATGGGTTTATTATTTTGAATCGGGGAACAAAACCCTTGTTTGCCTCAAATGTCATGAGAATAATGTTTCCAGATTGTAAGTATAGCATTAAAAACATTTTTAATGGTCCTGTTTCTATCAAATATTAGTTAAAAGTGTGAAGAAAGATCAGTGCACAGTGTCAAAAACATAGTTCATTTAAATAAACCTTAAATACGAAAATCACAGGAATATAACTTTTCTAAAAGACGTTAATATAACAGAGTAATTAGATATTTAGTGAATATAAAACATTTTACTGAATAATTTGTTATATATTCCTTTTGATTATCTATGCACGCTGAACATCTGTGGATACCTTTCCCCGAGCCTTTCCTTCATAGTTGAGGAATGCATAATTGCTTTTTATTCTTGTCCTGTCATCCTTGTCATCGGTTGAACAAAAAAAAAAAAGAGGAAATAGGAAAAAATTCTGACGTAAGTTCGAGTTGAACCAGAAACGAGATGCTGTTCGAAGAGAATGATGTAACGGAACTTTTTTCAAGCTCGTTATGTTATTGTTTCTGAAACAGGTCTATTTGAAAATGAATACAAATAATAGAATGTCTTTGAAAAATTCCTTTTCAAAGAAAATTGTCTTTTATTTTCCCATTGGAAATAGAACAGTAATAAAAGTCAGAGGCTAAAGTAAATAAAGACTAATTAGGACTCAAGGGGTAAAAAAAATGTGAAAAGAGTATCCGAGAAAGATGAGAAAGAAATAAAAAAAATGAAGAACCTATTATTAAGTATGTGACAACTTCCAGCTGGTGTTCCATTAGCTGCAGTTGGTTAGAAAGGGGAGACGAGATTTTGTCTTGCAAAAAGTGACCCCAAAATAAGGGATGATATCTAAATAAGAACCTAAAGAATGAAAATATGTTTTTCTGTAATTTAGAAATTTGCCTTGTAGTGAGGGTTTAACAACTTTAACGCGGAAAAGGATGATTATCGCTTTTCAAGTTTACCGCGTTCCCGTCTAAAGAAGCCTTGCATTTTATTTTCCGGATTCGTGCAATCGTCTCAACCCCACGGGTTGAGGGAAGCAAGAAATATTCCGAGATAATTGCTCTGCTTCCTGCGCCAAGTCTAGGTACTCAACTTGTCTCTCTCTTTCTTTCTTTCTCTCTTTTATTTCTTTCTCGCTTCGTTTCTAACTGTCTACATGTTGTGCGAAGCAACATGCCCTGGAATCCTCTCGATTGACATAATAACGGCTTGGAAAAAGAGTGGAAAAATATTTAAGTATAATGAGAGGTCAATGCACCACACTTTTCAAAAACAACTGCACATTCAGATTATAATCGTTGTGTAGTTTCTTATAGCATAAAAACCATCACGAAAGTTTCGGATAGGAATTCATTCCGAACCAATCCGAATCATTTCAAAATTATCTGAATCCGAATCTGGTGCCAGATCTCAAGTGTAAGCTACCGGTTTTCTTGTTTTGCACGGAAGAATTGTACTTTAAATTCACGGAAAAAACTGGATATTTGCCCTCAACATCTATGATGTTTAGGGTTGATATATTTGATGTTTAACTATAGAACAGCCATCTAGATTCTAGATGTTTAAGGTTAGTTTTTGTGGATGGCGAAAAGTATATGGAACGCAAAGCTTTCTTACGTCGAAGTTTTTTTTTTTGGAGAAGAAATAGCACTTTTATCAATCATTTTACCAATATGTCGAATATAATATTAGGCATGAAAAAAATATCAGAGAAAAAAAATCAAAACAAATTCAAATTCATTTAATTACATTTTTCAACTTATCTATGTCTCTAATATTATTGATAATATTATTTATAATATTATTTATAAAAAAATATACATATATTTTTATTTCTCAGACTTAAGATGGTTAAGGCCCAATATGTCGAAGGCACTTTTTGAGTTAAGAGATTTGTACCAAAATGAATATTGTGCACGGGACTATCCCGGAGCCCTATATATAATCTTAAGTCTGAGGTATAAAAAATAATAATATATTTTTTAAATTAAATATCATGATTGATAATATTAGAGGCATAGATAAGTTGAAACATTTAATTAAATGAATTTGAATTTGTTTTGGATTTTTCTTCTGATTTTTGTTTTCATTCCTAATAATATAATTTTTTTTCTGCATGTCAAATTATGCATATGACTCTCATCAGATCACTTGACTGCATTACAAAAATGCGTCCGTGACTGATGATATAAACCGGGATAGCCCCGTACAGAATATTCAGTTTAGTACAAATATCCAACTCAGCACAATAAAAAAAAATGTTCAAAATGATACGGAAATCAATATCATTTTGATATGCAACAAAAATGATACCAAAATGGTAATAATAATCTTTTTTTCATAAGCTTACACTTTACATACGACACGAAACGAAATGTCAAACCACATTGACTATAAGTTTCATCAATTGGCCGATGGAGGCATGGCGGTTTCCTGCTCTAGAACAACGAGTTTAATATCTCCGATGTTACCATTTAACATCTTGGAGGTTTCAGTTTAACATCTTAGATGAATGTACCTGAAGTTCTGAACGTTCAAATGAACGAAATATTTTTTCCCAATTTTATTTTATTCATGAATATTGTTCCAACTACGATTTAAAATAATGCTTTATAAGTTTCTTCTGATAATCTAACATTCTCAATATAAATGAACAAATATTTTAGTTTTGTTTCTAGTTTACAAAGCCATCAGTACAAAATTTCGTTCATTTGAACGTTCAGAACTTCAAGCACATTTAGATGATCCAGTCTGTAACATTTATCTTATACTTTTAATATCTAGGGTTTAACGTCCATTTTTCTCTGTGTAGCAACACAACTATAGAAAAGTTGCACAACTTTTTTTTATAAGAAATGCTAGGCAGCAAACACCCTCTCCCAGATTTCTAGTGTAAGCTTCCCATGCAGATACGCCAAGCATGATAAAGATGCGGAAGGTAATTGCTCTTCTTTCCTTTCCTTACATTTACATCATCTCTTACGTCGCGGCGCTTGCGCTAGAGCGCGCATGCATAAACAAACACACCCCACACCTCATGGCAAGATGCATACGCAACGCACACAAGTTGAATAACACATTCGTACCTGCACATAGCAATATTGCATGGTGCACACAGCTTCACACAGCACATTCGTCTTGGTTCTTCGTAAAAGTGCAGATTGAGTTGCAGGGGGTTGAGGAACGAATCTGCACTGCACGCCGATTACACTGCACGCCGATTACACTGCACCCACACGTAGGGTTTTGCGTTTGCTTAGGGTCGAGGGATAATACAGAAACTCCCCCGTTTGTCAAGGGTTAAAAAGAGTCTCACCCTCCCGATTTTTCCCTCCTTTTCCCTCATCCTTTCCCTCGGCGGTCGGTGTTGTGCGTTATTAATACGCAAGCTACATCCAGTTTCTATCCTCTTTTCTCTCTTACTCTCGCCATGTCTCTATATGCTTTCCTTTATCTCTTTTTTCGAGACTCTCTCTCTCTCTCTCTCCTCTCCTTTTCAGACACCGTGCCTCTCTTTCGTGAGTCAACTCAAACTCCATTCAACCCCTCTGAAGTCGTCGACGCCGAGACTCTTTTGCAGAAAAAAATAAACGTTTATGTTCGTTTATTAAGCCATGAAGCTGCAACGAATCGCGCTATGCATTCTAGTGAAAAGGTACCACTCTTGCAAGGAACGGATCTAATCTTAACTGTAGTTTTTTTAAACTTGGTGTTTTTTATTAAAAATTATTATTAAGGCTTAAGATTTGGGTGCTTATCCAAGCAACAATTGCTATTTCATAATTTCAAATTTCACATTACAATCCGAAATGATAAGCAAAGCGGCAATAACGAGAAATCTCATCAGTTTCCTATCAACGTAGGTCGGATTAAGAAAATCCCTTTCCCGACCATATAAGCTCGTAATCGTAGGAGGTGCCATTGTCTCTAACTTTCTAGTATACTCAGGATTATGGTCGTTCTTTATGGATCATGAAGGGCCCAACAATATGACGCATTACCTCGTGGTTTCCTCCTCCGCAGTTCATCCTTCTGATTATTATTCGGTTTTATATCTCCAAGCTAGGAATAACCTATATGAACCTGTACCTGCTTCATTCTAACCAATTCTATAACCACTGCAAAATCCACATCAAGTCTCAATATTTACTCGAAGATTAAGGTCACCGGGACGTTCAAGGCACGTATTCGACTTCTCTTACGCTTAGTTGCCACCATACCTATATTTAGCCTCTATGTTATCACGTTTTGCCGCTAACAGATGCGAGAAACGAGTCAGTTTAACTCTTTATTATATTTCTCACGTGTATTTCTGTTGTTTGAGTAAACACTAGGAATCAAGAAAAAGTATTGCAGACATTACAAAATACAATTGCTGCATTTGTCCTCTCAATATTCCAATTCTTTGTTTCTACTATGCGTATAAAAATAGATATTAAATTTTTTTCTAGGTGTCAGGTATATATCCGCGGTGTTAAATTGAAATACCTGAGATGTTAAATGAAATATCCGAGATGTACCATGAAATATCTGAGATGTACAACTGAAATATCCCAGATGTTTCACGCATTGTCCAAGCGCATTTGCAATTTGAGTTAACAACTCTGTTATTTCAATTTAACATCTCGGATACTTCAATTATAACATGTGTATCTGGTATGACGATTGAAATTCTCAAATTTTTAAATTCGACATGTCTCATATATTTCAGATGAAAGTGTTGGATTTTTCAATGTATCATCTTGGATATTTCAGTGGTAAAATATCCGATATTACGGTTGAAAATCTTGAATTTTTCAATTTGACATCTCGCAAATATTTCATTCGAAAATCTCAGATTTTTCAATTTAACATCTCGGATATTTTAATTAAACATCTCAGATATTTCAGTTGAACACCTGGGATATTTCAAATGTATGTAACATCTTGGATGTTTTGAGTTGAAAATCTCGAATTTTTCAGACTGACTTCTAGAATTGTTAAATTTAACATCTCGGATATTTCAGTTGAATTTTTAAAGCTGTTCGCGCAGTTTATTACGAATTTGTTAAAAAGCTTTTTAGTATCTAAACAATCTTTGACAAATTTTTGATAACTGCGTCACCTGATTAAAAAGTTCAAACACTCGTGATCTGTCAAAAATATTTTTTCATATCAAATCGTTGAAATACGTGTCGTCTAAAATTTTGAGAAAAACAACATGCTTCGTCCGGATAATGATTTTATGACTTGAGCATGCACAGCCTGTACGATTTGAAATGAATTCGCCGAGTTGAGCATCTCGGATTTGTGTTTAATGACAAACATGTTACTCCTTAACATAGATGTTACGACAAAATTAGCTTTTACCGTCTCGTAGTCGACTATTAAGATTAGGGAAGATTTGCTATCACAATCCTTATTCCTTAACAAGGTAAGTCGTTGCCGGAATTAGAAATGATGAGGGTATAGCTCTTGGAAAATAAAGCGAATAACTGTTACATAGGCCGAGAAGAAATTTTTCTCTCAACATTCGTCTCTCAAATCGGTCGTATAAGTCCAGGGGTGTAATTCAAGATTGAGAAGATGGATGTCGATAAACTCGAGCAATTTCCCTCTTCTTTTTGTCTCTATCAACAAATGTTGCAACACCTAGAACTCTAGTAGATGCTATTACAGTAGAGTATATACTAGATGTAATTTGGGTACATAGCTTCTTTCCATATTCTTGGAAAAGGGAGACTTATCAGACATCTCACATATATCTTTCGGTTTTATGTTTAGGGTCTTCCACCCTCTAGTGTTTCTGCTTCACTAGCAATATATTCCCCTGAATCTAAATCCTAGGGTTTCCCGTAGGGAACTTGTGCCGGTTTTAACAGGGAGTTGCAATTATCGTACCAGAAAAATTCAGGTTCAGCCACGCTTAGGTGCAAAAGAAAGGGTATATTGGGCAGGACATTTTTTTCATGAAGTATCACAGAAAAATGATTCACGGATGTCTGCTGGGCAATGAAACCGTTTCTTAGATTAAGAAAGGAATCGAAATCTCAAAACCTGGATTTTCTCTTTCAAACCCTCGATCCAGCGTTTCATACGCCCACCAGACGATGAGTCACCTATGTCTCTTGCACAGTGCTTTCCCATTCCAGGTTTCCAAGTTGCTCGCATGTCGTACTTCGCCTTCAGGTTCTCGTTTATTGCAATATCGATAGAGAGGATAGACAAAGACCGTCTTATCTTCATGGAGTTGAAATGAAATCCGTATCTAATTCCCCAGTGAAGATATCTTTTCATTCATTTGATCAAACAGTTCTACCACACATGGAATTTGCAGGTTTCATGTCTTGTTTGAAACGAGTTTAAACTTCAGACACCTGCAACTATCAATTTAAAAGATAAAGGTGCTCAATTTGGACACTTTCAATTCAAAATCTTCAAAACTTGATGTCTTCCGAAAAGCATTAAACTTGGGTCATTCCGCATGTGGACAATCCCAACAGGATTTTGGACGTCTTCCAAACATGAAAGCATTCCAACTTCAGTTTGATTAATCTTTTTAATTAGAAGAAACGTTTTTTACTTAACGACTCTTCTATATCTCGATGGGGTAAAAATATCTATAAATAACCCCCTTTCCTCAACCACACTCAACTTGAAATTACGAAATTAATTGAGCGCCTGGATCGCATTTCAAAGTGCCGTGTCTCTCGATAGTCCATCCGGGGAATGAGTTTCAGTCTTTCAGAGTTCATCGATTTTTGGATTGAATTACCCACGAATTACCCTATGTCGAGTGAGCGCTGAAAGTGTTCACCGCGCCCTTGTCCAGTAATTTAAGTGCCTTTAAATTCCACGGGTGGGCAACAAAAAAATAAATAAAACAGATGAAACTCGACGAACGCCGTTTCTTACTTTGACGCTAAATATAAACCCAACTCGCATTTGGGGAAGCGGTCGTATACTCCTATAGAACGTACATACAGTTAGTGAAGTTGATGTGGTTGTTGAAAAAAAAAAGGAATAAAAAGCCGAAAACCGCTGATACTCAATCGTAGGGTGGATGGATTTATTTTTAGATTGGTTAGCGTGATGCCACGCGATCAGTAACGAGGCATAAGTGCCATTAATTTTTGGAGGATTGAATCTCATTTCGAAACGGGTTTGTCATGATAACGAATGTCAAGTGAGAAATATGTAACATTTCATTTCTATATGAAAGCGCGGCACTTATCTCCTACACGCAGATTTTATGTTGCCTGCTCGTTAAATTGTCGTTGAGATTAAAGTGGCGTAACTGAAGATTTGGGTCAAGAAAAAAAAGTGCTTACTTAATTACTTTTTTCTTTAATCTACTTAAAAGTGGTCCAGTTTTTTCCAAAGATATATGAGTACCAAAATTGAGTTGCTTTTTAGAAAATTAAAATTGATCCGAAAAGCTTCCGGGCGATCTTCCGGAATTTGTCAGTTAATTTCAAATATTATTTTTAAAGCTCGACGATTGAAATACAACTCATATTTCCCCTTGTTATCTCACAGCAATTGAATTTATCTTTGCATAAGTCCAATAACTGATAACAAATTTGTGCATGAATAGAGTCGCGAAATTACGTTTATGTTTTGTGATAAACCATGAACGATAACAATGAAAATATGTTTGATAATAGTCGCTTCTGTCAAATGTTTAAAAAATACAAATTTTCCAATTTTCCTCACAATTTTCAGTTTGAAACGTTCAAAATTAAATCATTTCAAATCGAAGTTGTCTAAAATTAAACAATGCGTTAAAAACTTAGAATAATTTTAGATTAAAATATCAAAAATATAAATTTTTGGTTTCAATTTTAAGTATTTCGAAATTGTATAACATCCAAAATTTTATTATTTGAAATTTAAACTATTGTTCATAATTGTGGAATATATCAAATTGAAAGCGTTTGTAATTACACAATTTTGAATTAAAAGTCTTCAAAATTCAATAGTGTCGTGAATTTGGGACAATCGTCATTTGACAGATTCAAAATAAAGCTTAAAAAATTGTACGCTCTCAAAATAGTAACGTTAAAGAGTAAAAGATTTGCGCTGAAATTTAAAAAGTTAAAAACTATTTAAATCTACAAAACTGAACGGTTTTAATTTTTTAAATTTGCTTTACTTGAAGTGAAAAGATTGCAGAACAAAACATTCATACTAACAATTTGATACTGATTTATATTCGAAATTTAACTATTTCTCGATTTTAGAACTTCAAATTGAAAGCCTGCCAAATCGAATAATTAAAAAAGCACTAAAAACTAAAGTTTTCAAATTTGTAGTTTTTCAACATTAACAATAAGAAATTGAGGAATTGGTTTTTCTAATTCACTTCTCAAAAATAGGAATTTAAATTGAATCATTTTTAATTTGAACATATACCAAATTAAACATTTCAAAACTTAATTTCATACAAATAAAAAAATTAATTTGCAGGCCTTAAAATTGTGTAATTTCAAATTGGAATCATGTAGCAAACTGGTTTTTTAAATTTTTATCAATAAACGTAAACGAAATGTTATAAAAATGCCAGTTTAGAAAATCCTGGGGTTTTACTTTCATCTTGAAATTGAATCAAAGTGATTTGCAGCAGAGAAGTATTTGAGTATTCAAGACAAGTATTTTGCTCTGACAAGTATTGAAAATGAACATCAATGTTTATTTAAACTGCTATTCTTTAGTCTGTAAATTATCAAAATTCCTATTTATTCATCGCATGCTTCACAGTCTTTTCTCTATTCCCCTTTTTTTCGTTTTTCTACTTATATGCCAACTGAATTAATAGAACCCAATAAAAAAATCCAACTATTTTTCTTTGAAAATTAAACTATTTTTGGTTGAGAGTTCATCTTTTTTGCTTGGAAATTTTATTATTTCGTTGAAAACTTAATTATTTTGTTGAAAATTTAACAACATCGTTAAAAAGTCATCGTTTTTGATTGAAAAATCAACTGCATGTTTGAAAGTTCGACAATTTGTGTAAAATTGAACTATTTCGTTGAAAACTCGCCTTTTTAGTTTGAAAATTAATCTCTTTTGGTTCAAATTTTATCCTTTTTGGTTACATATACGACTGTTTGTTAGAAAATTAACCTGTTTTGGTTGAGCATTCAACTATTTTGTTGAAAATTCGTCTTTTTTGGTTGAATTAAACTGTTTTTGATTTAAAATTGAAATATTTTCAGTTGAAATATCAACTACTACATTTTTTGTTGAGAATTCTACATTTTTGGTTGGAAATTCAACTACTTGGTTGAAAATGGAACTACTTTGTTAAAAAATATATTTTTTTGGTTGAGGATTTATCATTTGAGTTGGAAACTCGTCTTTTTGGTTGAAAATTTAACTATTTTGAAGAAAGTTAATTTTTCTGGTTCAAAATTTATATTTTTTAGTTGAAAATTCAATTATTTGATTGAAAATGTATGTATTTTATTTGAAACTCATCTCTTTGGGTTGAAAGTGGAACTGCATTGTTTAAAATTCATTTTTTTGGTTGAAGATTTATCATTTAATTTGAAAATTCATCTTTTTGGTTGAAAGTTTAACTATTTTATAGACAATTTTTTTTTTTTGTCAAAAATTAATTTTTTTGACCATAAATTTAACCCCACCATTTTTGGTTGAAAATTGATGTATTTTGTTGAAAATTCTTTTTTTTTTGTTCTAAAATACAAATGTTTGGTTAAAAATTAAACTATTTGGTTAAAGATTACTGTATTTTGTTGAAAATTCGACTCTTTTGGTAGAATTCAATTTTTTATGATTTAAAATAAAAATATTTTTCGATTGAAATATCAACTATTACATTTTTCATTGAGAATTCATCTCTTTTGATTGAAAGTTCAAGTATTTGGTTTAAAATTCATGTATTTAAAAAAAATATTTTTTCAGTGGAAAATTAATGTTCTTTGTTAAAAATTCATTTTTTTGGTTTGAGATTCATCATTTACTTTGAGAGTTTATCTTTTTGGTTAAAAATGTAACTATTTTATAGAAAATTCGTTTTCTTTATTGGTGGAAATATCATGTATTTTGTTGTGAATTCTTCTTGACTTGAAAATTATGAAAAATCTTTTTTGATGGAAAATTCAAATACTTTGTTGAAAATTGATGTTTTTTGGTTGAATTCAACTGTTTGGATGAAAATTGATGTATTTTGTTGAAAATTCGTCTTTTTTGGTACCGAAAATTGATCTTCTGTCTTGAAAATTTATCTACTTGGATTAAATTCATGTATTTGGATTAAATTTATCTATTTTGTTGAAAATGCAATTTCAAGTTAATTCAAGTTAACAATTTCTTCTTTCCGTCTATTTGCAAAAGAAAACAACGCGACTGTATCGGTTGCTAAGATAGTGAAGTTGGTCTAGTAGATTTTTTGCTTCACTAGATTGGATCATTTTGATATTAAATGGAAGATTGAATTGAGCTGCAGCACTTTTGATATCTCAGGATTTACTGTGAAAATATGATAATTAAAAGGGGATTTAAATTCCTTATTTGGAGAAAATCAAGGTAGACTTTTTTTCCCGGCCAGGTTATCCCTTGAACAAAAATGATAAAAATTCCACACAATAAAGCACATGTTGCTATGGGGTCCGGCGTTTTAATTTCTGTGCCCTTAATCCAGTTGGACAATGCCACCTGCTAAAACGCCATATGCCTGGTGCTCCATTATATTACATATAAAGAACGGCTGCGAGGCTAGAATAAGTATTTCGTTTCCGACCTATGGCTTTTCATATAAGTTGCGAAGCCATTCGACCTGGCAGATGATCCCATGCGAGAGGAGCCTCCTTCTCATATGACGGCTCCGCCTATGTATTTTTTTTTTCATTTTCTCTTGACTTCCTTCTTCGGATCGAAAAGTTCTCAAAGAAGTTCTCTGATCACGAAATACACGGATCCCAGGTTATAAGAGAGAAAAACGTCGTATGTCGAGTTATGTTACCGTTCGGATCTCAAATACAAAAACTTGGATTGAATTTTAAAGCTTCAGAAAGAAACGATCACGAGTTTTTGTTTAAAAAACTAAAAAGCAATACGTCGAATTTTATTAGCATCCTGAGAGTCCAGTAGGGCCCAGAGACGCGTAATATGGAATAAATCCAAATAAAGAACTTGAAGTGATGCAGATACGATTGTTACTTCGTTCATGCTCACTGAGCAATCGAATCGACAACCTGGAGCGGAACAATAGCAGATATATTGTAACAATGACGTAGATTTTATCGACAGGTGTCACTGACTTTTAAAAATAAGACTGCATTGTCTTATTATTGTCCTGAATTCTCTCTGCAACATTTTCTATGGAAAGTCTTATGTGCATGAAAATATTTTGTGATAAAGAGACTATTCGCACCTTCCAAGGATTATAATTGCCACCCAATTCAAGTACCTTTCTAGTTTTATAATCTTGAAATCTGAATAATTCAAAAGAAACATGAGAAATTAATAGAACAATAACAATTCAATTTTAAATCTGTTAGAAAGTTTGAAAACTTATACCAGGGTCTTAGGGGCCGTCCATAAACTACGTTACCAGTTTGAGGTGGGGAAGGGGTTGCGCCAAAAACTACAGTTGGTAACATTGAGGAGCGGGAGTAACGAAAGTAATGTTACGGAGGAGGGGGCGGGGGCTAAATTACGGTTATCAACGAGGGGTGTGGGAGGTGTCAAAATAGCCCAAAATTGATAACGTAGTTACCAATTTGACCAATGACGGACTCTTAAGGAAACGATTTTTTTTTCTTAATCGAACTCTGAACTTTTGCGTCTGACCTTTCTGCTTCACAGATCCGTGAAACGGCAATCTAATGAAAATAATCCCCAGCGCCGATAAGGAAATTAATTAAGTCTCCATTATTTCCAATTACATTTCAGTCTATCGAAATTGAAATTTTAACGACAATAACCGACATTTGGGACCTCTGATGTTTCTCTTCAATGCTATATGGTTTCGTCTCCGGGCTAACAATACTGTCGATAACAAGGAAGACTCATACATGATTTTTAGCCCGAATATGAATCTATTTAGCACAAAAGAGGACCATCGATGTCGGTAAATGTCGGTAAAATAAATCTACATTATGTGTATTTGAAATGCTAATTTAAATTTTATTTTTGTCTTACAGGCGTCTCGAGATGAAAGATCAGCGTCTAGTCCCGGATCACAGATCACAACTCCTAGCCTCTCACCATCTCCCGTTGGAGATGCTCCACTTGGTCGAGCTCTCATGGAACAGGCTATCCAGCAGTCAAGTTCCGGGTCCCAGAAACCGCCTTTGGTCGTCACGCCACCAGGATATTGGGTCGATGGTACAGATCACAGACACACCTTGGATTCAGCAGGAAGAGCTCTTCTGCCAGCCCAACCTGCTTGGCAACCTAGGATAGACCAGGATGACACAGCTAAATGTTACAGGCGATTTTTCGTTGGCAGGGTAAGAAGAGATTCATTTTTGACATAGAATTATGTCTATGATTTTGGTCATTATAGGGGTACACCGGCAGCGTGACCTCAACATGAAAAGTGCATTATCCCTCTGCAAGCGCATAAGATTGGTCGTCTTTACACCGGCGAGCAGAAGGCTAGGTACGCGCGCATAGAATGGTCGAGAGGAGTTAAACTTAGAGAGAACAAGGACACATGGATATTGGCTGTCTCCTTCCCACCAATGCCCGCTCTCGAAAGTTTCACTTCTCCCTTCCATTCTACGCACGCGTACACCCGAGAGCTTTAAATCTTCCCTCTAAGAAACTTCACATTATATCGTCTCTTTTCCTCTAGCCAATGACAGTTGACAGTTGGCTAGAGGGAGAGAGACAGTATAGTGTGAAGTTTCTTAGATGGAAGAATTTATGTTCTTGGGTGTACATAGCCTTCCGCTCGCCGGTGTAAAGACGACCATTGGTGGGAAGGAGACAGCCAATATCCATGTCTACTTTTTCTCTCCAAGTTTCACTCCTGCCATCCATTCTACGTGCTCGTACCTAGCCTTCTGCTCGCCGGTGTAAAGACCACCAATGACTGTCTAATTCCCACCAATGCCCGCTCTCGAAATAAGTTTCGCTTCTCCTATTCATTTTACGCGCGCGTACCTAGCCTTCCACTCACCGGTGTAAGGACGACCTGCGTCTCGTACACACACTTGTCTTTTTCGTACGCTTCTTCTTTTTCTCTCTTTCGCAGCGTATAAGAGTGTCTCTTATATACGCTTGTCTCTTTCGTACGCTTCTTCTCTTTCTTCATCTTCTATCTTCTTCTTTTTCTCTTTTTCGCGTTTAAGACTTTGATGTAGCCCATACGCTTTTTTATTTAGCTGATCGATTTGGCTCATCAAAAGGGCTCAAAGTTAGGAATGAAGCTTCATTGAGTTTTCGAAATCCAATTTAACTCTAATTTAAATTTTTACCGTACTTTGAGAGTGTTTAAACAACATTATCGATCCCTCCTGTAAATAATGGAACTATGAGACTATCGTGGCCGGGATTGGGACCTAAATGGGATTTTCGATCAGCAAATTTAGAGCACTATACAAATGAATTACATAGAATGTAGCCCTTGTTGAGTTTGCTTTTAGGAAGTGCTTCCAGAGTTTGTAAAACACTAGACAACACGTACGCATTTATGAACGCCCTGGCGATAGCGACCAACAACTTCCGCATTAACGAGTCGTATTTAATTCTCTGTGGAACTCCAGTCACCATTTGCTCGCTTTTCCCCATTACCTCTTTCAGATAATAGATACGAGCCTTCCTGTAAATGAAACGGGTGCGTTTATAATTGTGCACCTTGGAACGAAGCAACACGGCGGGCATTGTATACATATGCTACCTGGATTTTACAATTTACACATAGTAGGTAACAAATCTGGCACGTAAAATGCAGTCACACGCCTCCACAGAAACCAGGGACGTGTCTAGAATTTTCGGTTTTAATCAATAGTTTTTATTGAAGAATGAAATTCGAGAAATTTTTGTGGTTTTTTAAAATAATTTTTTAGCTATCAGATTTGGTTGATTTAAAATTGATATCTTTGAAACTTGAATGTTTTCAAGATTGAATCTTGGCTGAACGAATTTTCTGGACAAACTACAACGTTCTATGAAATCGTCGTTTTCATAGAGAATTGTGGAAAATTGGGTTGTTTCGCAATTTTAGATAAAATAATTTTTTTAATAGGTAATTTTAAACTAAACTCAGAGTACTTCGTAAGTTTTTTCCTGTCACTTTGATTAACAGAAGAAAATTGTTAAAAATTAGAACCGCGAAAACACTCATTCATATGGGGATCATGTGACCAGCAAGCTGACAGGGATTCTCAAACATTCAAGTCTTTCAAGTCAATGCGAAATTGGCTTCTAGCTAAAATTTTGGTGAAAAAAGTTATACAAAATTATGCTAGTCTTTCTAGGAAGAGTACTTCTTCAATTAATGTGTTTTTTTTTCAGAAGAATCGTAATTTTTTTCTTCTAGTGCATAAATTGAGGGTTTGTGAAAAAGTGAGATTGTCACCATAACTACCTCTACCTGGATTTTACAATTTACACATAGTGGGTAACAAATCTGGCACGTAAAATTCAGTCACACGCCTCAACAGAAATCAGGAACGTGTCTAGAATTTTCGGTTTGAACCAGTAGTTTTCATTGGGGACTGAAATTCGAGAAATTTTTTTTTTTTTTTAATTTTTTAGCTATTAGATTTGGTTGATTTGAAATTTTTATCTTTGAAACTTGAATCCTTGAATGTTTTCAAAGTTGAACCTTGGATGAACGAATTTTCTGGACAAACAATAACGTTCTATGAAATCGTCGTTTTCACAGAGGATTGTAGAAAATAGGCTTGTTTCGCAATTTTAGATAAAATCATTTTTTAATAGTTAATTTTAAACTAAATTCAGAGTACTTCGTAAATATTTTCCTGTCACTTCGATTAAGAGAAAAAAATTCTTAAAAATTAGAACCGCGAAAACACTCATTCAAATTGGGATCACGTGACCAGCAAGCTGACAGGGATTCTCAAACAAACATTGTATTATCATAAAGATATTTTTGTGAGATTCTCGTTAATAACTTTCACAAAAATCTCTTTTAACAACAATATATTTCCCAATTACCACTGTTGACGTCGACGCGAACGAAACGAACAAAAATCCTCGCAGAAAAATTATGTGAGAATCACTGATACCTAAGCTGTGATTGGTGGAAAATCCGACCCCTTGACGTCACAGGGGCCCTCCAATCGACATCGTTAAAAAAATTCAAATTTCAACTTTGAATTAAGAGTAGTACACAAAATGCAAAAAATATTCTATTGGCGTATAATATGAAATACGAATTTTACGAACTATATGATACATTCATTGGAAAAGTGATATCTGACTTTGGAAACAACCCTGTTGTTGGTTTTATAATAGGTCAGAATAGAAAATTACAATGTATGAAAGACACAAATTTTCTAAGAAAAATTATTAAAATTTACAACAACCAAACTAATTTGGATCCTTCTAAAGCTGAAAATTTTCATAACTTGGCTGGTTCCCAAATGAAAATTCTTGAATCTCAGATATCTCAAAGTTCTTACAGTTCCAAGTTTTTAAATCTTCACATTTTGGATGGCTTCGTAAAATATAAAAATTCAAAGAATTTTCAACATATCGTTGTAATTTTTACTTTGCAAAAATACAAAAACTTTCGAATTTAGAATAATGGTTCGAAAATTAAAAGCTTTCGAATCTGGATTGTTCTACAAGTAAAAACTTTCAAATTAGGAAGATTCCAATTTTGAAAGCCTTCCAACTTGCGATCTTGATAAAGTTGTAGAATAGAGAAATTGTTTCTTATTTTTATTTGAAAGTCTTCAGAATTTTATAACTGTGAGGGTACAGGCTTTTTGAGACATAAATATTTAAAATT
The DNA here is from genome assembly GCA_032362435.1 of Melikaiella ostensackeni. Taxonomy (NCBI): domain Eukaryota; kingdom Metazoa; phylum Arthropoda; class Insecta; order Hymenoptera; family Cynipidae; genus Melikaiella; species Melikaiella ostensackeni. Next base: position 13,941,889 of record JAUMHM010000086.1, read on the forward strand.
TGAACGCTTTAGGGATGAAATTAGTCAAGGATAAACGCTTCTAAAAATAAAAGCTTTTAAAATTGGACAGATTTAAATTTAAACTCCTTCAGATGATCGGTTCTAAGAATACAAAACTTCGAAAAGCATTGTAACCTTTTGAATTTGAAGGTTCCAACGAATACCACATTCTCGCCCGCTAATCTCACAGAAGAGGAATCTGACACTTCGCGCACGCTTTACAGACACAGAATGTCGCCATTTTCATGCATGTGTTGCACAAAGTTAATATAATAACTGGCCTAGGAGAATGCCCCTTCTTCTGCCCTGCGTCACTTTTTCCTCTGATATAAAAAATATTTTTTCCTCAAAAGTACCTATACAGAAACAGTTCATAAAAAAGAAGAAGGATTTTTAACATCTTTTTGTGAAGGGCATTTTATAAAAAGAAAACTGAATTGAAACGCGGCTTTGTGGGGGATCAGAATACTGTAAGTCGACGAGAAACTTGCATATCTTATCCTTTCATACGCTTCTCCATGGTCTTGTTCTTTTTTTTCCTTCAATTTATACTCGCAAAGTACGGAGCTCGCGAGTCGACTTGTTCCTTTTAACGATCCTGCCGTTACGCGACGGCATTGTCCGCCACAATATACCGAGTACAGCATGCCATTACAAAAAGGGCTAATTAACAAAGAAATTACATGTAATAATTTTATCATCAGCTGGCATGCTCTTCCTATAACGAAAGCTGCTTCCGATAAGCCAAATCTGTCTCGCCGTTTTCTCTGATTGATCTACTGACTCCGACTTCAATTATCGTCCGGATATTCTACTCGATAATGGTCATCTTCCCTTTAATTAAGTTGTCGTCTCGAGATTAAGCTTTTGATCTTAACAAGATTTTATCCCTATGTTTAATTCCGTGTTTAGTTGGCTGTTTAATATTAAATTCAAAAAGGATGAACACTAAAATTTATTCAAGAAGGATTCAAACTTTGAGGATTGTAACATTGCGAATCGAGGGGCAAATATACAACTACTCCACTTTCCATTTCTCCAAGAACAGTACTTTAACCTCATTTTCTTTAGAATTTTATCTTCTACCTTTATCGATGCTATCGGAGATAATATAAAATTCCTCAACTTCAGAAAAAAAAAACATTGATCCCATGTGAGAAAATTCTGCTCTCAAAATATGGGGATTTATGAAGATTCTTGGAAGCATTATGCATATCCACGAAATAAATTTTCTTGGCAACCCCTTTTCACTTTCTTTATTATGCCATTTTTTCTTCGCTGGTTCAGTTTAATGAATGTCAACGATCATAAATTTGTTCCCCTGTGTCGTTGACATATTTATGGAAATGCTCCCAGTCACATGACCTAGGCATCTAATCCTAGTTGGATGTAGGGGAAGTTGATATCTATAGAATCAGTTTGAAGTTCGAAATAGCTTTCATGAACAGCAAGATGTGCCACCCACACGTGTTTAATTAGTTACGCGAGCAGAAAATTAATGAAGTTGTTTATCAAACTCCTATGCTATTCGCGAATCCAACATCTCAATTTCAAAATGCATACTCTGTTTAAGTAATAAATAATAGTGATTCAAGGAACGTTCAAAATTCACCACATGGCTTCAAATTTTCTAGCATAGATCTGAATTCAGCAAAGTTGAAATGCTTTGATTTCCGAAATAAAATGAAATTCATTTTCCTCTTGGAAATAAAACTAAATTTTTAGTTGATTTTTCTCCGTGTGAGAAGATTAAACAAATATTTGACAAGGATTAATAATCAGGTTTCAGGGATCACAGCAATTCAGTAGTTCAATTTTAGAAAAAAAAAAAGGGAATTTTTTTTCGAGAAAGGGGGATTTAGTTTTATCATTATAAATCGAGGGGTTAATTACTCCTGCAATATGGTGTACACTCTCTCTGCAATATTTTACAATCCATTGGTTTAGGTTTAGGTCTATAATATTTTCCTACAATGAATTTCTTCGTGATTTTAGAAAAATCGTTATAGATTATGAGAAAATCAGTATAGAAATAGTGTTAAAATATTGAAAGAATTGATGCAAAAAATAGAGAAACTACAAACGAATGATTTATTTTTTTACTTAACGTAGGATTTCAAATTATTTCAGTGGATTTCACAGGATTCCACAGATTTCAAGGAATTTTACAGAATTCCAAAAGATTTCAAATACATAAATTGATTTCAACGAATTTTAAGGAATTCCAGAAAAATTTCACGAAAATTGATATGATTTTTGAGATTTCAAAGATTTTTTATGATTTCAAAGATTTCCAAACATATCAGCGGATTTTAAGGGATTGCAAAGGATTTAAACTTATTTCGAAGGACTTACACGGATTTTAAGGCTTTTATGTAAAAGCATTTTTATGGGATTTCCAAACATTTCAACTAATTTTAAAGGATTTCATCGGGTTTCAAAAGATTAAAAAATATTTCCACGGATTTCAGCGAATTTCGTAAGGTTTCGAAAATTTTTAAGGGATTTTAGAGGATTTTAAAGATTTCCAAAAATTTTCGGGGATTGTAAGGGATACCTCAGAATTTCAAGGGATTTCAAAGAATTTCGCCAAAGAATTTTTTTTAACCTCAAAGGATTTCAAAAGTTTTCAAAGATTTCTAGGAATTTACACTTTTTTTCACAGAACTGTTATGAATAAGTTTAATTTAATTCATTTTTGAGGTCTTTCAAATGATTTACACTTATTTTAATGGATTTTTACGATTCTCAAAGATTTCAAGAGATTTCTAGAGATTTTTTTAAAGTAAATGAAATTAAATTGGATCTGAAAGGTTTCTTAGCGTTTCCAAAGGTTTCAAGGGATTTTAGGGTATTTCACGAAATTTAAAGGATTTTATTGAATCTCCAAGGATTTCAAAGATGTCAAGAGATTTGAACGGTTTTTTTAGAGAACTTCAATGAGTAATTTTAATTTAATTTATATTAAAGGGATTTTAAATGATTTTTACCTATCTTAATGGATTTTTACGATTTCCAAAGATTTTAAGGGATTTAAACGAATTCCTATAGAACTTTAGGGAATGAATTAAATTTGATTTTAAAGTATTTCTACGGATTTCAACAATTTCACGAGATATGAAGGAAATACGAAAATTTCAAAGGATTTAAAAAATTTTAAGTTATTTTAAAAGATTCCAAACTATTTCCAGAGATTTAAAAAATGTCCAGGAGTGTCAAGGAATTTTATAGTATTTCCAAAGATTTTAAACTGAATTTAAAGGGACTTCTGGAGAATTTTGGAAAATGAATGAAATGAAATGAAATTTTAAGGGATTCCTAACGATTTTGGAAATTCCAATGGGGAAAGTTTTTCATTGAATCTGCAAGGATTTTAAAGATTTTAAGCGATTTCAAAGATTTCCAGGGACTTGAACTTTTTTTTTTTTTAAGAACTCTCATGAATAAGTTTATCTGAATTGATATTCAAGGCATTTCAAATGATTTATAGTATTTCTACTTATTTTATTGTATTGAGAGTACAAAATGTTGACGATTTGTTCAATAATTGCGAATTGTTCAGATTTCCGAGTGCTAAATTTTCAATTTTAATTGTTACTATTTGAATTGTTCCACTTAGTAAATTTTTAATTTTAAACGCTTTAAAGCAAAATAAGTCGACTTTGAAGGATTCCAGTGTAAAAAAAGTTTTAATTTCACAATTGTAATTAAAAAATTGTTCAGTTTTAAACGAAGTTTAGAATAATTCAATTTAGGAAGTTTCTGTTATTTAAATTTCAATTTTGAACGTTTTTTGGAATATGTACATACTATTTGAATTTGGAAGGCTTACAATTTAAAATTCTTCCATTTTTATTGAGTTAGAAGGGAGTAAATTTTGGTTTTTCATATTTTTCTGAATTAGAAGACGGATTTTATTTATTTTCAATTTTTTCTTAATTGAAAGAGGGACCTTTTTTATTTTTAACATTTTTACTGGGTTGAAAAAGTGGAAATTTTGGTTTTCCACTTTTTTTCTGAATTGGAATAAGAAATTATTTCGTTTTCAACATTTTGATTGAGTTGACAGAGTACAAGTTCTGGTTTTTAAACATTCTCCTTTTTTGTGAAATCTTTCTGAATTCTTTCTGAAATCTTTAAATTTTCGCGATTTATTTGAAATATTTTGTAATCTTTGTGAAATCTTTAAAATCTTTGGGAATTCTCTTAAAATCCTTGAAATATATTCTGAAATATTTTTGAATCTTTGAAACCTTTTGAAATATTTGTCAAATCTTATAAACTTTGTCGAAAAAATGGGAAAAAGGGTCAGTATTCTCGAGTTGAGGTATTTTAGGGGATTCTTTAAATTTAAAAGGGAAAAAAGGGGGAAAATGGACTAGGTAAAAAAGGGAACGGACTGTTATTCCTCGGTTGTGTTTTTGAGGAAATTCAAATTTTTAGTCGCTACAAAATTAAAAGCCTTAAAAATGTTGTCACTTCGGAGTAAATTTATCCGCAATGTAATTTTCAATTGTAAGATCAATTTTAATTTAAAATAGGGAAGCGCAAAATTAAATTTCCCAGCATGGAAATCCTTTTAATTTAATCATTCAAACTGTGAACCCATATCAGGGAAGATGAGGAGGAAAATTCAATGGAAAATTGGATTATGGGGAAACAGCTGAAAGAAAGAAAAAGGAAGGGGGATAGGGATAGAGAAAGAGAAAGAAAGATCCATAGAGCGCAGGAAAGGAGCACTTCGGGCGTGGGAGTGGGAATGTTCTCACACTATCCAAGCGAATGTCTGCATGACGCACCTTTCCTTTCCCCCGGGCTCTGATTTTCATCCTTATGGCCACATTTACCCCACCACCTTCTTCCGCTTCCATATTCCATTTTGCCACTCTCATATTTTCTTTTACCCTCTTTTCTCTCAAATCTTACAAATAATAAGATAAATATTAGAATTTCAAATTTTTTCCGAAAAATTTGAACTCTTAACTTTGGAATATTCTTATCTTTCTTTTTATACTATAAATTAGAGAAAATTTCGATCCAAAAATAAATTCCCTGTTGTTTCCCAGTTTTCAACTTTCTAATACACATTCTCGCTTTTTCAACTTTTTATGATTAACAATACAAATCTACGAGAAAATGTGACGTATTCACTATGCTAATGCGATCTGATTTACTGTTCCATTGTTTTAACGTCAAAAGGCCGTGCGAATCAGATTTTTTCCCTGGGCGTCTATGGAAAGGCTCTATTATGATATAATTTATTTTAATTTCGCTGAGACGAGTAAAAAGATTTTAATTTTCAAATTGGACAGCATTTTAAAGGACTTGAGTTGAAAGATTCCAAAATTAAATATTCAAAACTGAAATTCAAAATACCACAATGAAAAATGATTAGAAGATTGTGCAAAATGAATCTCGTGCTCTCCGTAGCTTAGTGGGTTAGAGCACCAGACCGGCAATCTGTAAACCTGGGTTCGAATCCCAGCGGAGTATAGAGAAACATTTTTTCACAACTTGTAACATTAATATTCGAATAGAATTATTTAAATATCGATATAAGACAAATAATTTTAGGCAAAGTAGAGGAATAAGTTTAACATTAGGATCTAATTTAATTATGCAATCTCTGTTTCTAAATCTCCCCTTTTAATTTAAATATATGTTGCAAAGTTTAGTACTCGTAAAGACCACTTCCCGGTTTTACGGTCGCCAGACTTGTCAATTATTATTCCCTCACATTAAAAACGCAAAACCAGTCTTTTTGACCTTTTCATGTTACATACGAAAAAAAAGTAACTTGGGCTGGAAAGCGGGTACACATTCGCCTAACAAAGTATCAAAGAAACAACGGCACTTGCATTTTTAAATCGCTTCTGACTCGAGGGTTTGAGGGCCGAATACAAATTAAGCGAGGGACAGAATAAGATATTTTAAAAAAGTGTTTTTCCATGTAACGACTTATCGTAAACATTTCCTGTTGATTTTTGTTGTACAGGTTGCATGTTTTAACTTTGTCGACTTGAGAACAATTTTTTTGAAGTTTCTGGTTTAAAATTCTTAAAGTTTGGAATTTTCCAAAGTTAAAAATCTTCAAACTTGGAAGCTTCCGGTTTTATAGTTCTTGAAACTTATATTTTTCGAAAGTTGATAGTTCCAGTTAAAAATCTGACAATATTTCCGAAATTAAAAGCCTTCATTTTTTTTTAGCTTTCTTTGAAGTTATCAAATTCAAATCCTTGAATGTTTTCAAAATTTAAATCAATTCAGTTTTTACATTTCTAAAATAAAGAAGCCTTCCAATTTGGATAATATTGATGCTACAATTTAAAAAATTTTGAATGGCTTTAAAGTAAGAAGCTTTCAAGTTTGGATAATTCAGGTTTTTAGCAATTTTGAAATTTGGAATGTTTCAAATGTAAAATTATTTCAATTTTGAATATTTCCAAAATTTAAAAGCCTTCAGTTCAGACTTTTCAGAAATTAAAAGCTTTCAAATGTAGACTGGTTCAAAAATTAAAAGCCGATTCTTTTCAAATTCGAAGCTTCCAAAATCGGATGATTGAAATATGAAATTCTTCCAATTTTTAATGTTTTCGAATTTTTTATCATTCTAATTCGGATTCTTCAAAATTAAAAGTTCTCAAAAATGATTCCAATTTTGAAAATTTTGATTCATAGGTTTTCAACTTGGATCTTTAAAAATGAAAAATCTTCGAATTCGGAAACATGCGAAGTTAAAAAATTAAGAATTTGATAATTAGGATGTTTAAGATTTTAATCTCTAATAACACCTACTTTTATAATATAAAAATGAAAAGTACTAAGAATTTAAAAAGCAGGGCGCTTACAAATCTAATAAAATACTACAAATTTTTAATAAGATCCTTTGAATTTGGACTCATCGGAAATTAAAAAAAAAAAATTGAAATTTGAAAAATTGAATGTCTTGAAGGTTGAAATTGTTCAGCATTTAAAATTTTCAATACTTTCAAATTTTAAATGGTTAAAAAATAAAAAGCCATAGAATTTGGATTCCAAATTTTTAATGTTTCCGATTTTTTGATGCTTCTAATTCAGATTCTTTGAAATTAAAAGTTTTCAAAATTGGGTGATTTCAATTTTGAGAGTTTTGAATCCTAAGTGCGTTCAGCCTCTTTCAACTTGAACTCTATCAAAATAAAAAATCTTTGAATTCGTATACATCCGAAGTTGAAAACGAGGGAATTTAAAACTGGTCAGGGAAAGTCAGGGAATATCAGGGAAAACCTGAAAGAATCAGGGAATTTTTGATAAATGGAAGTTGAAGTTTATAAAATTCTGTATGAGTGTTGTTACTAAAAATGTTTGAAAGAAATTTAGAAACAAACATTTTTTGCATTAACAGTATTGATCTCGTAGGTGTAAGATTGTTTCTATGTCTGAAAGAAAAATTTATAATGGTCAGGAAAAATGAAAAATTGGTCAAGGGAAAGTCAGGGAATTTCGAAATTAGGATTTTGTAGCAACCCTGAATATGGCACGAAAGTTGTTTGTCCTCAATTTTTGAAAACTAGGCGCTTCCGAAGTAAATAATGAAGCTTCCATTAAAAAATATTCCTTGAAAATTTGAGTCTTCACTCCTTCAAATATGGAATCCTTCAAATTTTGCACGTTTCCAAAGTTGCAAACCTTGAAACTTTGATTTTCTAAAAATTAAAACGTTCCGACTTTGAAGCTTCCAATCAGAATTAAAATTTTTGAAATTTGTAAGGATATATTTTTCCAAATTGAAAATCCTTCATCTTTGGAATATTTCAAAACAAGAAATCTCCAAATCTAGATCCTTTCGAAGTAAAGAAGAAGTAAAGGTACTTGAATTTTAAGTCCCCTTTGACTCGAGGGCCCGAGATCCGAATTTAAATAAAGCGAGGGAGAAATAAGAGTAAAAAAAGTATTTTTCATCCAGCGACCGATCATAAAAATTCTTTTGTTTTCTCTTTTGCAGGAGCACGTCAACCTGGTGGGACGGGATAGCGAGAATGGCCCGGTGCTCGTCTCGGTGAAGGCTGAAACTGTTGCTGGTCAGGAACACTGGCGGGTGCTTTTGAGATTACGAGCAGGTTCGACTCATGAGCTGGTGCCGGCAGCAACACTTGGCGGAAATCCCTCGCCAGCCAAAATGGTCAAGGTAAATTTATAGTGCCGCAGATTTTACGAATTTACGTCTTTTACGAGCCACCTCACCTCCTTCTGGCGACCGTTGAGCAACTTCAAACTTCAAAGCAACCAAACGAAGAAGGAGCACGTGATCTTTATCGCTTCGCTGCACCGTACTTCCGGCAACGAGAACTTTACTTCGTCGGCAGACAATCGTCGAGCTCGGGAAACTGTGCGTGCCGACGTTTTGCTAGTCAGCTAGTTGCTTATCAAGGGAATTCAATTTCCTTTGAAATGGCTATCCTCCAACGCGCTAATGATCCTAAGTTCATTGCCAGTGCCAAAGTCAAAGATATATTGAGCGGAACGACCTTAGAACTTGAAAAATTATTGTTAAAGCCTTCCAGACTGAGGAGATTCACAAGTTGAGGTTTCAAGGCTGGAACTTCAAATTTGGATTCCAGTTCTAATTTCAATATATTAGATGTTGGAATCCAAATGGAAAGTTTAGTTAGAAGCTTTAAGTTTTGTGTCTTGTGACCAGAAGACAGAAATTCAAGACAATTTTTTAAATTGGATGATATCGAAGATACCGTCATTTCAATTAGGCTGGACACTCAAAACTTAAAGCAGATGTCGCCACTCCTTTTGGCTCCTTAGGGCGCACGTTTTCTAGCATTCTCTATTATTCATGGCGAACAGCGATTCCATGAAATTTCGGGCATGCGCAATGGAGATTTTTTTTTCATGCATGCGATAAGTTTAGCCAATAGCTGATTATTCTGACGCCATGAACAATACAAAATTATAGAAAATATGCGCTTAGGATCCAAAAGGTGTGGCGACATCTGCTCTGAGTTTTGAGGTCCAGCCTAATTTGGTCGCTTTCCAGATTCTGTATCGAAATTCTTTAAAAGTTACAAGTCTTCAATTTTCTTCACATCCCAATTTTAATCCATAGAAGTTGGACGATTCGTAGTTGGATTAAAATCATTCAAACTTGGATGCTTCCATTTGTTATGTTCTTGAAACTTACAGATTTGCAAACCCTCATAAGAGATTTTCGAATCGGAAAGTTAAAAGTATTTATATTTTGAAGCTTTCAGCTCCAAGCATTGAAATCTTGTAATTGGAATAATCAAAAAAAAAAATCTTTCAGATTTTTACTCTTTTAGTTCAAATTCCTTAAATTTGAATGCATTCAAAGTTCAAAAAGAAAAACCTTAACATTTAAAATGGTTCCAAACTTGAAAATTTCAGTTTGAAATCCTTGAAACGTGTATAGTTCCAGATTGGAAAGCCTTCAATTTTTGAAGCATCTTTTTCGAAATTATTCAATACTTCATACTTGTATTTTCCCAAAGATAAAAATCTTCTAATTTTGAAGCTTCGAATTTTAAATTCTTGAACATTTAAAAAGTTCGCCTAGAAAGGTTGTTTGAGAAATTGAAAATTGTAGTGGTTCTAGGTCTAAAATTTAAAATCCTTTATAGTTGGATAAGACTAAAAAATCTCGAATTTGGACCCTTGAAAATTTAGAAGCTTTCCAAGTTTTATTTGGATTTCTCTGGAGTTGATACAGTCCTAACTCAAAATAAATTGTATTTGAATACTTTAAAGTTTAAAATTATAAATTTGTTTCGGACACTTGAATTCCAAAACTTGAAATTTGAACACTAAATTCCAAATTTCCCAAACCAAAATATTTTTATTCCCACGATAATTAAAAAATATTGAAATTGGAAATACATATACTTCAAAAGTTGAAATCTTTCCTATTTTCACTCTTCCAATTTAAATACTTCAAACTTGAATCCATCCAATGCTCAAAGCCTCCAAATTTTTCAATATGAACTTGAACATTTTATCAATTTAAAATCTTCTAGTTCGAAATTCTTAAAACTTGACTGGTTTTAAATTTGAAAAATGAAAATTTCTCAAATTTGGATACTTTTGCTTTAAGATCCTTCAGTTATTCAAGGTTGAAAGATTCCAAAAGATCTTCTGATTTTGAAGCTTCGAATTTTAAATTCTTGAACAAAATATTTGTCTTTCCAAAATGATTTTTTCGCTGCTTCAGAAGTGCACACCATCCAATAAAAATTTCAAAAACAAAAGATGTAAATAGACCAGGAATGACAAGATAAAAAAATCCTCATCATTATATTCATCTCAGTTTTTTTCTCAGGTACTCATTAGAAAACCGCGGTTTCTTCTATAGCCTCTTATTTAAGTAGATCATGTACGTTTTACGCTCTGAAGGCGAGATGAGAGCGAGGTTGCAGCAAAGTACGCATTAGATTACTTAACGTCCGCCTATTATCTTCTGTTGATATTTACATTAAAGTTAAAAGTAAGTTACTGTAGGGACGAGGAAAAAGCTTTATAATTTCATATAAAATGTACTATGTAAACGGATCCAAGCTAAAAATTGAAATCTCAAAAAGTGTAATAAGCTCCCATTGAGATTGAAATGCCGTTCCGTTCGTTAGTATACAGACATTGAACTTGAAGATGCTCTCGATGCATACTCGAAACACTAATTCCGACCTCATAAATTATGCATATGTACTTTGCAGTTTTATCTTTTCATTTAAATTTTCAATGGTTCCCATTCGTGACCGAATTTCACAATATCGGCTGCTACTTTTTAAAATACTTTTTTACATAGGACCAGTTGAACGAATACAATTCCAGGGCTCAGATCGTGCAACTTTTTCGACTTTTTGCTGTTTTTCAGAAGTTCGCTACATAGTTTCAATTTTAATCACATTGAACCTCATAACATTGAAGTTCAAAAGTATAAAATATTGTACCATTTTAATTAAGAACATAAAAAATTGAATAATTTCTGATTGAAGACTTATAATTAGACGATTTTAAATTAATAACATTTGAAATTGAGCAATTTATAATTGCGTAAATCCGTATTCAAAGTTTTCATTTTTTCAAATTGCAAGTTGGACACTTAAGTCGAAAACGTTTAAAATCGATTAATTTGAAATTCAGTTATTAAAAAATGAATAGATTCATATTTAAATTATACAGTTTCAAATTTAAATCCTTAATTGTTGAATAATTTCAAGTTTAAAGTGTTCAAAATGAATGTTCCTGAAGTTCAAAATTAATTTAAATTATAAACGTCTCTCATTTAAAAATAATCTAATTAGTTATTTTTAACAGTTCAGAAAGAAATATTTTAAACCCATATTTTGAATTCTTCAAGCTGATTGTAGAAAGAATATTTTAGACCTCGGACTCACTTTTTTTTTAAATGACACTAATGCTACTATTTTCTCAAATTGCTCGCTAATGCAACTATTTTTTCACTTTGTCTTTGAATATATTTCCACACTTCTTCTATAATTGGCTAAAATAATATCCCCCATCTCAAAAATTGCAATTTCACAAGATTTTAAGATTTAGAAGGATTTTATAGGGTTTCAAAGCTTTTAGAGCATTTATAAATACTCCAAGAGGTTTCAGAAAATTACAAAAATTTCAAGGAATTTTAAGAGGTTTCACGAACATTCATCTGATTTCAGAGGTCTTAAAAGTTTTTTAGATTTTGTAGAAATTTTAAGACATATTATAAATTTGAAGATAATTAACGGGATTTCAAAGTATTTAAAGGGATTTGTATAGGGATTTTATCAGACCTAAGCAATGTTATAGGATCTCCAAGGACTTTGAAGATTTTACATTTTTTAATATATTTCAAAAGATTTGATATATTTCAGAGTTATTTACAAGATTCCAAGAAATTTAAGACATTAAAAAAATTTCAAGGGATTTTAGGGAGTTAATGAAATAGAATGAAATTTTAAAGGACTTCTAGAGATTTCAAAGGATTTCCACGAATTTCATAAGATTTTATGGGATTTCAGATGATTTAAAAGATTTAAAAATTTTTCAGAGGAATATAAAAAGATATTAAAGATTTCAAGATGTTGTACAGGATTTCAAAAGATTTCTAAGGATTGTATAAGGTTTAAGAGATTTTAAAAATTTGAAAGGTCTTTAAAGAATAAGTGTCTTAAAAGAATCCGTGGAATTTCATGAGATTTCGAAGAATTTTGTAGGATTATAGACAATTTCAAGCGGTTTAAAAATTTATAAAGAATTTAAAATGATTTCGCAAGATTTCAAAGATTTCAAGGAGTTTTCACGGTATTTATAAAATTTCAAGGGATTTTAAGGAATTTTACACTTATTGAGGCATTCATAAGATTTCAAATGAAATTTAAAAAATTGAAAAAAATATTATAAACGATTAAGAAATTACATTCAGAATAAATAAAAAAAATTATTTCTCTATAACTTCCAACAATCAAATTTAACTACGAAATTCTTGGAAATTAAGAAAAAACAAGAACTTAACGATTAAATTTAGGCAACACACTCCTAAAATGTGTCTATTCAAATTAAAGAACCAAAATAAACAGAGTTGGTAGATTTTTTGGAAATGTTTTATTTTGATTTAAAAAAATAAAAATAAAAAAGACATGAGAACAAAAGGAAGAAGTGGATTCGGAGGTTGCTTTAAAATTCTTTCCCCTTTTTCATTCATTTTTTTTTATCTAAATGAAGACATTTAAGAGTGTGATGTCCAAGTTTGATTCTTTTTTTTTTTAATTTCCAAGAATTTCGTTTTTGGATTCCATAAGATTATAAGGAATTTTTATAGATTTAAAGTAATTCCAAAACATTTGAGATTTTCCCAGGGATTTCAAAAGACTTCAAAGAATTCAAGTTTTTAATCAATTTCAGTAGATTTCAATAGATTTCAAGGGATTTAAAAGTTTTTAGGGTGTTCTAAAAAATTTCTAGGAATTTCAGAAAATATCAAATATTTCAAGGGATTTCAAGAGGCTTTATTAGATTTATGGGATTTCAGAGAATTTTAAAGATTTCATCATTTTTAAAGGAATTTGGAAAGATATTACAGATTTTAAGATGTTCCACGGGATTTTTCTCAGTTTTTTGTGGGATTGCTAAGGATTTAACCAAATTTATCAATTTTAAGGGATTTAAAAGGATTTTTAAGAGTTAAGGGTGTTGTAAAAGATTCCGAGGAATTAAGTGAGGTTTCAAAATTTTTAAGGGTTTTTGAAGAATTTCAAAAGATTTCGGAAAATTTCGAAAGATTTCAAAGCTTTTAGGTTATTTTAAAAGCTTTAAAAGGATTTCACGCGATTTTATGGGAGATGTATATTGTATACCAGATTTCAACAATAGTTAACTCCTCAATTTATTATTTGAAAAATTGCATGATACTATTCTGCTACTATTTATAAAAATTTATGGTACTATTGGCACTATTTTTAATTTCTCAAATGAGCCCGAGGCCTGATATTTGAAAATCAATATGCGCTTGAAGTTCTGAACGTTCAAATGAACGAAAGTTTCTACTGATGGCTTTGTAAACTAGAAACAGTGCTAAACTGTTTGTTCATTTATATTGGGAATAATATATTATCAAAAGAAACTTATAATGCATTATTTTAAATTATAGATGGAACAATATTATGGACAAAATAGAAGTGAGGAAAACTGTTTCCTTCATTTAAACGTTCTGAACTTCAAGCACATAAAATCAATAAGAATTATGTAATCTGCATTCCTAAACAAATGAAGTTATTATTGAAATAATAATTTCAGCCATTCACTCTGATACTGTTTTTTTTTCATGGTCTTTAAAATTTTCATGCTACTTTTTTGTGATTTTATGCGACTTATACGACTTTTTTTAAGCCTTCTAGTCGATTCCAGTCCTCCAATTCCTTATTAGGAACCATTTTTTTTTTAATTAGAAGGCTTGTTTGAAGTTTTAAGTTTGAATATTTCTTTTCTTTAAGCAAAACTTGGAAAATAATTTTGTATCTTACACAAAGGATCCAGAATCTACATGTTTAACATTCCTCTTTTCAGGCAATCAACGAGTCACTCAACGTGAGTACTCTGATGCCGGTGGTATGTTCTGGTGCTGGAGCTTTGATAGCTCGTTACGATGAGCACGCACTCGTGTCCAGATTCAAATTTGGCGTTCTACACCAGAGAGCCGGCCAAGTAACCGAAGAGCAACTCTTTGGCAATAGGCAAATCACACCAGCATTTCAAGAATTTCTTGATCTTCTTGGCCAGAGAATCGACTTGAAAGACCACAAGGGGTAAAACAAAATGATTAGTCATTACTTGCAAAATTAGACTTTCAAATTGCAAGCTCATTCCACAGTTCTAAACTGTTGTTAAAATCTCTTAAAATTAGAAGAGGCTCAAGTTCTAAGTCTTCCAACTTGAATTCCAAACTCGAAAAGTTAAATCCTTTCATGAATTGGAAACTGCTGAAGGTTTAAAGCCTTGGATATTTTTAAAATGAAAAGATTCGTCGCTTCCAAACTGAAAAACTGATTTGGGGCCGTTCAAAAACTACGTCATACTATTTTGAACACTTTTTCCACCCCTCTCCTTCTTCGTCGTGACATCACAAATAAAAACAACCCCCTTCCCCACCTCTAAGTCAACATTTTTTCTTCGACTTCATTTGTTAAAGGCCTTAAATAAAAGAAAAAACATACAAAAATAATTTAACAGACATCACAGCCCTTAATGCTCTCAAAAGAGGGGAAATAGTGTAATTTTTCATGAAAATAGGGGAATAATAGAAGAATGAACTCTTTTAAGTATAATTAATGTATGGGTACCATATTAAATTCAATATGAAACGCTTAAGAGTTTATGTCGAAATGTATTGCATTTTCAACAAAATAGTTGAATTTTCAACCGAAAAAGATTAATTTTCTACCAAAAGAGATGAATTGTCAAGAAGGTGTTGAGTTTTTCAAGATGAAAAGTCAAATGTTTTAGAAAGCAATTGACTTTTAAAACCAAAAATATAAATTTTCAACAAAGAAAGATGATTTTTCAACCAAATAGTTCAATTTTCAACAAACAAATAAATTAATTTTAGAAAAAACAGTTGCATTTACAGCCAACTGGTTGAACTTTCATCAAATAGATCAATTTTTAACCAAATCGAATTTTTAATTTAAAAAATTAAACTTCAATCGAAAACAGTTGAATTTTCAACTCAAAAAGATAAATTTTTTAGACGACAAATTTTCAACAAAACAGTTGAATTTTCGACCAAAAAAGATGACTTAACAAAATAGTTGACTTTTCAACATATAAAGATAACATACAAAGATGAATTTTCAATCAAATATTTGAATGTTCATAAAGAAAAAATTTCAACCAAACAATTTTTTTACAACGAAATAGTTGAATTTTCAAGCAAAAAAGACGAATTTCCAATAAATTAGTTGAATTTTTTAACAAAAAGCTGAATTTTCCAAATAAAAAGATGCATTCTAACCAAATGGTCGAATTTTCAAACAAAAAAGATTAAAATTCCACGAAAAACAATTGACGTTTCAACCGAAACAGATTAATTTTCAACCAAACAGTTCCATTTTTAACCAAAAATTATGAATATTCAACCAAGAAGATTAATTTACTACCAAAAAGACGAATTTTGAACCAAATATATAAATTGTCAACTAGAAAAGATCAATTTTCAATTAAAAATATCAATTATAAACCAAAATGGAATAGTTACATTTTCAGTTAAAATTAATTCTGAACCAAAAAAAAAAAACTAATTTTCAACCATTGAGATGAAGTTCCAACTATTTCATGAAACTTAAAAAAAAAATTCATTTTCAACAAAAGATTTCAACATTCACGATCTACTGCGGCCTCGGTGGCGTAATTGGCTAACGCTCCACTCATGTAAAGTCGGCGTTCCCGGTTCAAATCCG
>JAUMHM010000086.1:13974496-14033850 GCA_032362435.1 Melikaiella ostensackeni
TATGTATATATATTTATTTATTTATTTATTAGAAAAGTCAAATTAAGCTTCTTACATTCCGAAGCTGAGTAAGTAACTACTGTAGTGTATGAATTTCTATTCAACCGAAAAAAGGTAGCAACAAGTATGTATAAATTTACAAACTGTCCGAGAATTGTAGATACTTGAGCAAATTTTCCAGAGCAACTGTGAAATGTTCCATCGACAAAACAAGTAGCAAATTGACATAAAAACATTCAATCTATAATGTTGCAGAACAGATGAAAAAAAAGTCTTTTTTATCCTTCATAAGCAAGACAGTTTTGTTGTTTTCGGTGTTGACGTTAACACTGTCAAGTGTAGCATGCCCATCGTAACTTTAATACTTTTTTCTTTATGTAACTTAGTCATAATGAGATATTGTTGAAGTTCATAATTTGAAAGATATTTGCAACTATTGAAAATTACTCCCTCTTTTTTTTCCGGCTACAATTTCATGAATCTGGTGGGGGAAGAGAGGTTGAGAACTGATTGGGATGCAACTGAGCAGGACTAAAAGTGATATGGTCCCAAGGAATTGTGTCTGAAAATTAAGAAAACCTTAATTGGAATGACCGAAATAATTATAGGGATTCAATTCAATCTGCAAGAAAATTAAACTAAAAATTCTTACTGTGTATTTACAGGACTTTATAAATCTATAAGGCCCAACAATTAGGTACAATAATCACGTAAAGGAAGAAGGGTTCCTTACGTCTTCGAATCAAGTTCTCGTCGGTATTGAAAGAAATTTAAAATAGTATATTGTGCGGAAAGTAGGCCGATGGCAAGTACTGCAAACTTCACAAAGAGTTACAACTGTCTACTTTCAGCACTTGTTGCACATGATATTTTTTGTAAGAAATGCAAGGGATTTTCCATTTGAGATACAATGAGACCAAATTTTCTGGAAATTTTGGGAATTTATGATAAAATAATCTACTTTATATACCTACTACATATACTTATATATACTTTATATTTTTTAATGTACATTACATAATATACTCTTTAGAAACTAATAAATAATACTAATACTAGACGAAATTATACCGAAACGCCACTATATCCAAATTTCACAACTTTCAGTAATGATTACTGAGCAAATTTTCTCCGTGTATTGGCACTATAGTCATGTCCCGAAAGCAACCGGAAGTGGGTATATGTCATGTTCGAAGAAAAAGTATGACACGTGCGCTTATTGGTACTCATCAACCTTAGATGCGTTTTTATCGAAATCGATTTTTCGAAGTACCAATTTTAAATATGCTCCGGCGACTTGTTTTTCAACCAAGGGGGTTCGTCTTGGACTTAAAATGTCGTGAATTTATCCGAATTTATGCCCCTATACATAACTCCATACCAACCATAAGGGCCTTTCGCATGGATGTACACATATATTATTATAAGAATAAAATTATTTTAAAGTCGAATTTGTTTTTCCGATTACTTTTTTCGTTCAATGGACAATATTTTGGAGAAGACTAAAAAATATTGCAAAAAAGCTTAAAAACAGGTCTTTTTATTTTCAGCTAATAATACTTATATGCAAAAAGCCTTAATGTAACGTTCGACTTTGGATGAATTTTAATTACGTGAAACTCTGTCTGTAAGATATAATTTGAGAAATTACAGTTCGCAAGCTGTATGGTTCATTTTCAATTGCGCCGCTGAAGGCGAGAATACAGAGATTGCGAAACTCCCGTCTAAGATTTGCGTTCGAAATAAGAATATTTGATCATATATCTTCTGCATTTACTGAATCGGGAAGGCCAAAAATGGATCTACAGTGGGAATTCCACCTTCGCGTTCTCGCCTTCAGGGTGCCCTGACGCGCGGGACACCAATATATCTGGCCGATTTTATCGCATGTGTTGAGGAAAATTGAACTAAAAGACCATTTGTCACGATATCAAACGATACATTCTTTTCCCTTTGTGCTTGCATTGCTAAAGAGGCAGCGACGTTTTCGAATCTGGTCCACCGTTTGTGGGATGACCTCGGAGAACCAATTTGATTATGATGAGGGCTTAGAACTGGCAGCTTTCTCTACTATTATACTTTATACTTTTGATGCTGGCCTGTTTAAAAAATGTTGGGAAATATTTAATGTCAATAATATACAGTCAATAATACCACGTTAATAATATTAAATCGTCAAGCTAGAAAAAAGCTGGCAAGTGAAATAAATACACAAATTATACATATTTCCCATTGTTATTTATGTTACATTGAGCTAAAACTTGAATTCCTTAAAATACTAAAAATAGCCATTGTCACATAAAAAATAATATTAGAATAGCTTGCTATTTTCAGAATATTCTTACTCAACCTATACAGGTAAAAATTTGCACGATACTTCACGAACGAATTGGAGCCTAGTTATGAAACCACTTGCAAAGACAACATTGTATCAATAAGAAATTGTTCTTTCTTAAAAATTTCTCGCCTGCTTTGACCAGTGCATTTCATTTTTATATAAGTTACGGCTTGAACTCCCTTTAAAGTTTCTGTGAAATTGAAAATGTTTGGATGGGAACAGTTAAACATTGCGTTCAAATTTGAATGATATACTCTAGACGTGTGCATTTTGTCGGATCGAATATGGCATTTTCGATTCGACTCGCGCTATCGTCGGATCGGTTTTTTTTTCGATTCGATCGGCCCGTGCGTCGGAAAATCCAATATTCGATGTGCTTAGATTGAATCGGTTTTTTACTTTTTTATTTTCTTTCAATTTAGTGACCATAGTTCATCAATAAGTCGAAGCAAGTCGTTAGTTTCCATAAATGAATAAATAAAAAATCAAAATGTTGAAATTGATTGAAGAATCATGAAATGTAATTTGTCTTCAATTAAATAACTTCTGTAGTTCAAAAAAATGTATATATGTCTACAAGATGAAGATTTTTCTAAAGCTTGAATGAATATGCTCTGAATTCTTGTACCTATTATTTTTACAAGTGACTGAAACTTAATAGAACGAAATTTTGATCATATACTCTGTACATCTGAATTAATAAGTGCGTATTCATAAAGTAGTGTTAAATTAAAAGGAGCAGTAAACTTGTTACTTATTCCGATATAAATTTTCTACGGAAGTAAATTTACAGCAGTCTCACTGAGAACCAGTAGTTTTGTTTTTTATCAATGATTAGTAGAAATACTTACAAAATTAATTATAATGACTTGCACTATTTGATTAGTTAACTGTTACTCATTCAGATTTAGAAATTGTATAATATTTATTGAAGGAATTTCAATACTTGATACATATCTGAAACATTCAAACGACGAAGACGCTCTGAAATTTGAAAAGGAAACTAATGAAATATTTTTAAACATTATTCTTTACTAGCGAAAATAGCGCGCTTATAACATGTTTCTTATTTTAATTATCTAATTATCAAATTAAAATATATGCTTAAATTTAAAGTACTATAAAATATAACGAATAATAATCATAAATCAAAATAAACATTGAAATAGCTATATCGACTTTCATACCATTTTAATTTTGATTGGCGACTTATTTAATTTTGAACGATAATAGTTTATTATCGTGAAATTTTGAACATCTTTTTGAAATAGGTCTATCTTGAAGATTTGCCATTGAAAATTCTTCAATGTTGAATGTGTATAAATGTCCAATTAAAAATGATGCACTTTTGAGTGTTTTTGTTTTGTTTTGAATAGTTCAATTTTGTAGATTTACAATTGAAAACTCTTGTATTTTAAAGACGTGTCAATAAAAATGTTTAAATTTTGCTGATTTTAAAGATCAAAAGTCAAGAGTTTTCAATTCTAAATCTACAAAATGAAAAAACTTTAAATGCAAGTCATAAAAATTATAGAATTCTCAATTCTAAAACCTAAAACTTGCATAATTTTGAATTTTAGATTTTCAAAATTAAAAACTTTTTAATTTTGAAGAACTGAAATTCGAATTTCTTCAAAATTACATACCTGTATGTAATTTTGAAAGTTTTTTTTTTAGTAGTTCAATTTTGAATATTTACAATTGAAAATTCTTCAACTTTAACCAATTCTAAGATTTACAATTAAAGATTCATCAATTTGAAATGTTTATATTCTAAAATAATGTAATTTTTAACGTTTTTTTGGTATATGTAGTTCAATTTTGAAAATTTACAATGAAAATTTCTTCAAGTTGGAGTATTTTCAATTGAAGACTATTTAATATTTTATATGTAAAATAGAAAATGATGAAATTTTGAGTGATTTTTTCCTGAAATAGTTCAATTTTGAAGATTTAAAATTGAAAATGGTTCAATTTAATAGATTTGTAGATGTCAATTCTTCAATACTGTGAACAGTAAAAATGACAGCGATGATTTATTTGTTGTAATACTTCTAATTTTTTACACATATAACATATGCTTCCGCATATAAAAATGTAGCTATGCAGAAACTTCGAGTTACTTTAGTTAGTGACTGTAAATTTAATAAGTTATCATTTTCACGAAGTAACTGTACCTTTTTTTCGTGAATTTTTTGAAGGAACTTTCCCAACACTGCATATAACTTTGAATTTGAATGATCCTAAATTCAGTTAAAATCGATTCTATTTTTTTTTAAATATTATATAAAAATATTAAAGAAGACAAATTTCAATTAAATACTATAAAAATTAATAGAAATTTGAGATACATATATTTTGAATTACATAAAATAACCCTTTCACAATTATTAATCCAGATGCCACAAACGTAAAAAAAAATTTCAAAAAAACTGTTTGACGAGAAAAAAATAAAAATAAAGTTAGGGTAATAACTAATCAAAACAATATTGGGCTACACTTTAGTAGTGGGTCTCCCCCTCTAATTCCGAATTGAGAATACTAAATAAGAAAATAAATATTACAAACCTGTAAGGCCTGTAAAAAAACATTTTACAAATCTCGAGCTGAACAGTATCTAAGGAGTTATTATCACTATTTATTATGTAATCGTATAAAAAATTTTACTCAATTATAAATTCAAAACTTGAAATGCCTTTTGACAGTCGCAAATTGGACTTTTGACAATCGAAAACCAGCCGATCGAATCGAAAAAAAACCGAAACATTTGTTATATTATAAATTATAAAGTTTTAATTATTTACATGTTTTTTTTCTAAATCGAAAAGCTCAAACGCCGGGGTCAGGCAAGTGAATGAACGCTGGGTCATAATTAACATCACCTACAACTTCGAAAACATTATTATCAGATTATATTTCCTCTTCGCTCTTGTTCTTAGGATAGACTACATTTGCGGTAAACTTTCTTATATTTCGAGTTGTTTGGTAATTTTTACAGAAGATTTTCTGAACGTTATACCTGATTCTCATTCTCAAAATCACATCTAACAACGCAAACGATATTCTGTTTCTAGTTCTGGTTTTACCGCGTTCTTTGCAGAGACGACTCATTCTAGGACAGCATTACTCGAGAGTAATGTTGACGTTTTTAAAACATAAAGAGCGAGATCGCGAAAGACTAACCTACCATCTGCATCTTGAAAAGGGAACATCTCAGGCCAGAATTCGTTATTTTTTTTCAGGGATTTCCCCTTTAAAAACAGATTTCCAAGCAACCAGCGGTAACTTACTCCATTGAACCTCTGTGATGCCTAACTCATCATCTTCTACAAATTCTTTCAGAAACGGTAAAACCTGAAAAGCCGGTTGTATTTGATTTAGACAAACGTTCGGTGAAAAAGATCTGAAGCCTCGAAATTGTTTTAAACATGTTGGCATTCTTTCCGAGAGTTCAATGCACAATTTTTTCGGATATTTAAATGCGCGATCTTCGGCTTCGTTTCTTTGCAGTTGCATAACCGAGTAAAATTTTGACGCATTTTTATAATCTACACCGAAATCTACTTCTTCAACTCTTGGTAAGCTAGATCGTTTTCAAAAGTTTTGAGCACGATATATATTAAAGATTTTTCGAAATATTTTCTTTGCAAACAACATAATCAAACAGCTTAATTCTTCGTACGCTAGAAAGAGATCAAGATCATCACGTTGGAACAATATGTTTACGTGCTGTACTTTACCTAAAATTGGTTTCAGAATTTTCAGGTACAAGTAATTTGTTATCACAAAAGTGAAATGAATTTTTAATTCAACCCAGTTTTCTAAAACAATTTCGACTGCAAGGTATCGTGCTAGCCACCTCGTCTTTTTATATGAAGCTCTGAGCTTTGGAGAAACATTAAACCAGTTGTATATTTCTCGTAGTAGGAAATCAGCACTCGCTGGGAACTCTTCGGACACTTTTGAAGCGCAATTGTTCAGCGAATGGCAAACACGTCGCACCAACTGTAAATTTGGATTAGATTGTTTCAATAACGTGTGCAATGAGTAGTTTTTGCCGCATAGATTACTACCAGCATCTGTTCCGATTCCAATCGTTTTTGCCTCGTTGAGTCCTATTTTATCAAGGAATTTTTTCACAAAAGCGTACAAATCATAAGCAGTTGCAGATCCAATTGCCATTATACCTAAGTAATCAGTTACAATTCGATTTTGAGTTTTACTTAAATACTTAATGCATTGACACAAATACATAAAAGTTGCGATATCAGTGGACTCGTCGACAATCAATGAATATGGCATGTCACTTACATCTTCTACTGATTCATCTAACATGCAAGGAGCTATAACATGTTTTATGACATTACCGCGACGCTCTTAATCGCAGAATGGCAGGCTATGTGAACAGCAATTTTCATATTTGCAATTTTTCCAGGTTCGCCAAAAATACTGGTGAAATCCGATGTTATTTTCCTTTTTGCATTGAATTTTTCCATATTTGAGATATGTTCTTGTCTTTCTGCGTGCCTCTGTAGATCCGTAGAATGAGCTCGCAACGTTTTTCTGCTGAGTTTGCAATATGCTTCATTAAAGCAATGTGACTCTGCTTGTATCAACTGCTTGTATTACTGAAACTCATTAGCTAAACGAAAACATTTAAGTTAATAATTACAGTTAAATTTCACGTGAACTTTCAGACTTTTAGAACCCTCATTGGAGAGAGACTAGGGCTAGAGCTTTTTGAATTGGCGAAGTTTTTTAGAAAGTACGGACTTCGCGTATAGGATGGAAAGAGATCTACATATGGCTGTCTCCTTTTATCCTATGGGCGAAGTTCGTTAGTTCGTACTTTGTAAGAAATTTTCCAATTCGAACATAAAAGATTGATTCTTTAAGCCGATTTATTTTAAAACATTAATTTTTGATCAGGTAAAAAAATTCAGATCTGATATGTTGTTGCGTTTCTTGTTTGTACGATAGTAAAGAATTAATTACTGGTAAATATTATTTATTACATTGGATGCATGTTTTCTCGGTTATTGTTATTTAAAAAAAAGAGTAAACAATCAATTTTCGTTTCATCATAAGTTGAATAATAAATATATAAAAGTAATTATAATATTTGACATACCTTCACTCCAAGGCTGTTTCTCCCATTCTGGTCTATATTTTCGAAGTTTTTCTTTGGATTTTCCCATTTTTAGTTCATCATTTTCGTTCGTGTACGGACAAGCATATGACGACCATTAGAAATGAAAAACTGTAAAACTCAGAAAATGGGAGACCACACGCGAAATAGTGTTTCGCGAAAAGAACTTTCGATTGTCTGGTAGCTAAGGTAGTAACGCATCGGCTTCATGGCTGGAAGGTTGCGTGTTCCATTCTCGCTGCCTGCGCTTTTTTACATTCTCATCACAGAAGGTATTAGATTTGTGTAAAACTTGACGCCCAACCCCCATTTTTGTCAAATGTCTACGTTTTGAGACCCCCTGAACCCGAAAAACAGGTTTTTACGAATGTGTCTGTCTGTATGTATGTATATCTGTATGTATGTATATCTGTATGTATGTATATCTGTATGTATGTATGTATGTACTACTTGCTATACTACTTGCTATACTACTATGTAATTACCACATACTACCCTCACAACAAAATGATATCTCTGGAATATCCCTAGGATATCCCGGCAGGATATGGGATGTCCTGAAAAATGTCCCTAAACCATCTCGGGATATCCGTGCCATATTCCAGGGATATCGAGATTTCCGCCTCGTACGATATCGTGACAGA
This sequence comes from Melikaiella ostensackeni, assembly GCA_032362435.1. Taxonomy (NCBI): domain Eukaryota; kingdom Metazoa; phylum Arthropoda; class Insecta; order Hymenoptera; family Cynipidae; genus Melikaiella; species Melikaiella ostensackeni. The sequence goes on from JAUMHM010000086.1 coordinate 13,982,628, forward strand.
ATATCCTGACGATATCCCGTACGGAATGTTCACAGGATATTCCAATACTAAAGTGAAATGTCCCACGAATATCCCGATATTATAATAAAATATCCTGCTGTAATCCAAATAAATTACTAGTGGATTTGCATTCAAGAAATGAAAATGAATATATTATAACACCAATTTAATTGCTTTTAGGAAGTTTGCAATTGATTTTTTCCATGTTTTACATTAACTTTGTATTATCGCCTATTGTAATTTCATTTATTTTGCTATTTGGAAAGCAAAAACCTTTCATACACTGTTCAGCGATGATTATATTTATTTCTGCTTCAACTAATTCCAATGTAGAAAAAGCTGATTCATCTGATCTTTTAAAACCTTTCTTCGTCATACAGATCAGCTTGCATGCGTAAATTCATTGAAATTGATGTACTACGATAAAATTTGTTAAGTTTTTAAAATAATTTTGACAAACTTTGCTTTAGTTTCATTGAGAAAACAATCTTTGATTTGAGGTTATGTTCGCAAACATCATCTCTTTACGTTGTACGTTCTACTTAAATCTACACATACATAGGCAAGCATAATAAATACATACCTATACAATCTTCTCCACATTTGAACACAGAATAAACAGATAATCATTTTAAAAATGTGACACTTGAAACAATTTTGCAGATATAGTCAGAAGGCCGTGCCTTCAACAAGTCACAAGTCTTGAAAAAGACAAGACTGAAAAGTAATGAAAATGATGCTACCATCTTCGATTCTTTGTAACTCCAGAAAAATATTTTTATTTTGTGAAATGATGAGTTTGTTTATTTGAAGCACAGTGAGCCTACATTATTTGGAGAAGGCATATATAAATTTCCAGGATTATAAAAAATTATATAATGAGGATATCTTTTGGATATCCTTGGCATCTCCTGCATTTTAAATATGGGACGTCGTAAGAATATCCTAGGATGTCCCGAATTATGTAAATTAAGATATCCCGTACTATAGAAATTGGGACATTAATGGGATATCCTCAGCATATTCTGGGATATCTTTGAAACATTCCAGGGATATCGAGATTTCCGCCAGGTAGTATATTATTCGCGATATACCTGGGATATACCTGGGATATCGTGGGAAGTAAATGCGATATCACGCCGATATCCCTTGCTGTGAGGGTACTTGTACTACTTTTGAAAGAATCAATCTATTGGTTTGGTATTTGGTACACTCTTTTGTGTGTCAAAAACTGAAGGTCAAGTTCGTTATCCAGTCATTTTGGATAATAATTCAAAAAGTTGGAGCTTTTTCAAAATTTTTGAGACCATTTTTTTTTCAAGATTTAAGAATTATATGAACGGCTATTCGTAGTACTCAGAAAGTCGAACAATTTATCTCCATTACTTTTTTCGATAAAAAAAAATTACGAGAGTTATAGCATTTTCAAAATTCAAAAAAGAAAAAAAAATGAAAATTTGAAGCCAAACAATGCGCGATGTGAAAAAATGTCTGGAGGAGAAAAACGTTGATTTTTGATAGCCTTACAAGATTATCATAACAACTTTTTGAATTTTCTCAAAAAATCGAGAATTCAAGTTTTGAGCCAAATAACGCCAGATACGAAAAAAGTTAAGATATCAAAATTGTTGCTTTTAATAAGACCCATAAGCTTTCTTTCGAACATTTTTTGGCAGGAGGCATAGTTTGTTTTTTAAGTACGGAAAATCGGACTAAGCGTAAATCATCAAGATAATTTTTGAATCGTCTTTTAATTATTTATTTGTATATATTATACGGTGAGCGCAGAAAACTGAGCGCGAATATTATGATGAGAATGTATTCCTTAAGGTTGATAGAGCCTTAAGTAAATAAATTTCCTATTTCATTTAAAATTAAAAACAAATGTAGTAATTTGTACATGAAGAACATATAACACCGATCACGAAGCGCGAGATCCAAATGTTTTGGAGCGCGAAGCGCGAGTACCGAATTGCGCACCCTAGGCGCGCTCAAACTTGCGAGCGAAGCGCACGATGGACGCAACATTAACAATGGCAATTGCCAAAACCATGGCAATAACGTAGAGGAAAAAATGGCCGTAACAGTAAGTTTGTAGCAGTGTTTGGTCAGGAAAGTTAAGAGTGATGGAATTAGATATAACGCACTAGTGTGAGTTCACCTTCGCTTAACAGTATTGGGAACGTATAATACTTTAGGTATTACACGTGGTTTTCTACGCGTATATTACTACGTATAATACGTCCCTAATTTTCCACGTGAGACAACGTATTGTACGTCCAAATCAAAACATCCAGGGCGCCTGCGTCGCGTCTTTATAACATTCCCTATATTCACGTATAATATAATTATTCATTCATCATAATTATATAATTATTCATTATATTTAACAATTATTTAGGTGCCTGTGACTTTCTTGTCCCTTTAAATTCAAGTTTTGTAACTTCTTGCAGAAAAACATCAATTTTGCGACAGTTTTCTGTCCTTTTGATTCTCGAAATGCAAATTCTTCCTTGTGATTACACAATATTACGTACTTTTTTCGAGTACAGACATAATTTTTATTTATTGTTTATTTGTTTTTGTGAATGATTTTATTCACAAAAACAAATCAATTAAAAATATGAGGTTAAGTGCACGTATAACTTGACATGTCCGCCATCTTGAAACGTATCTTATTAAGTTTTCTACGATTTTCGACAGATAGAAAAATATAATTTTATACAATAATCTTTAAAAAATTATGCAATTCATTATTTTTGAAGCCCTTTTTTTGAGGAAAAACAGAATTTTTAAACAATATCATGTTTTTCGCGAACAAATTTATTTTCTATAAATGTCATTGATTTTTTTCATGATTTTTACCAATTATATTCAAAATTGGAAGAATGAAAAAAATTTCAGCGGAAAATTGTATTTTTAATTAGAATTTTCAAGCAGAATAGTGACTCATCAAAGGAATATTTGCTTCCTAGTATACAGTAAGGTCCTTTTCATATCAGTCATATCCATATGTGCGAAAAGGACGCTCTTATGCTCCATCTATTGTCTTCTCGCTCGCACTCACGTTTCCCTATGACTGGGACGGAAATGTCCTTACTGTTATATGTTCTTCATGTACAAATTACTCATGTTGTTTTTGATTTCAAATGAAGAAGGAGCACACTCTCTTCATAATATTCGCGCTTCGCGCTCAATTTTTTGCGCTCATCGTATAATATATACAAATAAATAATTGAAAAGACGATTAAAAATTATCTTGATGATTTACAATTGGTCCTATAGAGAAATGTTTAACGGCAATTTTATTCGACTTTTTAGAAGCACTAATTCTACTCTCTTGACTTTTTTTCTTATGTCGCGTCGTTTGGCTCAAAAATTAAAATTAAAATATTCCAATATCATTTTCCGTACTTATAAAAAAACTATGCCTACTACCAAAAAATGTTCGGATGAGAGTTATGGGTCTTCGTAAAGGCAACAATTTTGATATCTTAACTTTTTTTCGTATCTCGCGTAATTTGGCTCAAAATTTGAATTTTTGATTTTTTAAAGAAAACTCAGAAAGTTGTTGTGATAATCTTGTAAGGCTAGCAAAAAGTAACGGTTTTCTCCTCTTGACATTTTTTCATATCGCGCACTGTTTGGCTTGAAAATTTAATTTTCGTTTCTTTTTTTGAATTTCGAAAATGCTATAACTCTCGTAATTTTTTTATCGAAAAAAGTCAAGGGGATGAATTGTTCGACTTTCTGAGTACTACGAATAGCCGTACATATAATTTTTAAATCTTGAAAAGAAATGGTCTCAAAAATTTTGAAAAAGCTCCAACTTTTCGAATTTTTATTCAAAATGACTGGATAACGAACTTAACCTTCATTTTTCAACACTTACGGAGTGTACCAAAAGCCAATCCAATAGATTGATTCTTTTAAAATTTATCGTGTCCACAGACATACATACATACAGACAGACACATTCGTAAAAACCTGTTTTTCGGGTTCAGGAGGTCTCAAAACGCGGGCATTTGACAAAAACGGGGGTTGGGGGTCAAATTTTACACAAATCTAATACCTTCTCAAATGAGAATGTAATATTAAATAGTTATTACATTAAATATTACCTGGATAAATTACAAATCACGACATATACATTCAGTAAAGCTAGATATTTTCTGAAATTCTGTTAATGCTTATTCCAATTCCTAAAATAAGAGAATAAATTTTACCTAATATTTCGCAAATTTAAAATGTGAATGGAATAAAATATAAATCGTAGATCACGGTTTGTACCTCAATTACAGTATTGGAAATTAGCATTACATATTTGTATCTACATTTACTTTCATTTTTATGATATTCATTTTTTAACTTACTCAGCAGTAGGGCGGAGTGAAAATGCTAAAATTAATCCAATCGTTTGGGCTGGGAGAAAAAATGTGTAAGTTGGCACCGAAAAAAGTTTAAAAAAAGAAACTTTTAAGATCGGTTTCTTTGGTTCCGTCTAAAGAAATTTCAGGTTCGACATATTTAACTTTTTGAAAGTGAGCATTTAACTCAATCTAAAAAAACATGTTTTTTGCACATTCTCAAAGAATTCTAAATTAAGTAAAACATTTTTGTTTTATTTCTAATTTTTTATTATTGTCTACTGAAAAAAACTGTACACATGAAAAATTCACTATAATTTTCGAACCGATTGGAAATTTTGTTTGATTTTCCAAATCAAAAAGGGAGAGCAGAAGATATTAATGAATTTCCAATTTTTTTTACTTTTTTCGGATGCTAACCCACGAATTTTTTTCAATCTGCTCAAACGATTGAATATTGATTTCAGCATTTTTTACTCCGTCCCATTCAGCAGTACAGTACTTTTAGCGAAATTTGTATATCACAATATTCTCCCACTTGTTTCTTGCATTTATTCATTGTGTACCAATTCAATGAATCAATGAACCAGTTATTTGCTTTCAGAGTGACCCATTGCACTGACTTACGATGATTTATAACATATAGATAAGTCGTTGCTGAAGAGTAAAAAATTATTTTGGGAAAAATGTCGATTTGAAAAAAACGGACTGCATTACTTTTCTTCCATTATATCAAACCCAAAATTCTGGGAGATTATACTATGATAAATTTCCTTCATTCAAAGCGCTTAGATTAAAAATTGGAAATTCGAAACTTCGTTGTCTTTGACAGTTTAAACGAAACGAACCCATGACATATATAAAGTTACCGCAGTCACCCAGTGTCACCGAATGGAACATCAAATTTCGAAATTATTTTTTAAATATTCACTATAGAGTCTAGAGGATTCATTTAGAGTTCTAATCAAGTCAATCTAGATATTTCCCCTGCGTAAAATAGTAGCACCTTGAAAATTTGACAGATGGTTCTTCAAACCATCTTATAAGATATATGTAAGAAGTAACAGCTGAAAAGCTGTGCTCCCCCCCAAAATGGCGTTAAAATGGCGAAATTCATGTTTTTTTACATTTTCTCATGGTTTGCACAAAAACAATGAATCGCACAACGAAAAGTTGTTAAACAAAGTTGAAGAGCATGAAATTTTCTTAATTATTACGCATTTTCAAAAAAAAAAACGTGATTATTTTACTTGCAAATTGATTATTAAGTAAGATTCTCCTTCAAAATTCAATAATTAATTGAACGGTGAGAAGTAAATTTTTTGGAATGTGAATGCCCGATAACGATATCTTCATTATTCAGCAATGCTCACTAATTTTTTCAACCACATCGATATTGTTGTTTCTTGAATATTACATTGTTAATTTAGAAAAGTCCTTTTTTGTTATTGCTGCGAGCGTCAATCCAGCAATCGCACATCGGGTTTTGTTATTGGAATCAATACTCGAGCGTTTATATTTGTTGAAACAACAGAAATTTTTTCTTTCATTAGGTTGCAAAAATTTTTTATTTTGCAACTAAGGGCAACTTTTCAAGTGACCGTATTTCCGTAATGAAAAACACGCAGCTCATTGTGATTCTGTGTATCGAATGCATGTATTTTTAAAGAAATTTTAACACATTTTTTCATTGTTTATAACAATTAGGAGCGGAAGAATGCAATTTTTTAAAACAATTAATATTTCCGCTTCCAATCAACATTAAGAGTTCAAATTTGGGGTGGTGATAAAAATGCCTTCAACCTTTCCATATATCCCCAAGACATTCGCATCGAGAGAAGAAATAATATTCACTCGAATATGCGCTAATGCAATTTTTTTATCGTATTATTTTCAACTAAATATTGCAACTACATTATTTTTCAATAAATTTTTATTAAAAATGTTGAAATAACGTTTGTGAATCATCGGAAACGTGCGTTGCAAATTGTTTGCTCGCTTTATCACTTCGCCGTAACTTTTTTTATGCCAATTTCTCGGTAAAATAATACATCGGCACAACTTTTTCCATTTTTTTTGCTTCTTCTTTATTTCACACACATGCGTCTTAATATAACGGTGTAGGCTAACGACTTGATGTTTAGAGTCCATAATATTTATTTTAATATTTATTTTTTTCTTGTGATTTATTCAGAAACGCGGCTAATCAAACATGGCTGAAATGGACTGGTGCGAGATATTTAATACTGCATTAGAAAGAGAAGAGGAGAAATTATTGGGAAAGAACCAAAACGGACTTTTTCCTGTGCAGACAAAAGCGGCACTTTCACCGGATGATTTGCTAACAGAGATAAGTTGTAAATGCACGACGGGGTGCAAACATAATTCATGCAGTTTCAAGAAGAACGGCCTTGATTGTTCGGTACTTTGCGTAAACTGGGGCGAAGAAAAATGTACAAATATGAAACGCAAGCAAGTTTCTGTTGGCGATATAAGTGACGATGATATCGGTGACATTCCTACAACACCTGTGAGCTCAGGCGTTGAGACAATACCCGATTGTGACGAATACGAAAGGCGAGCGAAAATTGCACGATTTGTGTAAATATTATGTACTATAAACATTAAGTCATTTGTCTACATCGTTATATTAAGACGCATATGTGTGAAATAAAGAAGAAGCAAAAAAAAATGGAAAAAGTTGTGCCGATGTATTATTTTACCGAGAAATTGGCATAAAAAAAGTTACGGCGAGGTGATGGAGCGAGCAAGCAATTTGCAACGCACGTTTTCGCCGCAAGGCCTTGATGTTCCGCTGAGCGGTTACTTTCACTTGCCTTCGCCTCCGTGATAAGGGTTCAAATCGAATGTCTTGGGGATATACGGAAAGGCTAAAGACATTTTTATCACCACCCCAAATTTGAACTCTTAATGTTGCTCAGAAGCGGAAATATTAATTGTTTTTAAAAATTTGCATTCTTCCGCTCCTAATTGTTATAAACAATTGAAAAATGCGTCAAAATTTCATAAAAAATACATGCATTCGACACACAAAATCACAATGAGCTGCGTATTTTTTATTACGGCAATACGGTCACTTAAAAAGTTGCCCTTAGTTGCAAAATAAAAAATTTTAGCAACTTAATGAAAAAAAAATTTCTGTTGTTTCCACAAATATAAACGCTCGAGTATCGATTCCAATGGCAAAACGCGATGTGCGATTGCTGGATTGACGCTCGCAGCAATAACAAAAAAAGGACTTTCCTAAATTAACAATGTAATATTCAAGAAACAACAATATCGATTTGGTTAAAAAAATTAGTGAACATTGCTCAATAATGAAGATATCATTGTCGGGCATTCACATTCCAAAAAATTTATTTCTCACCGGTCAATTAATTATTGAATATTTAAGGAGAATCTTACTTAATAATCAATTTGCAATTAAAATAATCAAGTTTTTTTTTTGAAAATGCGTTATGATTTAGAGAATTTCATGCTCTTCAACTTTGATCAACAACTTTTTGTTGTGCGATTCGTTGTTTTTGTGCAAACCATGAGTAAACGTAAAAAAACATGAATTTCGCCATTTGAACGCCATTTGGGGGGAGGGGGAGAGCACAGCTTTTCACCTGTTACTTTTTACGTGTATCCTATAAGATGGTTTGAAGAACCATCTGTCAAATTTTCAAGGTGCTACTATTTTACGCAGGGAAAATATCTAGATTGACTGGACTATAAAATATAAATGTTTTAGTAAATCGTTTTTTTTTAAGACTACCGATTCGACGATCGTCTTTCTGAATCGAAATAACGCGTTTGATTCGGCCATGAATTGTCCCACAAAATTTAAATGATTTTAATCTGTCAACTCCGATTAAAAAGTCATAAATCAGCAAGTGTCGATTGAATATAAATTTTTAATTTTTTTGGTAAAATAAACTGTAAATCATTGAGCCAGTAAAACAATTTATTAGATTCAGTTAAGCTTATCCTTGATGAACAAACATTCTGTTAAATATATAGTTAATAAATAAATTAAAAGTTAAATTCGAAATCTCGGTGAATCGGAGACTTTCCTATTGGTAGTTTCCTATTAAGATTGCGGAATCCGGTCTATTTTCTCGGAATTGGCACACTTTTTCATATAAAACTTTGTTTACCCGTATTTAAAAACTTAATATCGCGGGAGAGTGTTTTTATTAGACTTTTTAACTGAAAATTGAATTTTTTTATCGCAATTCGCAGCCGAGCCTGCTCCAGTTTTATGTTAGTGTCACTTTCAGATTGTTAACTTCCACGTCCATTTTCTCGAACCTGGATAACTTTCTTTATTTCAAATTTTTTGTCCTTACTTCAGCACTACTTCAGCTCAGGAGTTGTAGTTTGTTTCATCTTTAAATTGTCATTTTGAATTTGCAGAATTTTTTTCGCTCTTATGCAAAATTCCCTTTTTGTTGGTTATCTAGTTCTGTACTGCAACCCTTCATTTATCGAACTGTAATAATTATTAGATATAAAGGGTTTTTTTTTCTTATTTGAAATTCATTCAATTTGAAAACGTCGTAAGATTTAAAAACTCACGGGTGACTCATTGGTTTATTACAAAGCTTTAAAATTAAAAAATTGGAATGCTTTCAATCGTAAATTTAATGAAATTTGAAGAAAAAAATTGTCAACAATAAAATTCAATTTTAATTAAAAATACATTTTAAGTTTTCCACGTAAGGAATCTCTTAAGTTTTTAAGCCATCAAATTTCAATGTTTTCTTGAGCTATAAAATTGAGAAAATATTTTTCGTTGAAATTCAGTTTCTGCCGTAATTCAATTAAAATGATTACAAATTTGAAAGCTTCAAATATATACACTGTAAAATTTAACAACTGCTTTAAAATTAGTAATTTTAATTGTATTGGTTTCCGTTCTTAAAAGCTTTCTAATATGGACCACTTTTATTTTTAATATCTTAACGAGAAATATAAATTATCGTTTCTTTAAAAACTGGACGCTTTTATTTCTGAATTCAGCGTAATTTGTCTTTAAATGAAGACTTTAGTCCAGTCATCTGGTCGAAAAAATGGTGCACATCCGGTAATTTTTAAAGGAGTCATTTTTTTTTCTCAAGTGCTTCATTTGGGGGTGCATAATAAGAGGTCAGGATCTGTGAACAGGATTTTGTCCCGGAACACGGAAATTTTTCAGGGTAAAGAGGCAAAATATCACATGTCAGTGGATTGGTGCTTTCCTGTGCATTTAAGAGGTAAAAGTGTTCCCACCAAAATTAAAGTAGGTAAAATTATGCGTAAAACTACAAAAAAAAGTGTTCTACCACGAATGGTCTAGGAGTTACGGCCTTTCAAAGAACCCCGATTTTCTTCCATTTTTTGCCAAAAATCACATGTTTTTTTTTGGTTTCTCTGTAGCTCCGATCCTCATGGCCAGATCTGAAAATGCTCAACAGATGAATTGAAGTAGACGTAAATACCTGTAATTTCAACAACAAAAAAACATTGATCTAACTACAATAGATCGCGAGCTAGCACCTGCAGAAGGTGACCCATTTCGACCTGAATTTACAGGTAAATGTCAAGTGTTCAGTTTTTTTGAAATAGCTCATTTTGGTGATGTCACAGAGGAGGAGTATCCCTAGAGGAAAATTGAAAGGAGACTAAACCAAAGTACCATAAATAAATAATTGTTTAAATAAATAAATTTCCATCACCCATCAAATATGCATTTTCCGGTATTTTTTATTGAAATTTCTATTAAGGATGCTTATTATAAATTAAAAATAAATATTTATTCATTTTTAATCAATAAATAAATGTTTGAATAAATAAATTTACATCACTCATCAAGTGTGCATTTTTTGGCTGTTCTTAGTGAAATTTCTATGAGGGGGGAGGGGGGTTATTATAGATTGAAAGTGAACATTTCATCACATCTAATCAATAAATAAATGATTGTTTAAATAAATAAATTTCCACCCCCCTTTGAATGTTAATTTTTTTGGCGTTTTTTACTGCGATTTCTGTCAGGGGGCTTATTGTAATTAGTAAAATACCGAAATACTTGTGTTACATTTTTAATGTATTATTAATAATAATTTCTCGTTTTTACACGTTTTCTTACTGCTGATCAAAATCTGAATACGTAATTTTATGTCACCGAAATTTTTACAATGACTTTATTCTATAAAACTTTAAAGGCTAACTGTACAGACGTAGACCTAGTGTTTAGATTATGCTTCGACTGCGAATGGAATCATTCATAGGAAGCATGACGGAGGGAGGAAGGGGTGTATGGACCACGGGCATTTGGTTCCTTATCATCCTTCTCATAGGAATGGGCGATTCTTTTGAAAAGATCGATTCATGAATCGATCTAGGATCGAATTTGAAAAGATCGATTCAGCAAAAAAATCGAATCAAAAGAATCGATCTTGAAAGAATCGATCTTTTGAGATCGATGAAAAAATGTCCCAAATAGTTTATATTTACCTATAAATCATCACATTTATTCAATAATAAATAAAATGAATGAAGATCGACAATTAGACACTGTTTATTCCTTTTTTCACGAAAAAATTTGTAAAACAGGAAACATTCTTACATGTTCGTTCATTTATATTAGAAAGTAATTAAGATGCATACTTTGAATTGCGGTTGGAACAATATTCATGGGTAAAATAGAAATGCGGAAAAATGTTTCGTTCATTCAAACGTTCGAAACTTTAGGTATATGAAAAACATAAAAAACATGAGCTATAATGAAACAGCAGTGATGTGCTCCTGTTTCGTAGTTTTATTATCATAATATAAGTGAACACTTGTTAATTATTATAAAATATGCGAAGATGCGCGAACGAGTCGAGAAACTGTTCTGGAAGAACAAAACTTATAACAAAACGAATGAAGCAAGTTAATGTAAAGCGTAATTATCTTACTAATGTTTTCGTGCGCAGCGAAAATTTTATAAATAAAACTTTAATCTTTAGCTTGATAAGTAGAACGAATAACGTCGATCTTTAAAATCATTTTTACCAGCTGAAAGAATCGCTTCTTCGATTCTGGGGGTAAAGGATCGATCCAATAAAAAATCGACTAGTAAAGAGTCGATTCAAAAGATCTATTTTTTAAACAAAAAAGATCGATCTTCAAAGAATCGATCCAGAATCGCCCATCCCTAGTTAGCCCTGAAGAAGTGAACTTCAATGTTCACGAAACGTCGGCAAGATTCGTAGTTTTGCACACGGTTGAAGCCCGAAACACCTCATTTCATCATAATGAATCATCGTGAAAGCATTAAATCTATTAAAATGTTTTATGTTAATCTGAAATGCTTTTTTCCATTCAATTAAAAATCGAATACTTCCAACTTTTTTATTTTCACCCAAATACTTCTATTGTAGGGTGATCCAAAAAAACTTTCTCTTTTTTAAGTTCTCACTTCCTCATTTTGTGTTACTAGGTGAAAAAAATGTCCTAATCTTTTGAGATTAAAAAAAAATTCTAGATGTAGTTCTGGGCCCAAAGGCGTTAAAAATTCAATAAATCGTTTAATTTCTAAAAGAATCGAAAATGATTCATAGATGTGATGTAAAAGAATTGTATGAACAATACGAAGGCTAGAAATTTGAATTTTCAAATAAATGCACCCCCAAAGTCGCTAAAAGTCACAACTTAAGATAACTAGTGTAACTCAGTTTTTAAGTATTTTTTCTGTATTTTATTTATATATATAATTTATACTTAAATTTCATTTCATTCTTATGAAATTCAGAAAAGACGCTTGAAAATTAAATTATATTACCTTAAGGGATGACTTTGAGCGAATTTGAGGTTGCGTTTAATTACAAAATTAAATTTTTAGCCTTCGTATTGTTCATACAATTATTTTACATCACCTCTATGAAGCATTTACGATTCTTTTTGAAATGAAACAATTTATTAAAATTTTAATGCTTTTGGGTCGCGAGCTACTGTTAGAATTTTTTTTTAATTTCAAAAAATTAGGAAAAGGTTTTTTCACCCAGTAACACAAAATGAGAGGGTAACAACTTAGAAAACAGATATTTTTTTGATCACCCTAGTATAGACGTATTTGGGTGAAAATCAAAAGGTTGGAATTATTCGATTTTAATTAAAATTTTTTTCGACCAACCTAGTCTATACATAAATAATGTAAGTGTGCCTTATAGTGTGGTTATCTCAGCGCGAAATTCTAAATGAATTTAATTTGAAATTAAATTAATTACCGTAAAACGGGCTAAAGTCGCTCACTCATGCCACAACTTCATATTTCAAAATTCAATATCACGTTTTCTATGAAAAAAATGATTTTTGATTGTTTTAATTTGTACAGCTGTTAAACTTTATTTTGAACTTTATTTGGTGCGAATTTATTGGTAATTTTCAATAAAAATGATATTTATGTCAAACTGTCTATTTTTATATTTTGGTTAAGTTGTGTTAAAAACTGATGTGGAACTTTATTTGCATATTTTCATGCTGATTCTAGGTATGTAAATTATTCTTCATCCTCTTCAAATGATTTTCAGAAATTTTAACCTATGTATGATATGCTGATCTTTCTGTAGGAAAATTTTTCTAAAATGTTTTGAATTTGTAGGGTAAAGTCGCTCATGGTGAATATTTATAAATCAAAGGCGGGATAGTCTAGAATTTTCAATTATTCAAAGGAGCAATTACTATGTGCCAACAATGCAGTAAAAAACTTCAAAATATCTAACAGACAAGTTGCAGAACACTTCGAGGTACTATACACTACTCTGAGAGAGAAATTCCATAACAAGCATATGTATTTTATTATTTTCAGACGTTATTTTAACTTCATTTACTCTAAAATAATTACAGAAACTGATCAATTATTTAATTTGACTAAATAAATAATAAATAAAATAAATAAATAAATAAATTTGAATAAATAGTATGTACTTTCTGAATTTCTAATAGTGAGTGAGCGACTTTACCCTACATTGTCGGTTAAAGTCGCTTACACTACAACTATTAATAAATAGTTTGCTACGCAATATATATTTAGATTTTTTTTCGCGATACGATTGAGGAAGATTCAGACCTTGTATATTTCAAGCTTCAATATTTAATTTTAATTCTTCCTGTTAATTTATTAAGAAAAACTGCAAAAAATGGGCGATTTTACCGTTTTTAACGGTATATTAAATAATTAATTAATTAAATTTTTTTAAGAATCGATGAGTGCAGAAAAGGTAAACCATAAACAAGTCTCACTCACATTTTCACATGCATTTATGTTTGTATGTTTAATGTTGTATGTCTACTTTACGAGCTCTCGAAGAAAAGAACTCGTCTTCGAAGAAGAAAAATTAAATTTTTTGTTTGTTAGTTTCTTAGACGGAAAGATATGAATTACAGCTGACCAATAAAAATAAAAGATGATACTAGTAATTATCTTCTGTTTGAATAAGAAATTCTTGGAACTTATGCCTTTTAAATTCCTTGATAACCTGAAAACTTTCATACAGAGTTCTTTCTAAACTCTAAAAAGAAATAAAAAGACTGAAATAAAAAAATAAAAACAGAGAAAAAAGTGCACTTTTCTTTCGGCTATTTTCAGGTGCGTAAAGTTGCATTTTTTCTTATCGAAACAAAAGAAGATACACTAAAGTTGGATATGCCCTAAAATATTGATCATATAAAAATATATGTAACATCAAAGTTGTAGATCTAGTCAAAAAGTATATTTTATTGTTGATAACTTTTTTCCCTACGACTAACGATTTTTGAAAAAGATCAAAAAACTAACGCCACAAGTATAAACAATCATTTACATGTCAAAACCCGATTTTATTGGATACGTTCTAAAATACTTATTTTATCAAAATATATGTCTCTTTCAAAATAAGAGCTGAAATCATGAAATTTTATTTTTATTTGTGACAAAAAGGCTGCATCGCATGTTTTTATAGGTACTCACAAAAGTACAGAAAGATTAAAAAAAGTCATCTCTAATTAGCACCGCAGCCGGCCCTTATATAAGTGGCATTGCGTAATATCAGTAATATGTTGTACTCGCATCTTTTCAAACAGTATCATAACTAAAGAGAGATAAAAGTAACGGGACTTTATCCCCTCCCTTCCGGCCATAAAATATATCGCATCTATTTTCCACCTTTTTTTATATATATGTCAGATCGGACTTTTACACGTATGGGTGAAAATCAAAACGTTGACAATATCCCTGGAATATTATAGTATTGTGTTTGGAGGAATAATTTTCTTCATTGCAAGTTTTTATTATAAATTATAATAAATTCGATTAAATATGAGTAAATGTCTTTCGATAACATAAAGTATCTGTGACTACCTCTCTTCAAGTTTATGGCTTTATATATTTTTAAAAAAACTTAAGATCTAATTGATAAATGCACGTGTTTTTTGCAAAATCCCCTTTCTAATATATCGGACTTCTTTGGAAATGCAAAATCCCTTTTCCCATCCCCTCAGACTCTTTTCACAATCCAAAATCCCCGTTTGTATCCCCTCAGACTCCTATTACAATCAAAAATCCCCTATTCCATCCTCTCAGGCTCCTTTTATAAAACACAATCCTTTTTTCCGTCCCCACAGACTCCTCTTAGGCTTTTACAATCAAAAATCCTCTTTTTCATCCGCTCAAACTTCTTTTGCAACCCAAATTCCCCTCTTACATCCCCTCAGACTTCTTTTACAATCCAAAATCTCCTTGCTAATCCCTCAGACTCCTTTTACAATAAAAAATCTCCTTTTTCATCCAATCAGACTCTTCTTTCAATCCAAAATCCTCTTTCCAACCCTTAAGACTCTTTTAACAATCCAAAATCCCTTCTCCATCCCCTCACACTCCTTTCACACATAATTCCTTTTTTGTATCCTATCAGATTTCTTTCACAATCCTCAATCCTTTTTTTTATCCAACAAAATTACTTTTGCAATCAAAACTTCCCTTTCTTAGTCCCTCAGTCATCTTTAACATTCCACAATCCTCTTCTCAGACCCTCAGACTCTTTTTACAAATCAAAATCCCTTTTCTTATCCCCTCAGACTTCTTTTGCAATCCAAAATCCCCTCTTTCAGCCAATCAGACTCCTTTTATAACCCAAAATCCTCTTTCCATCACCTCAGACTCCTTTTTCAGTCCAAAATCCTCTTTAAAACCCCTGAGACTCCTTTTTCAGTCCAAAATCCCCTTTTTCATCCAATTAGGCTCCATTTCCACTCCAAAATCCTCTTTATAGCCCCTCAAATACCCCTTCCAATCTATCAGACTTCTTTTACAATCCAAAATCCCCTTTTATATCCCCTTATACTCCATTCGCAATCCAAAATCCCATTTTTCATCCAATCAGACTCCTTGTGCAATCCAAATTCCCCTTTCCATTCCCTCAGACTGTTTTTACCAGCAAAAATCCTCTTTTCCAGCCTCACAGACTCCTTTTAGAATCCAAAATCCTCATTCCACCTTCTAAGTTTATAATTAAAAATCCCCTTTTTCATTCAGTCACTCCTCTTACCATCCAAAATCCTCTCTTCCACCCCTCATACTTCATTTACGATCCAAAATCCTCTCTTTCATCCAATCATACTCCTTTTTTAATCCGACATCCCCGTTCCATCCCCTCAGAAGCAAATAAGGCTTGATATCAATAAGAAAAGAGGGTCTGCCTTGTGCAATAGGGTTCAATTTTTGGGCTTTTTTGAAGATTCGAAATTTTTATTTCGCATTAAAAATTATTTTCCCCTCAAACCGAAAAAAAATTTACGGCAGTATTCATTCCCCAAAAGAAAGAAATGTAGGGGGTAGCGTTTGCATAATTAACAAATTCAAATTGTTATTGGGCACCCTGAAAAGGATTTCGGCTTGTTATCCAGAAATCTCAGTAATAAGTCTTTTCGAACCGAATCTCACCTATGAGGTGCAGGTCAAGGATTTAAATTTCAGATTTAGGGCACGGTTCTAATAGTAGGAAAAAGTGACTACTTTCATTCCCCGCTTGTAATTTTGTCCCCAAAGTTGGGACCGGCTTTGGTAAAATAATTTAAAATATGCGAATACTAATTTCGTGCGTTCACGGCCGTTCATTAGCGATACGAAGAAACGATTCAGTTCTTAGAGATGCGCAGCCTCATGTTTAAATAGCACCTGTCGGAAGCTTTGTAGCTACAAGAAAAAAGAGAGTTGAATTTTTATACTGATTTGACATTACGAAACGAGCATATACCTTTGCTTTTACTCTATAGCAACATAATCAGCGAAACTGCAATTCAGAAATTCACGGGAAAAACATTCACTGAACACTAGCATGAGAACAACTTCATCTTGCTTCAAGTGGAAAAACAATTTTATAAGATGTCAAACTGAAGTATGCTAACAAACTGTCATATTGACATGATAGAAAAAGTCGTGAGACAAGAATCACGCGACAAGCGACCGGAAACATAGGAGCTTCAATGTAGACAAAGTGAATCAATGAATATATTAATGAATTCGAACAAGGTGTGCCTGAACCAACTTTAAATAAAAGGTCATAGTGCTATACATTTTTTCCTCAAATTTAATTTATTATTAGCATTATTGTTATGCCATTAAGCCAAATCCCTATCAGGTTAAACGTAACTCGTTCGGTTCTAGCATTCAATCGTTATGCTATCGGGGATCAAGGAATTTATGTGGTGAGGATCAGTAAAGGATGTGTAAAAGGGATAGATTTTAGATCTATCTAGAAGTCATGTGTTGCTCATTCAAATGACACACTCGTCCCCAGCACCGCTCCGACATGGGTCGCTGATTATTCTCTCTAGCAATCACCCCAGCTGAAGAGCTTCACATAGCCATGGCACATAACGGTTCACACATAAACACTCAAACTGACTAATAAACCCACAAGAGATCGATCATCTTTACCCCAACCACATCCACTAGTCAAAGCTCTGTACGAGAGCCCATGAGTAGCGAAAATCTTTCGTTTCAGTCGTCACTTCTCTTCTTATAAACAAATTATCCTCCATACATCCTCATCCTTGCACACATCTTTAGCTTCCTTCACATCCATACATCTTTTCATGCAAGCTCTTGTGTTTTTATGACTCTTTATATAGATATCTCTTCGCTTTAGAGTCTCATTCACACATTCCAACTATTGATTTTTCAGTCTACCTCTGGGTACGCTACCATTCATCTAACCTGAATACACTGGTTTCGTTAAACGTCCTTCATTCATTCTCTCAACATGACCAAACCGTTTCAGCATATTTCTTTCACTCTTTTCAATCAATGTTTCTCCTACACCATATTCTACTTATGGAAACCCACTCATTACTGACTTTGTCCATTAGCGTTTTACCGCATATATTCCACACGAATTGCATGCCAACTGCGTTCACTTTACTCCTAACTTTTTTTTGATACTTCCAGGTCTTGCTACCATACAGCAGAGTGGGTGCAAGCACAGAATTATACTCGTATATTGTGAAGTACGTAAGAAAGACCATGGTGGGAAGTGGCTTACGTTTTTTGTTTTGAATCAATCAATCCAGGTGAAGAGCTTCGCAAAGCCATCATAATAACGGGAATAATTATAACAATCCACTAAGAAAATCTCTTCACGTGGGGCCATTAGTATCCAAAATCTTTCGTTTCAGGCATCACTCTTCTTCTTATAAACAATTGCTCTCCATACATCCCTATCCTTACATACCTTTTTTGCTTCCGTTACATCCATGCATCGTTTCATGCACGTTCTTATATTTCTACGAAATATTTGTAAATTTCTTTGAAGTGTTTGAAATGTTTCCGAAATCTTTGAAATCTTTGTGAAATCTTGGAATCTTTGAAATCTGTTTCAAATCTTTGAGAAATTTAAAAATTTTTTGAAATCTTTGCGAAATTTTGGTAATCTTCTGAATTATGTCTGAGAATTATTTACCAATCTTTGAAATCTTTCTGAAATCTTTGGAATTGAATTATTTATTTTCTTTGAAATCTTTCAAAGAATTAAAATGAGAATTAGAATTAGAATCTATCTTTGCAAGAATCTTTCACATTCTTCGAAATCTTTGCAAAATCTTGGAGATCTTCTAAAATCTTCTGAATTATATCTAAGAATTATTTACTAATCTTGGAAATCTTTTACAAACTTTGTGAATTTCTTTGAAATGCTAATACCAAAAAAATTTAGAATTCTATCTAAGAATTATTTACGAATTAGAGTACCAAAATAATTAATTAAAAATGCATTTATAAAAAATAACAACTGAAATATCAACCAGATCTGCGCAGATAATGAAGACATCGAAATTGTATTATAATTGTGTGTGAGTTTGACATCAAAATTACAAAAATATTATTCTAGTAAGAGGAGATTTGATATTTACAACCGGGAAAAACCGGGAAATAACCGGGAATTTTGTTGGCGAAAATTAGTAGACACCGTGTTTCAGGAAACGTTCTATTAACTGTTATTCAGCTCATTTTAATTTGAAAAAATTCTTAAGCTCCAAAAATGTTTTTTTTTATACATATAACCTTAGCTTAAATTAGTAATTAAATTTATTGGCGAAAATTTAAAATTGAACTTCTTTCGCCTATACTATATTTTGAATTTTAATTGTTTCACCGATGACTGTATAGAAATTAGAAAGTCAGCAAGCCTTAAATTCTAAAAGTAGAACTAGCCATGGAACCTTAAAATTTGTACCTGAATAGTTATTCCGCTTAAAAAAAAATTGTTCTTGACCCACTATAATCTATTTTCAAATCCAAAAATTTGCGAATTATTTTTAAAAATTTCATTTTATCCAGCTAAAAAAAATTGTAATCAAGGCCATGTAATACTTATCCGATTCCTAGTTTACCGATATTTTTTTCGCAACAACTTACGTTCACTGCGTTCACACGAATTGAGATATCGAGTTGAAAACTTGGGAAATTAAATAAAAGGCACAAAGAAACGATTGTATGGTCATAAATTTCTGGAAATATAAAAAAAAATTATCTCAATCCTTGTGGACGTAAGTTGTTGCGAAAAAATGGCGGTAAGGTAGGAATTGGGTAAGTGCTACATGGCCTTAAATTAAATTGAAAATTGAAAAAAGAATATCAATTTAATTTAATTGAAATTCTAGGAAGAATGGAAATACCCACCATTCAGTGCGCATATTGATGAAAAGGAAAATATTTATGCGAGAGGATCTCAAGATTGCAAATGTGTTAGCATGCAGTACTTAGAAGCAGTTCATCGTTTGAAATTAAGTGGGATTAGATTGAAAAGAACGATTCATATTTCCTTTGTCCCAGAGGAAAAGGTGGGGGGATACGAAGGAATGAAAGCATTTACAGAAACCCAAGATTTTAAATCCTTGAACGTGGGTTTTGCCCTCGACGAAGGAAATGTTTCCCCAAATGAGGAATTTTATATAACTTATGGAGAACGAAGCCTTTTCCGAATTTGGGTTCATTCTTCTGGTACTTCTGGTCATGGGGCACTTTTATTCGATAAAACAGCTGGAGAAAAATTTGTTATTGTGCTTGATCGATTTATGAAATTTAGAGCCACTGAGAAAGATAAATTAAAAGATCCTGCAGTTAAGATTGGAGATGTTACTTCCGTTAATTTAACTATGATTAAGGTACCGTAAACCGGGGCTAAGTGGCGCATATGTGGAGAAAGCGGTACACCCTAAATTCTGTATTTAAAACGCGATATTGCTTCTTCTACGTTTTTCAATTGAAGTGTTACAAATGTTAGTTTCACGCCTTTACATTTTTTACCTAAAAGAAGCAAATATCGCATTCAGAAATGCAGAATCAAGGATGCGCTGCTTTCCCCCACATGCGTCGCTTAGCCCCAGTTTATGATAAGAACATAATAAATTAATTACTCATTTGCCTTTTTTATTTAAATTTGTTATAATATTGATTTTTTCATTATAATTTTGTTTGAATTCAGGGAGGCGTGCAGTTTAATGTAATACCGAAAGAACTGTCAGCTGGTTTTGATATTCGTTTAGCAGCTGGTGTTAATCATGAAGAATTTGAACAAATGATAAGAGGATGGTGCGAAGAAGCTGGAGAAGGGGTTTATTACACTGTCGTTATTAAAGAACCTTATGTTCAAAATACAAAATTAGACGACACTAATATTTTTTGGACTGCATTTAAACAAGCCTGCGATAATTTTAACATAAAATTGAACCCTAACATTAGTACTAGAACATCAGATTCTAGATTTCTCAGAATAGTAAGTTTCTCTTTGTTTCATTTTATAAGTTTTATTAATTCAAAATTAAGGCCATGTAATACTTGCACGATTCCTACCTTACCGACATTTTTTTGCAACAACTCACACGAACTGAGATATTGAGTTGAAAATTTGTGAAATTATATAAAAAGCACTCAGGGCCTAATATATAAAAAATTTATAACTGTATACTTTGCTCCCCCCGCCTCCCGCACCCGGAGAAAATGTATAATCTTTAATAATGTACGCATGAAAGTAATAACTAAATATTTATTTTAATAAACTAGCAATATTATACGCGTGTCACAGCGCGCGGTAGACATTGTATTGTCATTTAATAATATACAAGTATAAAATAAGATAATAATGATTCCAATTTTAAATTGTACAGTTTCATCATTTAAGAAAATAATTTAAGAGGTAGTGAGTTTAAAATAATCAATTTAGAACATTATAAAATTCATGGTGGCCGCTAAAATGCAAGAAAAAAATTCCCGGTCATTTGCCGGTTAGGAAAAATTTTTCAATTAAATCAGTTGAAGTGGACTAAAAGTTCCACTTTTCCAACTTAATAAAAATGTTATAAATAAAAAATTTTACTTTTCCAGTTCAGAAAAAAGATTCCCTCCTTTCATCTCAGGAAAAATGTTAAAAATAAAAAATTTTCCTCTTCCAGGTCAAAAAAAATGCCCTCTTTTCATCTCAGGAAAAATGTTAAAAGTACAAAACTTGTCTCCCGCCAATTCAATAAAAATTTTAAAAACAAAAAATTTCCTTTTTCAATTCAGAGAAAAATTAGAAATCAAAATTTCCTCTCTATCAACTCAGTAACAATGTTAAAAATAAAAAATGACCCTTTTTCAAATTTGTCTCCTCTCTAACTTAATAAAAACAGAAGAATTTGAAATTGTAAATATTTCAAATTTAATACATATACCAAAAAATGTTCAAAATGACATTTTAAATATTGGAAACTTTCCAAATTGAACGATTCTAATCTTCGTTTGAAACAGAACACTTTTTAAGTTAGAAATGTGAAATTAAAACGTTTCTTATACTAGAATCTTTTAAAGTTGGACTATTTTTCTTTGAATCGTTTAAAAGTATTAATTATCAATTTGTGATTTATAATTTTCAAAACTTAACAATTTTTTAGTTACAAATGAAAAATTTACAAAATGGAAAAATGAAATTGTAAAGTTCAAAAATGATGATTTAGCATTTGAGAATTTCAACAATTTACAATTATTAAACAAATCATTCAACTATTTATGCTTTCAATTTGAAATCGTTCAGTTTTGAACATTTTCAAAACATATAATTTTGAACGCTTCAGTTATAGATCATTTGACATTGAAAGCTTTTTTTTTTAATTGTCCATTTAAAGTGAACAATCAAATATTTCTCAACTTGACAGGATTACAAGGATTATATTTCAAAGTGAACGATCAGAAATTAAGACTAAAAAACGCAAATTCTGAAAAGTGATATTTGAAGTGATATGAAAGCTTTTTCTATTAAAATGTGCAAATATTTCCGAAAAAAACAGTCATTTCCCTGTTTTTTTGCGGTCGGAAAAAATTTCCGGTCATTTCCGTGTTTCCCGGTCCAGCGGCTACCCTAAAATTTAAAATAATTCAATTCTGAATGCCTAGTTCTTGCATGGTTTTATTTTTAAGGCAATTTGTAAATAGTTTTTCACATATTAATTTGGAAAAGGGCTTGAAAAAATAGAAAACTACTTCAAAAATATTTGTTTTTAATTTTTATTTTTCAATTGTTATTATATAGTGAAATAGTTAAATTCAAAATATGTTTTGGTATTAATTCAGAAATTTTGAATGTTTCATTCCGACATTTTAAATTTTGAAATTGTGTCGCAAATTTGAAACGTTATTTCAGTTTTGTAGATTTGAAATTAAAGTTTTCAATTTTAAAGATATCTAATTAAAAAATATTAATTTTGAACGTTCCCATTTTGTGTGTAAAATTTTTAAAGTTTTATTTTGAATCCGTCAAATTTTCATTACTTTAAATATATTATTATTTATTTATTATTATTTTGAAAGAAGAAATTAAAATTTTTAATTTTTACGTCTTGAAAGTCGTGAATTTCAAATGTTAAAGGCTATAAATTTGATATTGTACAATTTTACATCACTTCAAATTCAAAATTTTTCAATTCTAAATGCTCGAAATTTGACAATGGTCCACTTTTAAGTTGCAAAATTGATGATTTTTTTTGGTTTTGAATGCTTAATAGTAAAATTATTTAAATTGGTGAGCCTATGAATAAAAATGTCTCCATTTTTATAGCTTCCAAGTGTACAATATTTTAAGTATTTCTCATTTAAAGGTTTTATAACGTCGAAGGCTTTGAATTAGGATGTATTGAATCATTAAAAATTTTCAATTTAAAATTGTTCAATTTCAAACATTTATTCAAGCTAAAAGGGACGCTTTCAGTTTTATATTCTATAATTTTAAACGTTTTAAATTTGAAAGTTATTACTTGTTTTTGAATATAGGAAATTATTATAAGAAAATCATCACAGAAAATTCATATTTTACAGTTAATTATAATTATTTTCAGACGATACAATTTTGAAGATTTAAAAATGAAGCCAAACCATTTTTAATGTTTCGATATAAAATTATTCTATTTTGAATGCTTTTAATTTAAAATAATTTATTATTAAACTATCCCAGTCTGAAATAATTTAATGTTGAAAGTTTCAAGCTGAAAGCTGATCCAGCTCCAATTATTAATCTAATTTTATTGTAAATTTTCGAAGAGTAAAAATTTATCCCAAAGAATTGCATGTATTATTAATTGAACATTATTTCATTTTATACTTATGTGTATGTGTTTTATTCAAATAATAGAACGAACCGATTTAAAAAACAGGAATAAAAATACAAAAACCAACTTCATGCTGCGAACGGAATGTACTAGCTGCGTATACTTGTAGATTATTGTGATTATTTCCAGAGTAAATATATGTAAGAGGTAAATAATCCTTTTTGATTGTAATAATTACACTGGAAGCTTGATTTATTTGCCCTCGGTTTATTGTCATCCTAGAATGTCTGCCGCTCGCATTCGGTGATGAGGGGTCGAGGACGCCGAGAGAGAGGATTGCCGCCGGCCTCGCATACGTTGGTGGGGAGGTCCGAGGGGCTAAGAGAGAGGCGCGTGACTTCAGCGGAGTTACGCAGTTCCCCCTGACTGTTTACATCGTAGAAATTCTTGGAACGGAGTGACATTCATCGAGGCAATGCCCGAAACTAAAACTAAATCGAGGTTCCAGTGTACATATTCTATATAATACTTTTTTGCATTCTGTTATCCGCGGAAAGTTTTTTTTAACCAGAAATTTTGTGCTACACACTTTTCATTTTTCAGTTTAGAACTGCACACTATAAAATCAGAACTTCACAAAGTGTGCAGCGTCGCACATAGCTTAGGGCCCTGAAGGCACTAAGAAAATCTTTGCTAAGAAACGTTTGTATGGTCCTAAATTTTTGGAAATACAAAAAAATATTCAAAAAACTTTTTTTCTTGTTAACTCCAGAAACTTAGCACCATAAAAACATCCCTCAGTGCCTCTTATTTAATTTCTCAAATTTTCAACTCGATATCTCATTTCGTGTGAACGTACGTTGTGTGAAAAGAATGTCGGTAAGGTAGTAATCGGATAAGTATTGCATGGCCTTAAATGAAAAAACAAAATTTTATTTATGACTTTCAGATGGGAATACCGACTTTGGGATTCACACCAATAAATAATACTCCAATACTCATGCACAGCAATAATGAGTTCTTGAATAAGGATATATTTCTAAAAGGGATTGAAATATTCATGAAGATTTTGCCCGAAGTTGCTAATGCTTAAAAAGGACGAATGGATCATTTTTTAAATATATATCTATATATTTTTTACTTTATATGAATTGGTTATCTACAAGCTAATTAATGATTGAGATTAGGCCAGAAAAAACTAACATCACTGTAATGTATATTTTATAATAAATATAACTTGAAAAAAAAATGTTACCTACTTATATTAAAAAAGCTTGAAAGGTAAAAAAAGCCGTACAATCATTTTTTTTATGAATTGAAATGTTTATTTATTCAATTTTCACGTAAAATTATGTGAATATGACATTTTCAACACTTGTCTTTAATAAAAATTCACCTTTTTCTTGAAATTTCAACAGTTGAGAATTCAAGAAAAAAATTTTTTTATTAAAAACAAAATTGAGTTTTCAACAGCTGAATTTTCAACTATTGAAAATTGCAGAAAATCGAATTTTTAACAGCTGAAAGTTCAGCTTTCGAAAATTCAACAGTTGTATCTTAAACGGTTGAATCTTCAACAATTGAAAATTCAACTGTTGAAAAAGAAGAAAATTTAAAATTCAATTTTCGGCATTGGAATTTTTAACAGTTGAAAATTCAATTTGCTTTGAAAATTCGCTTTTTTCTTGAATTTCCAACTGCTTAAAATTCAATTTTTGATTTTCTTCACTTCTTAAACGTTGAGAATTTAAAAAAAAATTTGAATGAAAATTGACGAAAATTGAATTTTTAGTGGGTGAAAATTCAAGCTTAGAAAATTCAACTGTTTAAAAATCAATTTTGAAGTTTCTTCAATTTTCAACTTCAACAGTTGAATTTTCAGTAGTTGAATTTCAACTTTTGAAAATTAAATTTGCAATTTTCAGAATTATCAGTTTTTCTATGAATTTCAACAGTTGAGAATTCAAGAAAAAAGCGAATTTTCGAAGAAAATTGACATTTTAGCTTAATTGTGAATTGTTGAAAATTTAACTCTTGAATTTTCAGTTGTTGAAGATTTAACTGTTGAAGATTCAACTGTTGAAAATTTAATTTTCAATTTTCTTCAATTTTCAAAACTTGAAAATTCAAGGAAAAAGCGAATTTTGAAAGAGAATAGAATTTTCAACTTTTGAAAATTTAAAATTAAATTTTCGACAGCTGAATTTTTAACAATTGACTATTCAATTTTTTTAGAAATTCGCATTTTTCTTGAATTTGCAACTTCAACAGTTGAATTTTCAACTGCTCAAAGTTCAATTTTCTTCACTTCTCAATATTTCTCAACATTTGATAATTCAAGAAAAAAGCCAATTTTGAAATTGATTAAAATTGAATTTTCAGCAGTTGAAAACTCAAATTTGAAAAATTCAATTTTCAATTTTTTTCAATTTTCAACTTCAACAGTTGCATTTTCAATAGTTGAATTTCCAACTGTTGAAATTTCAATTTTTAGAATTAACAGCTTTCTTCAAATTTCAACAGTTGAGAATTCAAGGGAAAAAGCGAATTTTGACAGAAAATTAAATTTCAACAGTTGAATTTCCAATTTTTGATGATATAACTGTTGTAGATACAACTGTTGTAATTTCAACTGTTGAAAATTAAACTGTTGTAATTTCGACAGTTCAAATTTCAATTTTCTGAAATGTTTAAATTTCTTAAATTTCCAACATTTGAAAATTCAAGAAAAAAGAGAAGATTCAACTGTTGAAAATCCAATTTTCTTTCATTTTCAAGAGTTGAAAATTCCAGAAAAGAGCGACTTTTGAAGCAAAATGAAATATTCTTCTCTTTACGTTTATCTGGTGCAGAAAATTCATTTAAGTCATTAGTTTTTGAAAAACTTTGCAAACTGTAATTGCAAATACCGACGTCGTTCCGATGTTAGCGCCACGTCGAAGAATAGCGGAAGCAAATAATAAAGTTCCTAGATTACCGACACCGTGAGCCGCACTGGTTCCAGTCTGCGGTAGCTAATGAAAATGGCTAATTGTCAGGCTTGCTGTTGCAGCAGGTGAGCGATTAATTGTCGTCAAGTGGTATTAATAATCCCCTCAAATCGTGAAAAATGGTGCGAGGATTTGTGCCGGGAGTTTTTTCCTTCGATTGTTATCATTTGTATGGTGTTTCTCAACTTGATTTTAAAATAATGAGCTCCTAGCAACGAGCGATAGAAAGGAATCATCTTTTCAGAGCTGCTCTTCATTTTCACCTTCAGAGTGATTCACGCTCTTCAAGAGCTTTGCACGCAAATTAACGTCGCGATTTTTTAAAGAATAAGATAGTGAATTAAAGTCGAAAATCCGTGTTTGAGATAAATGGGTTTCTGCGGACACATCATCAAAACGTAGATTAATTTCCTATGACCATTCAGAAAACATACGCCCTGCCCACTGCAATGGATGGTTTTTATGTGAAAAATATTGCTTTTAAAAAGATCGCTCCTGGGACTATTTTGCAATATTTAATTTCCATTTGTAATTTTTCATTGATGAATGGATTTGAATTCTGATTTGGATATTGAGGGTTCTTGAAAAGTATTTCTGACGACCGCGAAGGCCTATTTGTCTATACATGAATTGTCATTGTGAAGGCTACTTTTTATTAATTCACAAAGGGTTCGCTCTTCCGTGAAGTACAGCGCATCGTTATTTTTCAGGCGAACCCTAGTGATTACCTTGTTAGACTAGTGGACGTAGTACAGTTTCATCGGAGATTATGGCTTCTGGTGCGTCTTCCTTGGACAGTGCTGGAAGCAGTGGTAAGTTGAAAAAATTGTATTCTTCTAGAAGTGTAGCTTTATATCGTATTGTTGAAAACTGATTTTATTTTATTTTTCAACAAAAGGGAGGTGACTTGTTTTCTGACAACAGTACCTTTTTGTCCTTTTGTTTTTGAAAGTTGAGTGTGACAACTGATAAGTTGATGAACCGGAAGTTCCAAACCATCAAATGAACGAAATCATTTTTTTAAACCAACACTGAGAAAATTGGATATTGAAAAGTAGATTCTGAAATTGAAGATACTCCACAATATCTTTTCTTTTCTCTAGTTTACAAGATATTACTGTTCAATAGTATTTTATATCAAAATATTAATAAAAAGGGGATTAATTGGCTGAAAAGCCGGTTTATAAAGATTGATTAATTATGTATAATAATTCTTTATTCTTCAAGTAAAGATGTAATTTTTTATGGGCAAAACCTGTATTCAATGATTTCCGTTATAGGGGTAAGCGGGGCCAATCAGGTCATTCATTCATTCAGGGTGGCCGCTGGACCGGTAAACCGGGAAGTGACCGGGAACTTTTTGAAACCGGGAAATGACAGTGAATTTATTTTTGGACAGGGAATTTTACACATTTTTAGAAGAAAAATCTATCCAATCACATGAAATACAAATTTCATATCACGTACATGATGTAATGCAATTTAAAATAATTTCGATTTCAACTTTTTTAAAAATGTAAAATTCAATTGTTAACTTTTTCAAATATGAAATCATTCAGTTTACAATGCGTAATTCTAAAATATTTTACTATAAAATTTTTCCATTTTAGGTCTTCAGTTTTAAGTGTACATTTTTAATTTAAAGAATTTAAAAATGCAGTTTTGTAGACTAAAACAATTGAAAATTAGAAGCGTATGAATTTGAAAATTTAAAAAAAAAACTTTCAAGTTGATCAAATGTTAATATAAATTAATGAATTATTTTTAAAACAACTCTATAGTTCGAGTATTAAAAATTGAAAAATAATTTATTTTACGAGACGATTCTGAAACTGTTCAAAATTATTCAATTCACAAATTTTAACGTTGAAAATTGAACCGTTTCAATTCGAAAGCCCAAGTAGTTAAACAGATGTAAACGCCCGATTGAAACTTTATAAACTATTTTCAATTTTCAAATGATTTCAAATTAATAGATTCATAATTAAACGCTTTTATTCAATTTCAGATCCTATTTAAATATTGCTTCAGTATAAAAGATTCTA
The DNA here is from genome assembly GCA_032362435.1 of Melikaiella ostensackeni. NCBI lineage: Eukaryota > Metazoa > Arthropoda > Insecta > Hymenoptera > Cynipidae > Melikaiella > Melikaiella ostensackeni. The sequence continues at coordinate 14,011,113 of JAUMHM010000086.1, forward strand.
TTTTTAACCCATTCAATTTGAAATTTTTTAATTAAAAAAGGGAGGAAATTTTTGTTTGTAATTTCTTGTTTAACTGGAAGAGAGATATTTCTTTATTTTAAAGATTTTATAGAATTGAAAGGAATGAAAGTTTTCTAATTTTTTTTCTGATTTGGAAGAGGGAAATTTTTTCTTTTTAGCATTTTTATTGAGTTGGAATGGAGAAAATTTTGATTTTTTCTAAATTGAAAGAGGCACTTTTTTGTTTTTAACATTTTTATTGAGTTGGAAGGGACGAAATTTTGATTTTTTATTTTTCTTTCTCTATTGAAAGAGGGAACATTTTTTATTTTTAACATTTTTATTGAGTTGGAAGGGAGGAAATTTGTGTTATTGATTATCTTTCTGAATTGAAAAATGGAAGTGTTTTACTTTTAACATTTTTATTAATGTGAGTTAAAAGAGAGGATTAGTTTTAATTCAGAGCATTGAAAATGATAGCGTGTATTTATATTTTTTAACCAGAAATGTTTGATCTCTTCAATTTATAAAAGTGTAAAATTAAAAATTTTGGAGCTTAATGGCATTGAAAATAAAATTGTCCAATTGAAAAGTGTTAAAAGCTTCCATTTCATACATGTAAATTAATGATCGTTTGAATTAAAAATTTCTAAATTGAAAATTTAATAAGCTTTAATTTAAAAAATTTGAAAATTCTGAGTGCTTTAATTTGCAGTTCACTTTCGATTGCTTTAAATTGAAAAAAATTCAGTTTTAAGAGTTCGAGTTTTTTAAATCTCAATGGCCGTGATAAATTTTTGCGATCCAGGGAAAACCCGGGAAATGACCGGGATTTTTTTTTCATGATTAAAATGGCCACCCTGTTAAAAGAAATGACATAACGATTTAGAGATATGTAACAAAAAGAACATTATTAAAAACCGTGCAAAATGGGTATGGGGCGAAGCGGGCCACCTGGATTTTCATATGAGTCATCAGAGACCCTACAGTTTATTTTACAGTCTTTGTACCTGTAAAAATTCTATTTTCAGAGAAATTGAGTTTCTTGAGAAATATTTAACGAGAAAATAAATAAGTAATGTGATTTTTCTAAAAATGTACTACCCTTTTATAGGTAAATAGAGATTGCTTAATGATTTATAAATCTCCTTGCTTTGAGCTAATTGGAAGATAATCGTCTTCTTTGGGTTCCTTAAATTTGCCACTGTGAAATACAATTAAACTTCTTTATTTCTAATTTCTCTGATGCAAAAAAAAAGAGTGAATCACGATGCTTACACGCATGACCCATGGTTTCTTTCCTGGTGAAAGCCAACACTTCTAATTACATTGTTCCAGTCACTGCAATGAGTAGCTCGCGTTAATTAATAATTTTTAGAATAACACCTTTCCTAATATCCGTTATATAAAAAATAAATCTTATCGAGATTCGAAACAAATGTTGAGAAAGATACTCATATAGAAGTGAAACTTCAAGAAATGTATTTCTTTCAAATTTTACAATATAAAGTTGCTTTAGAAGCCTTGCAATGGTTTAGTAAATTTAAAAATAAAATTGTAAGCTCTACTTAAAAAAAAAAAAATGTTTTATGAACAAATTTTTTTTCAGCTTTAAAATACATAGGTTGTACGATTTTAGGTTTTGATTTGGAATAAAAAACTTGAGATAATAAGAGGCAAAATATAAATATTTTTTGTTCATACAGATCTTTATTAAATATGACAATTTTTTCTTAATTTGCAGATGGAGCTCTCAATATGGGTAAGGATTCGAATCTTAATAAAGCTATTATTTTTGGTCTTCAAGCTTGCAATTTCAGTCTTGCTCACTGTCCCTTTTTTCAATTAGTAATTTCCTTGTTACATTTCTTTAATCAAAACACAGTTTTTTCCACTCATTTCTGTAAAATAGTAGTACACTTTTCAGATTTAATTTCCATTCTACGTTGCACGTTTTTTGTTCAATCTGAATGCGCTAAGTATTTAAATTTCAAAGGTCATTGTCAAAAATTATATATTTTTCCCAAGCATTTAATTATTTAAAAATAAATAAAATTTATAGTTTGGAACAACTCAATGGAATTTCACTTAAATTTTGATCAGTCTTTCCTAAACAGTTAAAAATTTTAAAACATAACTTTTTGACAATGACACTTAGAAGCTTCTTTACACTGAATACTTTTTTGTTATTTAGATAACTCTTAAAGTTTTTAAGTTGATTTTATTTTTGGTGTTTTTTGCGATGTGTTTCCCTGGATTCGACTTGAATTTCCCGCATGTAGAGAGGGATAGCGGAGGCTACGGCGGTGTCGGAAGTCCTGTCAGGGGTCTCGAGTGCCGGGACTATGAAGGTTTACAAAATCAATGTGAACAAGCATTGCACCAACTGCAGCTACTTAGACATAAGCACAACGATACCATTCGACGGTTTGTTCACCTCTTTTGCTTATTTTTCACTTTCGTTTCTCGTAATTTCGTTTTTTCTTTTATTCGTGGATCCGCAAAAAATTAAGGGGCATTTTTTATTTTTCCCCAATCATTTTTGAGTTGAATTTATTTTATTTCGCAGAAATAATGGGGCAAAATAAAAAATTTCCTTAATATCGTTTGAATCTTTTCTCTAATTTCCATTTTTAAATTAAATGTTTAATCCAAATCTTGGTTTAAAGTCTGTTCATTGTGAATTATCTTTCTTCTTTCCTATCATATTGCAGTCCGATCTTTGCTGCCTCTGCTGTATAAATAGAGCGGCTATTGGAAAAAAAATCAATAACCTGACAACTGTTAACCGTTGATGCATTTTCTTTAGGTATGAGCATACTATGAAGGAATTGGAGTACTATCGAACACAACACAGAGCAGCCATGAATCAACTGGAAGCAAATTCACAGGAGAGCTCCGCTCTTAGGGGAAAGTACGGAGAACTTGTAAATGACAACCAACGACTGGATCGAGAGGTTCAAGCTTTACAAAAGGAAGTTTCCGAATTAAGGTTGCAGAACCAGGAAGTACTCGTGACTGATTCGAGCAATAGTGATAGCATGAATCAACATTATTTATCTGCGCTTCGAAAGTATGAGGCTGTTAAGGACGAGTACGACTCCCTGAGGAAGCGATACGACGACATAGTATCTTCTCATTCCTCTGCTGTGAACAAGGTTCTGATAGTAAATTGTTTAAAGTATATAAATTCAAAATGATTCGAAAAACGTTTAGTTTAATTTTAATTCTCGATTTTTGTTGTAGCTGGAACTGGGACAAGAAGAGGCTGCAAGGCTAAAGAAACAGAACGACGAAGTCGTCCAGGAACGGAACGACCTCGTCCGACAACGAAACGGATTTAAACAACAATGCACTGCAGCGATTCGAGAATGGGATAACGCTCTTAGGGAGAAAAAGGAATATCAGGAAGCTCTTGCGAAGTTACAGCAGCAACACGAGGAAGCTGTCAAGGAAATTAATCAAGCAATGGTTCTTCGTATGAAGGCTAGTAAAGACATGAAACGTCTAACGGAAGAAAGGAATGCAGCTTTGCAAGAATATAGTTTAATAATGGGAGAAAGAGATACCGTGCACAAGGAAATGGAGAAGCTCGGAGATGATCTGACTCAATCTTACGCAAAAATCACGCATTTGGAAAACCAAAATAAACAACTAGTCGAGGAGGTAATTAGGAATTATAATAATCAGGGTATCTAGCGATTCTTAAGAACATAATTCAAGGTCTTTTCTAGGTTATTTAAAAAGTGTATTTCTACTATTTTGAGCGGAGAAGAAATTGAAAACTTATAAAGTTAACCGGTCGGGTACAAATAAGTGACTTCTAAAAATGCAAGGACACTCTTATTGCACCCAACCTTTTAATTATACACAATACTATAAGTTTTGTCCATTGCTGTCTATAAAATAATTAGTACAGTCGTACAAAAAGTGTCTTGAGATCTCTGTATATTCTATAATCACTTTAACAAGAGATTTACAATCTTTTTTGTTGAATACTTTTCCAGTCTCATGTCAGAAATTAAGTTATCTTAAAAATATAATTAACAAAAGATAAATATCTTAATTTTGTTTTAAACTCTTCAACAGCCAGATTTCTTCTTATAAACGAGAAGTTTCTTCTATAGAATAATAATGCTATGCTAAAAGGTTTAAATTACTCTTCAAATTTCAATAAAATTAATGTTTTATAAGCAAAGAGTAAAAAATTGAAGGTTTTTATGAAAAATTTAAGGAGATTTTCAGGTTTTCAAGGTTTAAAAAAAATGCAAGGGGAATTCCAGGTTTTTAAGGTTTTCAAAGTCGCTAGACACCCCGATAATAATAATCTTCAAAATTTTCCATTTGCAGTTTTCATTCCGATCACATTGATGCTTTTCTTTTTTTTTTTACTTGTTTAATTCTTAATTCTTTAATTCTCGTAAAATTCTTTCTTAGTGAGATTCTTTTCTATCACAAAGTTACAGTTGATGTCATGTTGACATTTTAATAATAATTTTAAATTAGTGCATCTGATCAATTTTCAAACAATAATTATGCAAATTTAGATAGTAATTGTAATAGTTGAACTATTTTAAAGTACAAAGCGTTCCAAATTGAATAATTTCAAATAAATCTATTTTGAAAGAGCCTTGTGTCTGTTTTGAGATATTCAAGGATATAGTATGTAAATCTTTTCCATGGCCACCTATCACCCCTTACTGTCAGTCCCCTTTTCATTTTTTTGATTCATTGAATTTATAACAATTATTTTCTTTATATATTTGATTTTATATTTTCTAAAAAATTAAAAAAATTTCAAGGCTAATGAAAATAAATGTTTTAAATATTTGGGTATATTTCTGAAAAGGTCACCCAAGAATATTGTGTTGATACTTAGGCCATTAGTTCCTTTCTATTCCAATGAAAAGTCCTAAAAGGATTTTAACAGCAATGCAGGTTAATTGAAATTAAGTTATGCTAGTCATCTGTTTTTGCAGAATTGATTAACTGTTAATTTTTTATTGATCTATCCCTTAATTTCTTTTCAGAAAAAGACCCTCTCGTATCAAATTGAGACCCTTCAACGAGAGATTTCCTCGGCTCTTCACGATCGGGACGAGGCTTTAAAAGAATGTAACGAACTTCGGCAGAAATTCGGTGATTTCTCAGAAGGTGCGAGTAGAGACTATAAAAATCGTTTGGAACTTCATTCCTATAGTCGTGAGAGAGATAGCTCGAGTAAAGAAGCAGAAAAAGAAACTAGTATTCGAGATTACGCTAAGCGAGAAAAGGAGCGACTAGATAATCTGGACCAAGCAAATCTCGAATTAGATAAACTCCGCAAATTCGTAGACACGTTACAAGCTGATCTCGAAGAAGCTGTTCAAGAAGCCGAAGTTTCGAAACGAAGACGAGACTGGGCTTTCAGCGAAAGAGACAAAATTGTCCTTGAGAGAGAAAGCATCAGAACGCTTTGCGACAGACTTAGAAAAGAGAGAGATCGAGCTGTTTCTGAATTAGCAAGCGCCTTGAAAGATTCAGATAATATTAAAAAACAGAGGAACGAGGCTTCGAAGGAGCTGAAGGATCTTAAAGAAAAGATTGAATCTGGAGATCACGCTCTTCGAACGAGTCAATATGGTCACGATGGTGCTATTGAAACGGAGGTTAATGAATGGGACGTTTTGACTATTCATCTGGATCTTGGAAGGCTTTGTTTGGATTCTGATAGAGATTTGGGATTGGTGCTAGTTGGAGGACGAGAGAATCCACATTATCCGAATGATACGGGAGTTTATGTAGCACAAGTGACTCAAGGAAGCATTGCGGACGGAAAGTTGAGGATTAATGACTGCATTATGAGGGTGAATAGTGTCGACTGCACTTCGGTTTCAACGAGGATGATTTTGGAAACTTTAAGATCTTCGACGGTTGGAGCTGCAACATTGACTATCAGGAGGAGAAGGTTGAGCAGAAGAGCTTTAAGGACCACGCAACTTCCTGTTGGGTCAGTCCCAAATGGTATTACCTTGGAGATTGGAATTTATATCTCCAAGATCTCGCCTGGTAGCCTCGCTGCTAAGGATGGATACCTGGCTGTTGGCGATCGAGTTTTAAATGTGAGTTCTTAAAGGCTGAAATCAAGTAGTGTTATTCCTAAAGCAAAACCAGCTACATGTAGCTCGGTGTTGCCATCTATGATAAGTTTAGCACCGTCTTTCTTATTTTGATTTTTTTATTTTCCAGATAAACAGCAAGGCAATGGATAACGTAACCTCATCCCACGAGGCAATGGCGATCCTGAACGACAACTCCTCTGACGTTCTGACCATCACAACCCTTAAAGGAATTCCTCTCCCCACATCAACAAGCTCCGACTCTATGCCCCTTGACGGGAGCTTCAGCCCTGAGAAGCAAAAAATGGTCAACAGTTGTTCCCAAACCGAACATGAACGTCTCATGCTGAAAAATACCTCAGACGACTACGAGCGTCGCTATATCGCCTCCAACTTCGGCGATCGCAGTGTTTACAAAGTCTCAAAATCCGTCAGCAGCGAAAAACCTAGCGGTATCAGTCACGCCTGGGACAACTTCCGTGAAAAAATCGACATTGTTCGTGGAAGAAGACACAGCAAAGAGCGAGAAGACAAGAAAAAACGACATCGCAACTCTAGTCCAAACACCTTCGAGCAGGAGCAAGTCGCAATCGCCGAGCTCGACTCCGTCATCGAGAGCTACCACAAAAAAGCCAACAACGGTGTTTTAAAGCGCAGCAAGCGTCGCGGCGCCGAAAAAGCCGATAAAAATGGTGGCACCTGGCCCAAAGCCCGTGGCGGACCCTTACTTCAAAACGGCACCGGGACGATCCTCCACCCTCGGAAAACCAAGGAGCGACTTCCACTCAGCGTTCTTCTAAATCAACCACCTAAGTACGAGAGTTACAATTACAATCGGATCTCAAACCCTATTCCCTTAACAAATTTTTCCAATGCCAGTAATCGGCACACCGTTTTTATTTCCGACACCAGTAAATCGGGACAGCTCTTCGGCCAAAAGTCCTTCACACCTGCTCTTCAGTTCAAGGACAAGAAGGCCGTGAGTGAGTTCGACCCTGGGGAAAATAGATTGAGCTCCGCTCTTGCGCCTTCCGAAACAAGCATAGAGTTTTCTGTCAAGTCTGGAAACATTGGAAGGGACGTAGACTACTACACGAAAAAGAGAACTCCCAAGTATCTTCCAGGTGAAAGTCAGGGTGATCCTCTTCAGCACAATAGAGCACATTCTCAACTTTATAGTGGAATAGGAAGCTCATCAACTTCTTCGGCTGTTGGTCCCAGACAGCAAATGGCTGGTAATTTCTCTTTCCCCCCATTCACGCACACGCACCCGCATCCGCATCAGCAAAATTCTCTGTCTTCGAGGTACCCCTCGCCACCCTCGTTGCCATCGGCTCAGTCAGGAGAGTCGCTTGGTCTCCCCGATGCACGATCCTTCTGTTTTGAACCACCCTATAGTCCTGTACCTCAGCCGGGGTTTGGACACTTGCACACACCCTCGGACCTTCATTATCACAAAACCAGAGCACACCCTCTCATTCCTTACGATGTTCCGGCCTACACGCATGGATATGAGGGAGGGACCTTTCCAAGGAAGAAGGAGAATCAGAGGTTCCGGATACCCTCGAATCCTAGCGTCACTCCGAAGAATAGTGTGGGGAAGTTGTCGACGGGAAGTATAGAGAGAACGTCGGAAAGGGGAAGTCCGATGCCGACTTTTCACGTGGAGGTGCTGAGTCCCGGAACTGGGGGAAGCGCGAGTGGAAATAAAAGGTCGAGTATGCCCGATTATTGTTACTCGCAACCGAGACCAGCACCTGGTGAATTAAGAAGAGTTCATATTGATAAGTCGGTGGAGCCGCTGGGGATCCAGATCTCGTGTTTGGATAGCGGAGGCGTCTTCGTTTCGACGGTTAGTGAACACAGTTTAGCGTCCCAGGTTGGATTGCAGATTGGAGATCAGCTGCTGGAGGTTTGTGGGATCAATATGAGGAGTGCAACCTACCAACTAGCTGCGAATGTTTTGAGACAGTGTGGTAATTCCATTACGATGCTGGTGCAGTACAGTCCTGATAGTGAGTATGGATTTTTGACACGTCCTCGTCAGAATATTTGCACTTTGATGTTTTCTTAGTAAGTGTTATTTACTTACTCTTACTCTTACTTACTTTTTCTTAGTAAGTATTATTTAAGTATGTGTTGATAATTGTAATTCTAATTCAAATTTGCATGTTATGTGAAAGAAAATGTTAAAAAATGGTAGCAGATTAAGAAAAGCTTCTACTCATCGGACGTGTACAGTTTAGATTTTGAATCAACAGAAACCTTGTTTATAACTTTGATTTCCTTTTCTGAAATTTAATTGAACTGAGGTACCAAATGAAAGGTATTAGACACAGAAGCGGCGCACAGTGGGGCACAAAAAGGTTTTTCTGGACAAATTAGTTTAGAGCTTACTCTTTTGATCCGATTTGAGCGTTTTTCTTCTAATAAAGTTGAATTTTTTTATTTAAATAAATCCTCACATTTTGTTGAAACTGTTCATATTTACGTAAAGCCTAATAAAATGAGTAAAAACAGTTCTTACAAATAATATCTAGCAGGTTAAAATATTTAAGTAATTGTTAATTTTATAAACAAATACATATTATTTTAATCATTTCTTGTTCTAAAGACTTTGTTCTTTTGACAGAGTTGATTAAAAATTTGTTTACCATAAATAATATGTACGATGTTTTAATATCTGATAATAATTGGTAATTGTTTATATAAATTTGATAAACATATTCAAATTTTCATCAATTTTCATTCGGCAGATTTCGTTTTTTCAACGGAATAATTCTAAATAACTTGGCAGTATACCTTTCTTATGTCATTTTATCAATGAGCCACAATTGTTTTTTTAAATAAAATTTTCTGTGAAAAAGGAAGGCCTTTCAACGCCACTAGGATTCGAACGCAAAGTCTCCTAATTGTCAATGTGTTTATAAAATTGTGTATAAAATAAACAATTAATATCTGTTAATAAAGTATCATGGGGAAGGATTTTTTCCAAGTATGTAATTTAAAATTGATTCCGTTGAAGAAAGAAAATCTGACGTTTGAAAATTGACGAAATTCTGTATTAGTTTATCAAATTTTCTTTAACATTTAACAATTGTTTTTATATTAAAAAGTCGTACATATTATTTATTGTTGACAAATTTTTTATTAATTCTGTCAAAGGAACGAAGTCTTTGGAGCGAGAAATGATTAAAATTTGTATTTATTTATTATACTGGAACCCCACTTTAAAGACCGTAACGGGGGTACCCTTAATGGCCTTCGTTTTATCTCGGGGTTCTCCAAACCATAAACAATCAGGGACGTGTAAACCGTTTCCTAATATTACGCAATCTCCGAATGTGAGCACGGACGTGAGTACCCGTGCAGTGCGCCTTCGTCTATGCGCTGCTGGTGTTTCACGTTTGGTTGAACACCGTCTCTCGCCCCGCGAACTGAGAAACTGCGTGGGCCAGCAGTTCTAGGAATTCCTAAGCCGGGGGTTCCTAAACCAGGGTTCCAGTGTAAATTTGTTTATAAATTAACAGTTACTTTGAATTTTTCAAAAATAGTAACTAAGCATTGTTTTTACGAGAACAAAAAATTGAAGTATAAAGTCTCCAAGAATTATTGATGTTTAAGTAGCACTTTCACTCATTAATTTGTTGATAAAAACATTTTGAAAAATTCTTGAATATTGTAACCTGCTGCATATTATTTATAAGGAGTGTCTTTACTGATTTTAAGAAGTTTTACATAAATATGAGTAATTTCAAAAAAATAAGAGGGTTTATTTTTTAAACAAATTTAACTTTGTTAGAAAAAAATTGGCTCTTGCAAATTTCTTTGAAATTTAGTTGAATTTTATTTAAAAATACCTCAGATCGGATTAAAGTTGTAAGCTCTAGACTTAATTTCCAGAAAACCCCTTCTTGCCCTACTGTGCGGCGGCTCGATCTTAGCACCTCTAATAAAGGATTTTTATTTGCATAACAGGCTATTAGAGGCGCTTCATTTGAGCCGTCGCATTTATATCTAATATCTTTGACTACGTGTAATAATTTGATTTCACTAATTACTTTCCTTGAAGAATACAACGAACTAGACGGTTCTGCATCCTCAAGCTCTTCAGAAGCTGGTGGCGAAGAAGCCGGAAGTCGCAGTGGATCCCCCACACCATGCAACAGTCCAGAAGCTCACAGGAAGACCCCCAGTGAACCTCTCGAATCATCCGAACCAGAACGAGATGGTTCCTCAAACTTAAACACAATGAGAAGCGAGAGGAACCGAGACCGGGATAGAGAACGCGATGTGAGAGCCTCAGCTTCCGTGGAAGTAAGGAGCACCCAAGACAGAGACCGAGACATTCGAAACTCGGCTTCCCTGGACATAAACATCAGGAAACCCGAACTCCGAAGCTCAGCGTTGACTCGAGCTCAAATCAATCAAGCAGCCATGACCTTGCAAAGACAAAACGCGACTGTTCGAAGTCCAACTCAGAAAGAACAGAATCAAACAACCCCACCAAGAGAACCTAGGTATATATTCATGGAAACGAGAAAGTGTTCAAATCTAGGAATTTCTCTAGTGGGAGGAAACAGTGTTGGGATCTTCGTTCACACCGTCCAACCGGGGTGTCTCGCTGAAGAAGCTGGACTTAAAACTGGAGATCGAATTCTGGAGTTCAATGGAGTTGATTTAACCAATGCAACTGCTGAGAAGGCTGCCGTGGAATTAGCGAAACCAACTGATAAAGTCACGCTGGTTGCTCAGTATATGCCCGAGAGGTATAATGAAGTGAAGGATAAGCCTGGGGATAGTTTTTACGTTAAGGCGATGTTCGACCGAGTTGGAGAAGTTGGAGAAAGAATGCACATGCGGTTTAATAAGGATGATATCCTCTATGTGGATAATACCATGTTTAATGGAACGCCCGGACACTGGAGAGCTTGGCTTATTGATCATAATGGAATGAAAATGACTTGCGGCATCATTCCCAGTAAATCAAAGTAAGTTGATAACCAAGGGATTGATCACTATTAAAACCTGGCGTACAAGCCTTCCTAAAATCTTTGTGAAATTTTTGAAATCATTGAATTCTTTTGAAATCTGAAATTTTGGGGAAATCTTTGTGACATCTTTTGAAATTTTTTAAATCGACTCTGGTGGAAATGTATTTTTACAATAAATTGCAATAAAGTACAACAATGTGAAAATCACAAAGATAATTTTATTAGGAACTGCAAGTTTTGGCTAGAATTCGGACACTTATAAAATTTCACAAGTAATTACAAATTTTTACAAAGAATTACAATTTGCATATTATTGTAATTTATTTTATTGTATTTTATTGTATATTTTATTAAATACAATGAGACGCAAGATTTCTGTGAAGTGTTTTGTAATCTTTGATATTTCTGTGAAATCTTTGAAATCTTGATATTTGATGTACACTAAAAATTTGAGTGGTCAACCCCATGCTGATAACTGAATATCTGAGAGTTCTTGCCGGAATTTTGTTAGTTCAGAGTTTATGTAACTGATTTAATTGATTTTCAGAATCGAGGAGGAGTTGCTTTTGAGAAGATCTTTAGGCGATCTAGAAACTGATACTGGCAGACGTGGAACAACGAGTGCCAGGCGCAGTTTCTTTCGTCGAAAGAAGCAGCATACGAGATCATCTAGTAGAGACAGCAAGGAACTTTCGCACCTTACGGGTGTAAATATGGGATGGTATAGCGACAGTGGAACACTCAACGAAGAAAATTTTCCAGCTAGTTACCAGCGAGTTGAAAGGCTTGATTGTAAGCATTGAAAATTCATTGAGAATTAGGCTTCTAATTTTGATTTTAAATCCTAATTTTAATTCAAATTTGAATTCTCTTTCTATAGATCCAGCTTTGAGGCCCATTTTATTGATTGGACCTCTTAGTGAATGCGTGCTGGGAAGGTTACTTCAAGAATGTCCAGGAGAATTCATTAGGTGTCTTCCAGAACCGATGCACTATTCGCAAGCGACACTCGAGCAAGGATTACGGGATTCGAACTATGTCGATTATAGGAAAAAAGGAAGTTACTTTGAATGCACGACTGTACAGGCTGTAAAAGCAATATGCGAAAAAGTAAGCCAATTTTAACTTGAGTAGTTTTAAACATGAGTTTTTGTTCTAATTTGGTGCACTACATCAAATATTGTTCTTTGTTTTTAGAGTGTGCACTGCATTCTCGACATTTCGATTGCCTCGATCGAACGACTTCACAGGCATCAGATTTATCCCATCGTTTTGCTGATTAAGTTTAAAAGCACAAAACAAATCAAAGAAGTTAAGGATTCGAGATATCCTAGCGAAAAGGTCAGCGCGAAGGCTGCGAAAGAAATGTACGAACAAGCACTAAAGTCAGAGGCTGAGTACCGGCATGTCGTCTCCGGTAAGACTATAATTTGAATTATGTTTTTGAATTTTTTGTATTTAGTGTTTTAAACCCCACATGGCTTTAAACATTGAGGAAATAATCTTAATTAATTTAATTATAAACTTCGAATGGTGGGATGTTTCCAAACAGTTTTTGATAAATATGCTGATATTTGTAAAATCGGTTAATTTTTTGGAGGAAAAAACCTGGACCTAGGGATTATATTTCTAAGGGGTAATTACTACATCGCAGATTTCCTCGCCGGGGCGATGGCTGCTTCGTCCAGCTTCCTGGACGGTGGATGATTTTAATCACGTGGTGTTACCAGCTTTCTAGTTCTGTTTCTCTTCTCATATTTAGTCAATCTACCCAATTTGTTCCTTACTTTACTGACATCCATGCCTGATTCTCCATGGTGGGCCTCGTTTCCTTTCTGGGACAAAGACTGTATTTGTAGGCCTAGTTCTACGGCCCAACGTTCTAACGACTGCCACAGCTGTACGGTACACAAGAGTTTGCACTGTAATGCAGTTTGTTCTGCGTTCAATGCATAGGCAAAACCTTTTTGTTTAGGTGCCCTATTAGTGCATGCAGATCCTTCATGATGTATATCTTTGGCAGAGAATGCCTTTGTGCTGATTCTGCATCTCTGAATTCGAGTAAATCACAACAAAAATTTCTTTGAAGGTGCTGCAGTTTTGCAGGGATTTTGCTGTTTACATCAACGGGAACGTTAATGTCCGGATCATTATTCCTTTATTCTTTATTTTATTTATTTTTTATTTTTTTATTTTCGATGATGTTCTCTCCTCACACTTTGCATACCTATCTCTGCCAAAAAATAAAGGCGCATTACGTCTCTGTTTATATGGTGTGTCCATTTCAATCGCCTTCTTGGCTGCTGAATCTCTGCTTCTGTCTCTGGGTGTGTCAGGTGATCTGCTTCTGCACGATGTGGTGGCACTGGATCATCATGAGATTGCGCAGGAACATCATTAGTACGATGATGTTGTATTGCTTCTGTTTCTGCAGCTTTCTGTATACACTCAACTCTCGATTTAGTTTGAGTCTCGGGCATTGCCTGCTATGACCATGAGGCTCTTTCAAATATTTCTACGATGTAAATAGTCAGGGGAAACTGCGTAACACCGCTGATCTTGAGCGCCTCTCGGCCCCTCGGACCTCTCCACCTGCGAATACGAAGCCGGCGGAAATACTCTCCCTCGGCGTCTTCGACCCCTCAACCATGATGGCGAGCTGGCAGACATTCTAGAAAGACAATAAATCGAGGGCAAATAAATCGAGATTCCAGCGTATAAGGATACTTTGCTGCGAACTTGATCCTAAAATTGTATCCGTTTTTGCGTTTTCTTTCAAACTTTGCGCTTTCATAGTAGACATGTATCAATTCTTCTATCATTGTTGTATTCCAGTTGATGCTCTCCCACAGTACAGTTGATGTACCACTGTTTACCATTTATCGCAGTTTTTCTAGCTGGACAGCTTGTTGATCCGTGAGATCTGACTGTCCATCACGCAGCTGACCATCGCCACCGTACCGCATGCTGTGGCTCCCAGCGGCGGCTCCAGGGGTGCCCCTACGATTCTTGGGAAGTAACCATCGTTTCATTATATTTCGTAAATTCTCTATTTCTCTATGGATTTTGGTGTTCCTCATAGTCCCTTTCCTCTTCGTTATCTGCCGGTCTGACATAGGAAATCCTGTCAGTGACAATGCTACCGCCAATATAGCCGTCAAAGTCATGAGAGGAAAGCTCAAGTCCTGCCGCGACGCCAATGCGTGAACACCTTCGAATAGTTAAAAAAAACCTCAGACACAGCCCATTTTTGGTCTTAAATTGGAATTTTCTTGGCGAAACTTTCTACATGGGGCTTCCCCGGTATATGGGCATATCCACAAAAGTGTAATTTTTTCCAAAATTTCTTACATTCTAATTACATATAGAAACGTATTTTTTTAACTTGGACAATATCTCCGAGCATGCGCCCAATTTGCACGAAATATTGAAATTAATACGTCCATAAATTTAATAATTTTTAGTGAATTTATGTGTGAAAAATAAAAATCTTTTCGTTCTGAAAAATATTTTTAGACGAGTTATTTGATAGAAACAAGTAAATTTTTCGATTATTTGCCTATTTTTTGTGATATTTCAAAATATTCTAACTTTTTGGTAAAAATTTCTGGACAAAAGTTATTCCTTTCAATGAAATGCAACTTTTTTGTATAAAAAAATTTTAATTTGACTAGTAACTGTTGAAGAAAAGTCATTTGTATACATATTTTAATGTTCTTTTTACTAAATACACAATCATGACTTTTGAGGCACATCATTTTCCTTGTGGGGATGTTTTTTGGCCACCGAAAAAAAGCAAAATGAGTAAAAAATTTGATCATATATTGTTGCGCGCAATTTTCACAGCTCCAAGTGTTGGAGGGGACATTTTTGCTAAAATATTGGAGAGGACATTTAAGCCCTAAATTGGACATAACTTTTGCGAGCACTGCGCAAAGTGTTCTTCAAGAAGTCTTAGGATAAAGTACGATGACGGAGGGGACATTTTTCGACAAATTCAAAATTTTCGATGTTTGTATGTGTTGGTAGCAGACAATTTAAGCAGCACATCTTTTTCCTTCATATGGTGTCTGTCCGACGCCTAAATCCAATAAAAGGTCGAAGGATTTTTGACCTGGGTAGCTGCGCGCACCTTCCACACCTACGTATGTTGGAGGGGACATTTGAATCGTAATAATGGTGACACGACTTTAAGATTTTTTTGTTGAGTTAGAAATCAAAGCACAATGTCAAATCCATGAAATTTCAGTAGCCTATGCTCTGCTAACCTAGCATGATTTTTCTCAGAATTTTCAAACATTGCGCAGAAAAGCTGTGAGCATGCAAAGCATTCAATTTGTAACTGGTGACAAATATTATACAGGTATATTTTTGGGATTTGGTCTAACTATTATATGTTATATCTTTTCATGAGGGTTTCTGTAATGACCGTAAGTTTTTTTCATATTTCAGAGAGTCTGTCTGTAAGTTTTCATGCAGTATAACTTGTATTTTAAGTGTAGGTTTACTTACAAAATGACAGTGACAAAAAATGTCACTTTCCGTGGATATGCCCATATATCGTCCGTCACGGACGCATTTCTATATTGCAGCCAAAGACAAATTTCCGGAGGTATCAGCTCAGAGATCGAACCCCGGACATCTAACGTGAAGTTCGAGCGTCTAACCGCCCGAACCACCAAGGCTCTGAAATTTCCATGGGATGACTCGCCATGAGGCCAATCACCTAGTAGTGACTTTCGACTCACGACACTCCTAGAAATATCGTTGTCTCCTTTGACTAGAAAGGATAGGGCCTTAGATGCGTTTTTCCCACGGATGGTAGCTTCGCACTACCGGCCGCTCTACCAAGTACATGAACGAAATGTCCGAACCTTTGTTTCCTTTCGTACTGAGCAGGATTACTATCGCAACGAGTCATCAGTAGGGTAAAACTAGTCTGTCTCACGACGGTCTAAACGCAGCTCTTCTTTCCCCGCTAATTTTTTCAAGCCCGTTCGCTTGGCATTGGTTTCGCTAGATAGTAAATAGGGACAATTCAATTCGTTTAATGTAGCCTTTTCCTTTTCCGCTGTACATGATCTTTCGACATACCAGCCGTTTTATCGTACCAACTATTTCTTCAAAGAATACTCCCACCTTAATGTTCATCAATTTTTTTCTCTTAATTATATTTATGTTTATGTTGTTCAGTGTTTGCTTCCTTTCTCCTACTCTTTATTCTCCTCATCTATATAAACAAATTGCGTTGCGGTTCTTGTGCTCTTTTTCAATTGTCCACCAATCCCTTTTTCTTGTTTCTTGTTTATCAGTACTCACTGCCAGGGATTCGCCTACGAGCATGGAAAAATTGGCTTAACAGAGTTCTCAATTAAGATTTGCAGGGTTAGCTACTCCTCTAAGTGGAGTACCCAGGGAAAACCACGTGGAGGAGCCTGTCCGAGAAGAAGATACCTCCTCGGCTCTGCCGCCGTGGCTCAACTCCGTCATTTTACAATTTGGAGTCTTCTTTTTGCCAAACGACTCGCAGCCAATCCCTTGACAAGGTGCTAATCACCTTGCCTGTTTCATGGCGCTATGTATCCTTTTTTTTAACACCGGCGACTGGAGTATTAAGTCCTTATCTTTTCTCATGATTTCTGACGCTTTCCCCAGTTGAACCAGGACAGGCGCTTAGTATTTCCTCTTCCTTTCTTTTCAAAAGCATGCTGCAAATCTTGAAAATCTCAAGAATATATTTTTCTCCAACAAAGAATCTTCATCCTGAGGCCAGATCGTTCCTTTCTGCAGTAGGAAACATTTGTATTCATCTCGGTTATCGTTCCAATTCTGACATTTATAGATCATGTGATAACTCCTGGTCCTTTCCTCCACACGTGCATCTTTCCGTGTCCGTCAGAGCCCGCTCCATTAACTAAGCATTAAAATCCCCGTGATCAGTCATAAGTTAGCTGGTTTACAAGTTAGCCTCGATCCATCGCATTGCCATTCTCTTTTTGGACATTCGGGATGAAACTGCTTGAAGTTTTTCTTTTTTCTGTAGATCGCCAATTTATTTACCAAACCCGCATTAGTTTGCAAAGTACTTCTTTTCTTGAATTTTTCTGTAGCTATCGGTTTCATCCATTATTACTTCCCTCACCCACTTCAGGGGTATATCTAAAGTTTCCTACTTGGAATTCTATCCCGTTTCTTAGCCTGTAACCTAACGCTCTTTTTTCTACTTCTGATTGAATCGGTGAAACCCCGGCAACGACCTGGACCGCAATCGCCGATGTAGTCCTGTACGACCTCCTGACTCCTATAAGGGCATGCCTTTGAGCTGCTATTAGGATCCTCCATTGGCGCTTGTTAGTCATGTCAAACCATGCCGGTACCGCGTATATGGCGATTGCTACAAAGAGTCCTTAGTAAATCGTTCACAGTGTTCAATATCCCAATCCCTAATCTTTTTTGACAATTTGGTTATCCTCCTCAAAGTCTCCCGTCGGAGAAAAATCTGAGTCTGTCTATCCATATTCAAGTTACCACGCAACAGCATAAGCACCGTTTTCTTTGACGATAAGCGCATCTTGTGTTCCTCGCACCTAGTCATCAACCAGGTTAATTACCATTTGGCCTTTCTCTTGCAGTTCCTTTCTGGTTCTTTCCGAAACTTGCATTGCCCCATTGTCCGCATAGACTATTATTTTGAAGCCAGCCCGCTCAATCTTATGAGGTCGTCGAATATCAAGTTCCATAGTACTGGACCAAAGAGAGAGCCCTGCGGACAACCCTTGTTTATTTCTCTCGTTATAAATCCAGTATCTTTTTGTATGGGTTTTGTTGATCCTCTTAGTCCCTTTCTAAGTCTCTCTAAGTCTCCCTCTTAGTCTCTTCGTTATCTGCCTGTCTAGCATGGGAAACTCTGTCAGTAGCAATGCTACCGCCGACATAGCCATCAGCGTCATAAGAGGAAAGCTCAAGCCCTACCGCGATGCCAACGCGAGAACACCTTCGAAGAGTTAAAAAGAAAACCTCAGGCACAGTCCAGTGTATGTATCTTGGTCATTTCTGGTTTTTAATTGGAATTTTCTGGGCGAAACTTTCTACACGGGACTTTCCCGGTATATATCATCAGTTACGGATGTATTTTCATAATGCAGCCAAAGAAAAATTTCTAGAGGTTCTGACTCAAAGATCGAACCCCGGAAATCTAACGTGACGTCCTAGCGTCTAATCGCCTGAACCACCGAGGCTCTGAAATTGCCATGCGATGACCTGCCTTGAGGCCGATCGCCTAGTAGTGATACATTGCCTTTTGACTCACGAGACTCCTAGAAATATCGATGCCTCCTTTGACTAGAAAGGATACGGCCTTAGATGCGTTTTTCCCACGGATGATAGCTTTGCAGCACCGGCCGCTCGACCGAGTGCGTGAACCAAACGTCCGAACCTGCGGTTCTTCTCGTACTGAGCAGGATTATTGTCGCAAAAACGAAACACTATCCGATTCCTTGTGGATCTGCTCATCTTCCTGCTGTCGCTTTTGATGTTAAGTTGTTGAATATCCTGAAGGCTGCTATTCCTCCAATAATTGTTCTTGAAGAGATCGTTTTGAGTTCTTTCCAGGAAAATTTTCTCTCGCCCAGGTCTCTTGAAGAATCTTCTGTCCATACACCCTTCCTTTCGAGCGTGGCGGTGGTGAATATGATGGTGGCGTTTTGAATTCCTAGCTCCTCGTATATATAAGCTGCTACTCCTGGTTTCTGACTGTAGTATCGCTTTTTGTTTCGGTGAGCTCTTCGAGGATCGAATTGCTCACCTACCACTTGTGCATCTACAATCAAAGCCGCTTGCTTCTTGGTGGGTACTATATCAGGCTTCCTGAGGCCCTCCTCAGTGTTGATGCGTGGTTCATTTCTGACCACGAAGTCTTCGTTTCATAGCTTCTGTGCCACATATCAACTTATGGCATCATGTCTTTTTATCGCGTGATTCAAAGTTTCAGTTGCGGTGCAGCCTGCTATGCACCTCTTATCTCTATACCTGCAACGTGGTGTTCTCGACCTCGTTGGTAAGGCACTAATTCTCAAGTGGCAAAAATTGATGTAATCCTTGCCACTTAAAAATCACCCTCCCAATCATGCCGGGCTTGCGTTTTTGCCGAATGGGTTAGACTTCCTGCGTTCACAGAATTTGTGAACTCAACATTTGTTGTTTGTTTGATGACCCAACATTTATTGATTTGATCCACTGAGTGAAGATGGTCACCATGATCTGCTAGTCGGTGCTCGCAGATGTTGAGCTCGTTCTGCAAAAATGGGTGAGCTGCTTGGTTTACTCCACCCGTTAGAGATTCCAGCCTGTTCTTCCGGAGTAGTGGTGCAATCCATCTTGTTTCTGGAATTCCCAAACCTCCTTCAGGTATGAGCGCATGAAAGTATGCATTTGGCACGTCATGTGGTAGGTTGAGCTATCTTTTTACGGCTTTCCTGACCACCTTGTCTGCGCTTTTTAAGGCGCCTAGCAAGACGTTACCAAGTGCAAGTTGGTAGTAAATTTGAGGCAATACCATTGTACGCAATGCAAATAGTCTTTGCTGCGGTTTCAGAGGCCCCTTTATTAGACTCTTTTAAGTCTTCCTTTAAAGCATCCGACAATTTTATTTCCTGCCTGCCTACACATATAAATGGAATGCCTAAATACATCCATGTATCGTCCCGCCTCGTTGTGCGCAACGTTCTGCCATCCACGGTGAACTTCGTTGTTATGTCCACTGTTGATATCTTATCCCTGGGATGTAAGCTCTGGGCTCGAAGCCCAGAGCAAAGCTTTTGTCGATTTTGATCCACATGCCACAATTGATAAGGAAATCAACCATCTTGTTAATTGAGATCTGTAGACCACGCGATGTTGTTGCGTAAAGGTTCACATCATCCACGAATGCGGAAGCATTCGTTGTTCGATTTTCAATTTTAATCCCAATCTCTGAAGGCAATGCCTTTATCATGCGATGCGTGAGTATGTCAAAAATCGGTGAAGGTAGGGGATCACCCTCGCTTTGGGGTTATTTTATCCGAGTTCCATCTTGACCTTATAAGATGGTCAAACCGTTTTATATACAGACTCAATACAGGGTGTTCCAGGTCAACTTGTCCGGACTTGTATAGCTGTATAAAAAATCAAAAAAGAAAATGAAAATTCCTTTTTCAAAAATGTTTTGAAGTTTTATCTTTTGAGTTAGAAAACAATGAAGCTGGACCAATCAGGAGCGCGGTATAAGCAGTCGTGCGTGCGTGAGCAGGAATCCAGTTGTGTGTGAGTGACCTCCGTTTCTGCCTTTGGTATCCCCGCCAAGGCACTCGATTGCATGTTACACACGGCGAGGCACGACGGGAGCGTTTTAATTTTTTTTTCAATTAATGTAAAAATTCTCTTATAATTTCAGATTTTTTAAAACTTTTATCATAGCATTGGATAGGAAACCGATTTAAGAAGAGAAATGTCCTGTATCATTTTTTGATTCAGTCAATTGTTAATATAGAAAATTAACAATTACGTTGAAAAATAAGGTAAAATAAAATTGTGCTTATTTTGGTTGAAACATTGATTCCAAAGAGAAAAGCTTCGTACAATTGTTGGACTAATCCCAGAGGAGAATCTTTTTTCACAGAAAATATTCGATGATAAAAGTGTTCAATTTCGAGAAAACATCGCTTAAAGAAATGAAAAATTCAGAGCTAGAATGAAAAGCTGTTTTTCTTTGTAGCGAGAAGTTTTATCAAAAAATTGTAAAAGGTAAAAGATACTCACTTTCGGGTCTGCTTCAACTTTCGTACAGAACATTTTATTCAAACGTTTATATTTAACAAGTACATGCTCATTTTTGAATGCGAACGAGGGTAGTTTCCTGGGGATAGTAGAACATCATTCCCTGTGTCAATGTGTTTTTGAGCAAATCCTTGGTGCCAACCATTTTGATTAATGCGGAAATTCTTCAATCTTTCTAGACAGGGGATGAATAAAAATTCCTAGCACTTCACAAAGTGATTTCAGATCGGTGTCACTACGGAATAGTTTTCTGGAGATATTTGAACGTCATCCCCTGGGTCATTAAGTAGTTTAAAAAATCTTTTATGCTAACCACAACGAGGGTAGTTTTTTTAGGATATTAGAACATCATCCCTCGGGTCATTGAGTGCATCAGCTCCTGGTGCTGTTTTGCTTCGGCCATATTCTTGCCTACTTCTGCTATGGTGATAGGCTCCCGAATGCCGCGCAATTCATTCTCAGGTTCTGGGAATTGTCGTGCAGTCTCCGAATTTTGCATGAGAACGTTTTCCCAGTAGGACTCCATCTTGTCCCTTGGCGGTTGAATAGTTTCGGCCAAAGCGTTTATAACGCTCTCTATGCGCCTTTTCGTGTTCTTTTTGTACAGAATCTGGGTTCTACTATAATTTCTACGTCGCTCTTGCCTCTTTGTAAGCATCTGTTGACGCTGAGATATTTTTATATTGAGAAATCGAGCTCTGGTTGGCGGTGTGATATGCGAAATGTCGCAAGCACTTAATCGCGTAGCGGTTTGCTCTTTGGTTTCTGTTGAGGCATCAGTGCAAATCTGATAGAGCTCCTGCTGATTGTAAGTCCCTTGATTCGCTTGTAGCTGCTCAAGTGATGCAAAAAATTCCGTGAATGAATTCTCTTGAGGAACAGGTTCCTTAAGAAGGGATCTCCTACTCATTCGCCTTCTTGGTGGATCTGCCGTGCGTTGTTGTTGTTGTTGTTGTTGCACCATCTGAGTCGCTTCAAATACCATCGCTTCATAGCTTGCATTTTACCTATGAGATTTTATTGAATCAAAGGATCGGTGAGGACATCCTGCGCCAAAGCTATGTTCATGTATCTCGTGCCATTAAAGGTCAAAATTTCGCCTCCCTTCGTGCCATCATTCTTGCCTCTTCTTCCGTCCGCCATATATGAGTTCTTAGCAAATCCACCCTCTTGTCAGCATATTCAGGATGCATTTTTCTGCTGTGAATTCCTAGCTCCGTTTTTGTGCTGAAGCTTCTGTTGGAGTCCGGGTAATCACAAGGGAACTATAGCGGTTCCTTGTTGGCACCAGCAATTAGTGAGGGACGGCTAATGGGCCGATCCGGGGTATCCGAGACTTGGTTGATTCTTACTGGGCCAATTGCGTTTTCGAACGAAGCTGTCGGGCAACACACAACACCTAGGTTTCAAACTAGGGTAGCGTAATAAATTTACCATGTGGCTTGCACCCAGTTTTTTCTTGTAATGAGGGGAAATGCGTATTTATGCACGACCGGTTTTAAACCTCACGGGTTCCAAAACCGAGTGTGGGACTCAATCGTAACGGCTATACCCACTAAAACTCCTTATTATTGCGCCTCTAAATCCGGGAGGCGTCACCTATAAAGCTAGACAGCTCATCCATTCTTGTTCACCCGATTCCCTGGCGATTCGCCCGGATGTGGGAGGTGCTTGCATTAAAGATGTTGAATGCTGCAAGCCCTCCCACCAACACCCTAGAGGACATGGTCTTGAAGTCCCTTTGTATGAAATCATACCCCCTCAGGTCAGATGCTGAACTTGCGTCCCACACACCTTTCCAATTGAGGGTTGCAGAGGTAAAGAGGATGTTCG
>JAUMHM010000086.1:14043048-14057203 GCA_032362435.1 Melikaiella ostensackeni
AAAAACGGTTACTATAAAGATAATCATTAAAGCGTTGATGGTGATATATTGCGTAGCTAAGAAGCGGAAACGTGGATTACGTTTTATCGATTCGCGTTCAGATTCTAATTTTTCTTTTGAAATTTTAGAATTTTAGAGTCTAACTCAGATCGTTATGACGGGAATCGCGACTAGTCTTCGAATAGTATTCTTCTACAATCTACATATTTTTCTCGTGTTTTTCCTGACAAATTCGCAGAGATTTTTGCTCTTGATATTCTTCTTATTATTCTACTCGGTGTTTTCGGGTTTCTTCGAATTTTTCTCGGTGGTCCGTCTCATCTCGTTTCTCGTTGTAGTTAGACAGTAATAATCGCTTTCGATTTTGGTGTAGGTTCTTCTGATTTTAGGCCCTTTCGATTTTTTAAATTGTTCTCTCTCGAAAGTTGATTTTTAACTCATTTTTATTTGTTTGAGACCGCAGAATGCAGGGAAATGACAGTAAATTTATTTTTAACTCGGAATTTGATAAATTCTTAATAGGAAAATGTATTAATTTACTTTAAATTGTATTTAGTATCGGATTAAATTATGCGATTTTGTGCGATTCCAATTTTAGATTGCCCAAATTCAAATTACCCAAACTATTCAGGTTGGAAAACTTGATTGTTAAATTTTGAAGGACTCCAAACATTGTTTAATTTTACAAGGTACAGTTTGAAAATGTTATTTTTAGCTTTCTTGATTTTTAATTCATCAATTTGTAACGTTTTAAATTTAAACGTTTAAATTTCAAAACTTTTTAACTAAATCCCTCAAAAATTTGATTATTTAAATTTATTGCGGTTGAAATTGAATGATTTATAATTAAAGCCTTTAATATCGAATAATTCTAGTTGAGTCTTTGAAAAATTTTCTTTTTAAAAGTAATTTGCAGTTTGGTAAATATAAAATTGTTCAATTTTGCAGGTATGAATTGAATAATTAGTATGGCCGAAAATATTTTTTGGAAATCCTTGCAGGAGTTTAAATCCTGGTTTTAATTTTATTCGACGTCCAAAATCGATTTCGACATTCAGTTCTAAAAATCGAAAGGCACTCATTTTCACCCAGAGATGAAAAGTTCTTTCGTTAGCACCTATACATATCATCACTTTTGCAGGTGAAAGTACAATACAAAACCATAATTAAAAAATAAAAGCTTTTGATCATGGTCCGAGGAACTCGTCACTCCTTGGTTTTCGGTCTGATCTTTCAGGAGTGCTCATAACTCGCTATAAACTGGAGCATTTTTCTAAAGCGAATTTTGTGAAATAGAGTGTGGATGTAAAAAGTAAAAGTGTTAGGATTTTAAATCGAAGTTAATGAAGGAAACTTTCGTCGAATTTCCAGCCTTCGAAATGGTTGTGATAGATTTTTGCCTTCGTTCTTTTTTATTTTTTATATATTTTTTGTCATTCGATTGAATCGTGCTAGAAAATTCCATATGAAAGAAAATTCATTATGAAGTTTGATTATGCTAGGAACTTGACTAAGAAATTTGTGGAGATTTAAATTGGAAAATACTCTTTTACTGAATTATTAAGATATTGAAAGGTAAAGTCGTGAATTTTCAATTGCCTTTTAGATCAAGTGTGACTTGTACGATTATAGAATTGGATCAAAACAGAATATTTTTTTGTATGAAAAGATGAGCCGCTGTAAATTATCGAACCTGGTATCAAGTTTCAAGGAAGTGAAATACAATTTCAGACTTGAAGTCTGACCGTTAGGTTCAATTGGTGCCTTTGAGATCTATAGATCCTGATGAATTGCTTTCGATTGGAAAAAATCCTGTAGGCGAATCTAGATTCTCGATAGGATCGACAAGTTCTTCGCACAGCTGAATAACAGATTAGACTCAGATTTTAATTGTGACTTTAACTAAAATTTTAATCAACTTCCAATTGCAATTATTTTCTGCTTTTATTTTATTGCTTGCAATTATTTTCTAGGTACAAAAAATCTGAGCCTAATCTCAAAAATTGGCCCAAGTAGTTTCCGTCTTCTTGAATCCTTCCAGTTTTTTATTGCCTGATGTTTAAAAAAAAAACTATCAATGGCGAAATGACTTTCAAACAAAATCCGTAAGCATAGTACGAGTATTCTAGAAAAAAGCTTCATTTAGATTCTCTCGAAGTAACATTTTTCAAAAATCGTATTTTTGAATGCAGAAGATAGAAAGTTATATTTTTCGAATTAGGACCATAGAGAGAGTGAGTAGAAAAAGAAGTGAAAAGGCAAAAAGTAGGTGAGTTTAGAAAGTCAACTTTTCTATCGGGACACGACTTTGTACTAAAAAGAAATTTTATTCTTATTGAGATGTTGTAAAAATTGAGGAAATTGGGTAAAATTTTTCGAAAGTTTTTCCTGCAATGGTTTTGATACCAAAAGTTTTAGCCCGTATTTATAAACAAACTTCTATTTATACACTTCTTTATAAATATGCATACGTATATAGATATGTGTGTATATATTATATATACATACATATGTTGTAAGACGGTATGATAACACGACGTTTGTAATATTATAAAATATATATTATATATGTATATGTGACATTGATTGAAGTGTATTGTAGGCGCATAAGTATTACTGTTGAGCTGATCCAGCTTCGAGCGGACGCCCGGAAAAAAGTATTAACGTTAACGTTCGTTATTGTTTATAACTTCTTGTAAAAGATACGTTCTCTTATTGTAAAAGAAACTGAAATAAATTCTCAATCGTAACGAGCTTAAATCATTTTTAAGTGTAGTTATAATTATTATTAACTGAAATAACTAGATCTAAATAAATAATGCACAAATATTTTAACTCTTTATAACCAGTTTTTGAAAACAATTTGCAGATAATTTAAATTTAATATTACTGCACCTATAATTCATTAATAAAATTAATCGAGTTTAAATTAACAGCGATGAGAGACAACAAGTAATGGCATAATCATTAGTCACGAGCCTTGCATTTCGGATTGAAATTCGGGAGCACGGAAAAAATGAGTTGATTTTTTTAATCGAAGATAGAAATTTTAAAATATTAAAAATAAGTATCTTATAACAAAGTTGGTAAATTGTAAACAATTTTTGCAACAACTCATTTTTTGCGTGGGTCGATGCATAACATTATTTACTTATAGAACTAAAAACAAAATTCTTTACTTTCAGATCAAGCAGAGAAAAAATAATTATTAGAAAATAAATACAAATATCTAGAAAATTTGAAATATCCAATGATATTTAAGAGAATTGAAGTTTCGTTTTTAAACTTAAATTTAGGGAATTGTTTCTACTTTGGCTGACATTTGGATTGAAGGAAGTCAATTTCGTGAAACTCGTAATTTGACTCTCTGCTTTTGCATTCGAGGTGATCGAGAAGTTACTCGAAATTCAACAGGAAGATTGTAGCAGCGACAAAGACAACAGCTTGGAAATTTGAACCAGTCGCTGAAAATTCCTCGACATTCGTTGTTTGGATCGTAAGCCAATAATCTGTGTAACCGGTATTGCTGTTCACATTTGCAGCCATCTCTGCAGTACATCTGCTTGTCTTCATGCCTGAAAAAAATATTTGTCCCTATTTATACTCATATTTCTAAATTTAAATTTAATTTCATTTATTTGAACTTTTTAATTTTTCACCAGAAAGTTAAAAAAAAATATTTCTCAGTGGAAAGAAAACAATTCTCAGTTATGATTTTTTGATTGACTTTTGTAAAATAATTTTTGTTTCAGGTAGTCTTTTTGTTTAAAAAAATGTGTGGACTTACGTGCATTTTTCCCAGTGGACATATTGCTCAAATGGATAAAGATTTAAAAGGGCGAGAACTTCACCACGAGTATTATTTGCCCAAAAAGGGGCGACGACTTCTTCTTTAACTGGGCAGGCATTTCTGTAAACAGAATTTTTCGATTTACTAACAAGCCTATGGACACTTTTTTAAATTTCTAATTTTAAATATATTTTTATCTCAGGGAAAAACCTGAGTTGAAAAAATAAAACAGCAAACTTTTACTCTTGATGAATTAAGCTTTAGAAACTGTTGCGTTTTTAAAAACTTTTTCAAATTAAAAAAATGTTGTGGTTTGGCGTCCAAAGGAAAATCGAAAAAAACGGTTGAAATTGGTTAATGACATCTGTTCGGTTTTCAAATTTGAAAATTAAACATTTTGAAGCTTCAAAAAGATTGGGCCAAAATATTAATGGAAATTTTTTGTAAAAATAATTTTTTGTAGTAAGAGGCCGTTAAGAAGCTACGTCACGCTATTTTGAAAACTTTTTCCACCCCTCCCCTTCTTCGTCACAGATCATCACACAAGGCTTAAGCCCCCCAGGGTGACGTCACAAATACGGACACCCCCCACCCCCTTTTAGTCAAAATTTTTTCTTCGATTTCATTTGATAAACGCCCAAAATAAAACACAAAACATAACATTTTAACAGATTTCACAGCCCAGAATGTTCTCAAAACAGGAAAAAAGGTGGATTTTTAACGAAACTAGGGAAATAAATTATTTTAAATAAAATTAATGTATACGTTCCATATTGGATTTAACATTCAACAAAACGGATGAATTTTTAAGCCAAATAGACCATTTTTCTACAAAACAGTTGAATTCTCAACCCAAAAATATGATTTTTCAGCAAAAAAGTTAATTTTCAATCAAATAGTTGAATTTTTAAACTAAAAGCGACCAATTTTCAATAGTTAAATTTGTAGTTGAAAAAATTGATTTTCAACAAAAAAATAATTTTCTACAAAATAGTTGAAATTGAAACCAAAGAAATGGATATTCAACTAATAAAAATAATTTTCAACAAAGTAGTTCAACATTCAACCAAGTAGTTGAATTTTCAATCAAGAAGTTTAATTTTCTACCAAAAATATAATATTTAAATTTTCAGTTAATAAAATTAATTTTCAAACAAAAAACCAATTTTCAACAAAATAGTTGAATCTTCAACCAATAAAATCAATGTTTAACAAAGTAGTTCAACTTACAACCAAATAGTTGAATTTTGAATCAAAAATATGCATTGACAGTGGAAAATTTAATACTTGAATTTTCAACTAAAAACGATCAATTTTCAACAAAAAATGGAACAATTGTACTTTCAGTTCAGAAAATTAATTTTTAACTAAAAGAAATTGGTTTTCCAAAAAATAGTTAAACATTGAACCAAATAGTAGAGTTTTTAACCAAAAGAGGTGAATTCTAAACCAAAATTATAATAGTAGACTTTTCAGTCAAAAAGAAGTAATTTTCAACGAAAAATAGTTGGATTTTTTTATTGATTTCTATTAATTCAGTTCACATTTAAGCGAAAAACGAGAAAAAGGGGAAACAGAGGAATCTTTTTAAAAACAG
Source organism: Melikaiella ostensackeni (assembly GCA_032362435.1). Taxonomy (NCBI): domain Eukaryota; kingdom Metazoa; phylum Arthropoda; class Insecta; order Hymenoptera; family Cynipidae; genus Melikaiella; species Melikaiella ostensackeni. The sequence goes on from JAUMHM010000086.1 coordinate 14,048,436, forward strand.
GGTTCTGGTCGAACTTGAAATTTTTTCAGTTTGAATGTAAGAAACATGTCATTATATTTCTGTGATCAATTTTTTTCGTCGTTTTTAATTAATGCGTGAAAATCGTTTTAAAAACTCAAAATTTACGATTATGAAACGCTTTAAAAAGTAAGAAAATGTCTTTTTATAATAAGAAAATAATGGCATGTTTCTTCGATGCAAACAGAAAAAATTTGAAGTCCGACAAGTACAACTTTTTTTTCTTTAAATGTGGGTACAATTAACCAAATTTACAAATAAGATGCTTTTTGCACATTCTCAAACTGTGCCTCATACAAAATTGTTTTCTTTAATTTCTAGTTTTTTATCACTGTTCACTACTGAAAGCTAAAATACGATTTCAAATATTTTCTTCGTTCTTTAAGATAGTGAACCACAATTTCTTTGCATATTGGATGAAACAAACTTTTTGCAATAATATCATTCTTCTTTGAAATTTGAAAAATATAAAAGTAGCAGAAAGCTTATTAACAATATTCAAAGAATTTGGTACATATATTGGGAATATCTGTAAATTAAAAAAAAATTGAAAACACTTACATTCCCTGGCCCTTATATATAGGCTGTTTCTGTTCTTTTGCAGCAACATCCTGATATAGTTGGCCCTCCATACTGGATCCATTATTTTTCATTTCAGGAGGTCTGTACTCAGGTCGAGGTCTAAATTCTTGTTGCTCTTCACTTTCAGCCCCAATTTGATCAGTACTTTCGACTTCATCAATTCCTTCAGGAATATCATCAATTCTATCAATACCTCCAAAATTGGGAAATTTCGTTGCCGTCTCTTCCAAAATTTCTTCTTCGTCATCCAAAACGATTGGAAACTCAGTCAATTCATCAACATTTGGATTGAATCTATCAGTCTGACCCGGAATCTCATTGATACTAAGATTCTGAATTTTAGCAATTTCTGCCAAAGTAATTGAAGGTGTTGTCGAAAGAGTCTCGCTATCATTTAAATTTTTTATCGTCGTTGAATTTATATCCAAATCTGTTGAATTATGTGTTGAAATTGAAGAATTTTTAGTCGAAGTTGTTGGTACTGGGGTTGTTGTTGTTGATGATGTTGATATTTTATCAGTTACAGTTGTTGGTTTGGAAGTCGTTGAAGTTGTAGCGGATGTTGAAGATGTACTCGTTGGATTTTCGGAAGGATAAAAATGGGGCTTTGTATATTCGCCTAGTTTTAAAAATTTCTTGTTGATGTTTTCATTTAATTTTGTGTTTCCATTATTGAGAGCTCGACTTGTGAATCCTCTTCCTTCTGATTCTTCTTCTTGTATATTTGAATATCTAGGATTGATGTAATACAAATCTTCATCGTATTCAAAGCGTCTGAAATTTAATTTAATTTTGTTGAATTTTTTAAATCTTCCTACAGAGAGGGTTTGTGAATATTTTTTTATTTTGAACAGAGATTCTGAGAAAAATTCATTATGAATTTGTAGAAAATAAACTTTGAGATCGACATCCTATATTTTTTCTCATTTAACTACATAAAGAATTAATAAGCTGACCTAGAATCTTCAGGATATCGTTGATAGCTGTCTTCAAATTCAAGTTCAACGTCATTCTTCTCAAGTTCCGTTTTTAAAATATTGATATGTTTTTCATCTCCATACATTCTTCTCATCAATCCCTGATTTTCTCTGACGAATCTTCGTACTGCATGCCTGTAATTAATTTTATGTATTATTTTGTCTTTGAATTCCAAAATGAAAATTAAAAATATTTAAAAAATTTAAATGAAGAAATAGAAATAAATGAATTCATTTAGCGGATATTTCTTCTCTATATAAATTGAGAACACAATGAAGCTGGAAGTCACTTTAGAATTTTTTTTGATTAAAAAAATAATTAAGTTTTTTGAATAATCATGGGGTCCAGCGACCATGAAAACCTTGAAAACTTGGAATTCTCCTTGAATATTTTTTCAGCCTTGAAAACCTGGAAATCTCCTTGAATTTTTCATTGGAACTTTGAATTTTAAAACTTTGTATTCTTTCTTTACGAAATATTTTTTTTATTGAAACGCGAACAGTAATTTCAATCTTTTAGGGTGTCTTTTCACGGAGGCCTGTTTTTAATAATCAATGAATTAATTTTTCACATCGAATTCATTTCTCGGTAATCTTGTTGGTTTATGGCAATTCTGATTCAAAAAGCATAAAAACTCTAGATGTTGGATAAAGAGTGAATAATGAATGACGCTTTAAAAGAAACTTCTCGTTTAGATGAAGAAGGCTCGCAGATGAAAAAATCTTAGAAATTCTTAAAAGTTAAGATATAATTTATCTTTTTTCGAATATACTTATAAGAATACTTCATTTTTGAGACGGAAGAATTATTCAACCGTAAAAACTGCAAATTTCTTATTGAAGTGATTATAGAATGTGTAAAATGATCTCAAAGGACTACTATACCTCAAATTTTTGTACGACAGTACTATAAAAATATTTACTGTTTAAAACTGAAAAAGTATTTAACAGAAAAGATTGTAAATCTCTTGTTAATGTAATTATAGAATATGTAAAACGATCTCAAGGGACGATATTACGATTTCTTGTAGGACTGTACTATTATAAACATATTTATTGTCTGAGACTGAAAAAGTATGTAACAGAAAATATTGTACTAATTATTTTATAGACTGCAATGAACAAAATTTTAATATTGTATATAATTTTATAAGTTTTTAATTTCTTTTCCATTTAACACAGAAATACATTTTATAAATAACACTTATATTTGCAAAAAAAAATTAAGAATCTGTTTATGTTCTCATTAAAAATATTTTGTTCATTAAACAAATTCAATCGTTCAGTTTTTTCAGCTGGACACCCTGAATAATATTATGGAATAATTGAGAATTTCACTAACCATGGATATGCGTTTCCAGCGACTGTGCACCAGTTTTGCTGTCGAAAGTCACAGGGAAGATTTTCAAATCGAGTTCGAGCATCGCGAGTGGAAGGTTTGCTGCAAGCAGAAGATGCATCGTATCCGAAAGTGCTCGGACCACCTGCTCCAAACCCTTGACACCTCGCTAAATGCAGTTTGGCTACCTGCAATCAATGTTATTTTTATTGTTTTTTTTATTTATTTTCTCTTCCTTTCCTCATTTTCTTTTTTTTTAACTGTACTTTCCTTTCCCATATTTTCGTTTAAAAGAAAAAGATAAACTTACAATTTTTTAAAGTGACTTTACAGAAATATTCGTCAAAATTTTCTGATTCCAACCAGTCGCCTTTTCTCGAAAAGGTACAAAAGTTGACGGAAATGGGAAAAAAGAAGACATGTAAAAAAGTTTTAAAAATATTGAAAATTTATTCATGAAAATCTAAATTCAAAAATAAGTGTTTGACAGTCTTATAAATAATTTCTACAAAAATATAATTATATAATGTTAAATTTTAAATGTTGAATAAATATATTGAAAAAAGAAATTAATATTTGAGAAGATATTATGGGATATTATAGATATTATCATATCTTCTCTACGTTAATAGATAAATATTCATTTAAGTTGATAAGTAACTAAAAACTATGTTCTTTGGATCACAAAATTACTGTTGGTTTATAATTTTCACTAAAATTTCAATGTTAAAGATTCTATGTATAAGAACTTGAATTTCGGAGAGAACGAAACTTGCATTTCTGCATACTCTCAAGTTATCATGATACCGTTATACTAGTTTCTTCAATCTTGTCGATAAAGTTGATTTTTGAAGTAGATTGTGGTTCGATTTGCCACGTGCAAATTAAATATCGATCATTTCTAGCAAAGTTATATTAATTTAATAAAAATGTATAGAGTAAATTTATTTTTGTTATTAAAATAAAGTCCTTTCTCAATTATGAGAGAAAAGTTTGAAAATTTAATAATAATTTTTTACTAGTATTTATAAATAATAGTACTGAAGTTTTATTCTGAATATTTACGTTCTTAAAAATTGAAATTTTAAATTCATGTCAATAATAAATAAATCTTTTAAAAAATGAACATTTTGCAACGAAATCTTATAATTTAGTTTCTAATTTTCTGCAGTTTTTATAATTAACTTAAAAATTTCAATTGATAATAAATCAGAAAAATAATTGAGCTCTGGAATGGAATTTCAACTTACTTTTACTTTCCTTAACTGGATCTGGGTACAAGCACGCAAAATAAAATAGAAACCAATATTTTCTTGTAAAATAAAATTTTTAATTCGATAAAGGATTTTCGTCTTCCGAAGTTTTTTTTCAAATCTGAATATTATATTTTCAATGAAATTGAGTAATTTAAAAATAAAAAATTTTTGTCATATAACTGAAAAAAATGCAATCAGTAGAGACAGGATATCTTCAAATTTTGCATAATTTAAAGAACGCTAAAGGAATTTGAAAATCTTCAATAAAAATACCAATATTTGGGTCACTTTTTCAAAAATGAATTTGAATTACGTTTTTGTGAGTGGTGAAAAATATCATTTATTACAAACTTGCAGAAAGAATATTACTCAATTTTGATTTTAAAAAATAACGAAACAACTTTTGTATGTTTTATTTGTTGAAAACAACTTCAACAAATAAATAAAAACAATAAAAAGAAAAAAACAGTAAAAAACAGTTTCTCGGCCTAATAAACATTATCAAATTTAAAAATAAGAAATTACAGATATCATTTAAAATCCATTTGAGATAGGTATTTAAATTTAATATTTTAATTTTCGAATTGTATCCAGATTGACAAAAAAAAAAAATTGGAAAAGTTGAATATTTTAAAGCTGACAGCTGCTGTTTTGAAATTCGAAAATAATGCATTTTTTTTCAAGAAATTCTCTTTTGTTTTCATTTTAAGGTGAGAATAACAATAGCAGTATTAATTTGTATCTGTCTCTCCAAAAATGAAACAAATTGCGGTTTTTAGGCGGAAAAAGAAAGAATTTCTTAAAACTTGTTATTTTGATAAATGTTTTGAAACTAGTTTTTATGCAACAGTGAAAAAGTTAAATGTGTTAAGCAGATATTCAACAAAATAATTTTTAAACGAAGTTTATAGAAATTGTTTTTTCAAATCTTAAATTTTTGGTAACCCTTCCCGAAAATTTTTGAAGAACACAAAGAAACCTCACATCAAATTTCATACTTTTGTCAAAATTTCTGCTAAAGTTTGAATATTTTCTTCTACTAATAGGTTTGAAACTGTAGATGTATTACTCAAAAATATGGAGAAAAAAATAACTGCGATTTTAGTGGTATACTAAAGCAGACTTTTTTAATTTGATAGTCTTGCTGAGGTCAAAAAACAATAATTAAACATTTTTTATGCTAATTTTTCTATAATTACATTAAGAATAAGATTCAATTTTTTTATATTGATCTTTATTTTGCCTATTCTTTCTTATAACTGATTTGCTTTTATCCAAATCAAATGAAAGTACAATAAACTTAAATTAAAATTGCATGTAATTGTTCATAATAATTTCTAATTTTTTATTTAAACGAATTAATTTAAATTCATAGTTATTGATATTTGAAATAATAGTATTTACATATAGGCTTTAAATGATAACTTCAGGAAACTTATTCTGTATATGTATTCTTCTATGTAAATATATTGTAAAATATTGATTGTCATACCTTTAAGGCACTAACTAGTCTTACGGAATTTCGCGTTGTTTGTTGTTTAAAACAATTATGCATGTATGCACATTTTTAAACAAGTTTTTGTAATGTCTACAATGTAAAATATTTAAGGATTCAAAATCTGAAGAATCTTAATTCAGAAATTTAAATATTTAAATGAAATTTCAAATTTTTATAAGATGTCAAAATATTTAAGGACTAAACTCAAGTTTTTAATATTTAAATTATTAAGTGATTAATAATCAGTGGGAAATTATATTAAAATATAGATCGCCTTAACTTAAAACCCTGAAAACTTCAATTCTGTCCGATCTTTCAGATTCTAGACCTGCCGCAATATTGAAAATGTCTTGAAAAATTAAATTAAGACGCTGAAATTGAAGTTCCTAAGACCTTTCTGAAGGAATGGACCACTCTTCAAATTAAAAAAATTTTAATTTAAAAAAAGTCCTTGAAGTAGAGTGCTTAAAAATTGGAACCATTCATATTTTTAAATCTTTCAGCAATTTAATTTGAGGTTTCAATCTTTGTGTCTTCAAAAAACAATTTAAAAAAAATGATATATATTTTCACATTTTTAAACAAGTTTTTGGAATATCATCAATTTAAAATATTTAAGGATTAAAAATCTGAAAAATCTTAATTGTAAGTTTGAAATATTAAATATTCTTTGAATATTAAAAATTTGTTTCTTTTTTTGAAGGATTATTATTATTATTATTATTATTATTATTATTATTATTAACCGAAATTACGACAAAATTTCAAAGTCTTAATACTGAAGATTGGATATATGAGACTGTTTAAGGCTTTTCGTTCTATCGCCGAAGTTAAGCAGCGCTTGGCTCGGTTTTATTTGGATGGGAGCTGTCGTACTATGATGGGTATATTTGTCAGCTTTTAAGCTGTTTTTACCCTTGAAATAATAACGATAACTATGAAGATTACAGTTACATCTGTTAATTTCGTTAACTTTATTTTTTTAATCCCGTATCATCTTCCTAAGTTTCTCTAACATAAGAGCTTTGTTTTGTACAATAATAAGGAATTCTCAATAACAAAGAAATCTATGCAAGAGCCAAATTCATAAGAATCAATTATACAGTTGCATTTGACATCTAAGCATAGCAATGAAATCTGTCAAAATCGAAGTATCCAAGATCAGGATAATTTGAAGTTTAAATCCCTTAATTATAATTCCAGGACTCTGATTTATTTCCAGACAGCATTATCACTTCACAAGGCACTGACAACACAATAAGAGGATTCACTCGCGTGGCTCGTTGAGTCTTAATTCTAATCTTCATGTTTATTTTCACCATCAACATCCACACATCGACTCACCAAAAGAGTCAAGAGTACGAGAACTCTCATATCTTCCGGCGATCTCAGTCTGGAGAAAACGACCGATCTATAAATCTGTTCTCGTTGCCGAACTGGTGGTCACTGGTGACTGGTCCTCTTGGCTCCGACTTCTTCTTTTTCTTCTTTTTGAATGAACCGGTAGCGGAAACTTCTTCGCGAGGGTGCAGCTACATGACAGCACCTTCGCGAGCGAGGGCGCTTTCATTACTGACATGAGAGGAAGTTCTTCAGGGGAAACCCCCGATCAGCGATGCTTCGAAATAGTCTGACCAGAGGCAGAGTTTTGCTTTGATCGAGCCAGAAGTCCAGTACGATCGTCGATCGGCAGAAAGAGAAGGAGACCGGCTGAGGAAAAAGGAAAGGTTTGAAAGAGATGCGAAGAAAAAGAGAGAGCAGTCCAGGTACCAGGAGCAGAACATGAGTACCTGAGGAAGAACGAAGAAGAAAAGAGAGAGAGAGCGCTTCTGAGAGTAGGTCACTCGGTTGTACCGTTATACATAGAAGCGTTGAGATGTGTGTCACGGGGCCCCCGTTCGCGTATTTACAAAAAACTATGCGCCGAGTACATAATTATCTAGAAGCTTAGCTTCATTACAACTTCTTATGTTTCTCAATCTTGAATTTCATCTTCTCTAACCCTGACCATGACCATCCTCGGAATCTGATGTTAGGTACATACAATTGTTATGCATCTCTTAATTCTAGGTGACAAATTTGAAATTTCAAATCAAGATCAAGTTCAAGATCAAGATCATGATTTCAATGATCTCAGTGAAGATTTGAAAGAAAGTTTAGAATTTGAAAGAAGAACTTGTAAGTCTAGAATTTGAAAGATCGGACAGAATTGAAATTTTGAGGGTTTCAAGTTGAGGCTGTTTAGATTTTAATAGAATTTTCTGCTGATTCTTAATCACTAAATAATTTGAAATTTGAAAACTTGAATGTAGTCCTTAAAAGTTTGACACGTTATAAAAATTTGAAATTTAACTTAAATTTTTTAAATTATGTTTCTTCAGATTTTGAATCCTTAAATATTTTACATTGAAGGTATTGCAAAAAATTCTTCGAAAATGTATAGACATATGTAATTAAAAACAAATGTTGTTTCTTGAAAACACAAAGATTGAAGTCTCAAGTTAGATGGTTGGAAAATTGAAAAATATAAGTCGATCTAATTTTTTAAGCATCCTAGTTCGACCATAATTAATTTTTAAATACATTTTCCTCGACATTTTCAATATTGTGGAAGGTCTAGATTTTGTGCGATCAACCAGAACTGAAGTTTTCATGGTTTTAAGTTGAAGCGTTTAGATTTTACTATAATTTCTCACTGATTGTTAATCAATAAATAATTTAAACTTTAAGAACTTGAATATAGTACCTAAATAGTTTGACAATTTATGAAAATTTGAAATTTAACTTGAAATTTTAAGTTTAAAATTAAGATTCTTCAGATTTTGATTCCTTAAATATTTTAAATTGAAGATATTACAAAAACTTCTTTAAAAATGTGAAAATATACATCATTTTTTATTAATATTGCTTTTTAGAGACACAAAGATTAAATTCTCAAGTTAGATTATTAGAAAATTGAAAAATCTGAATGTTTCAAATTTTTAAGCATCCTAATTCAAGGACTTTGATTTTTTTAAGTGAACATTTTTTCAAATATAAAAAGTGGTCCATTTCTTCAGAAGGGTTTTGGGAACTTCATTTTCTATGACCTAATTTAA
>JAUMHM010000086.1:14119548-14135014 GCA_032362435.1 Melikaiella ostensackeni
AAAACAAACCCCTTAAAAAATGTCATGAATATTATTTTTATTGAACAATTGAGACCCTTCGAATTTAAAGAAGATTGCAGATTTGAAAGCATTAAAGATTGAAAAGCCCTTAGATTTTCATGATTTATTCAAAAACATTCAAAATTAAAAAACTTTCGATTGCGAAACACAAGTTTGAAAAAATCATATTTTAAACCTTTACCTGAAAGCACTCAACTTCATGTTCTTGAATGTGAATAAATATTTGCCTTGAGGCTTTTCAATTATTTTTAAATTTGAGTATTAAAAGCGTTTATTTTTTATATTCAGTTTCCTTTGAATATCTCAAACAAATCGCGAGACTTGAATCTTAATTTCAGATTTCATTTAAACAAATTTTTGAATAAAAAGAGTTTATAAAACTCCTTTTATTCAAAAATTTGTTTAAATGAAATCTGAAGTATGTATATATAAAAAAATTATAATAATATATTTATATATTTATATATTATAAAAAAAAATAAAGCAGCTCATATTTCAATTAAAAGCTCACGTACGGTTCAAATAGGCAGGTTAATAAATTAACCCCTTGGGCCCTCAGTAGGAATATATCCTGTTCAGGTACCATTAATCAAAAATTTAATGAACTCGTGATGATACCTCAGAGGAAATTGTTAGCCATTAATAATGCCTTCATTCAAGAGAATTGCAATTTAGGCTCACCCTCTTATTTATTCTTGACTTCAATTTTTCTACTTTATCTAATTAAAAGTGTCGATTTTTATATGAAGGGTCGTCGGACACAAGGGCGTAAGTGCCAAAACGCGAATTTTTCAGGAGACACAAAAAACTGTCTAACTTTAACGCATTTAATTTTTTTTAAAAAGTACTTTCGAGCTATTACTTAGTTCTGTTCCATCGAACAATGAAGGAAACACCTTAAAAGAAGGAACGGCGCGTCCCAAAAAATGCCGATTTCGACTGAAAAAGGATTTCATAACTTTTTTATTTTTAATTTAAAAAAAAGAACTTTCGAGCTATTAATTAGCTCTATTGAATCGCAAAAGGAACGCTTAAATAAGCAACCATCTGCGAGAAAACCCTTATCAAAGAACGTTACGTCCCAAAAAACGCGGATTTTGACTCTGAAAGAGTTGCATAACTTGTTTAATTTTTAATTTAAACAAAAAATGAGAAAGAATTTTTAAGCTATTACTTACTTCTATTGAATCACGAAAGGATTTTGACCCACTTCAAAATCGAATTGGACCATAATCTTCTACAAGGACATGATTTAGGCCAAAAGAAAAACTGTAAGCCAATAAAACAAAGTTCTGAAATTTGGCATTTACGCCCTTTTGCCCGGCGACCCTTCATATATGTGTGTAGAAAAAAATCAGCAGAATATTAAAAAGAAAAATTCCAGTATGATCGATTTGATTAATAAATTTGTGGGCAATTAGTTGGGAATTTTTGTTGGTCTCTAAACCACTGAATATTTAGGATTAGAATTGTTTTTTACTTAGTGCTAAAACCTTTTTTTATTTAACAGTAAAAGCTTTTTTATTCAGTCCGATAAAATGATACTTGACCTATAATGATTTCACATGAATAAAATTAGTATCTGACAGAATGAATCTAGAAAGACTTTCGTGAAATCGATAAGAGAGTAAATATGTGTCTTTTTTTCATTCAGAGTTTGTCACTGACGCCGGCAAGGCCGCGGCCAGTTTACCCGTCAACGAGTTCTACTATAGGGTTCGACGACAGCGACATCGAAAGTGTGAAAAGTTACGGAAGTGCCTGCAGTACTGCGAGTGCCTGCGATCATGCAACCTTCGCCCTCAACGGTACCACTTGGTCGGGTCGATCGCGTAAATACGTTGTTCATTGTTCCAATCATTCCGGTGACAGTGAACAGTATCTCACCCCCACGCAAAGGGCAGCTAGACAGGTTCGAAGATTTCAGGTAAGATCCAAAATTTGATAAGAATTAGTTTATTTCTTCATGATCTTAGAAATTTTATAAAAAAAACTTATTCGTGACTGTAATTTTCAATGTTTATGAAACAAATGCAATCGAATTTTGACATTCAGTTTCAGATTTAATAAGATGATGATGATAATGGAAGTTTTGGAATTAAAAAGTGTTCAAATTGTGAAAGAACTACTACAATTTCAAAATCGAAGTTTCTCCATTTCTCTTTTAGAATTCATTAATTCTTCAGCTTGAATTTTTAAATTTGCAAAAATGTACGAATCTAGTAATTATAAATCCTTAATGAACCACATTTTTTCATTTTATGTTGCAGGCTCTCTTGAAGGAAGCGAGAAAAGAAATTGAAGAAAAGGACCAAGAAATCCTTCGGTTAACGAAAGAAGTCGTGGAATTGCGACTTTACAAAGCATCCTTGAACAGTCCTGACGAGAGGACAGATAGTAGCGATGCCCCAACGGTTCGAGAAAATGATCCCTCTTCTCCTCAGTCACCTTCGAAGGATCTTCCCGACGAGGCTGGACTTGAAACAGCCACAAGTCCAGAAAGTCCTCGAAAACGAGTGCCTTCCGAAGTTCCATCCTCCTTGGCGGATTCCGGACACTTCGAAGATGGCTCCATTCTCTCAAAGGAGTCAGTTTCTCTTCCAGGAGTTAGTGCAGCTACTACCAACATCACTTCCATGACTAATAATGTTGCACAAAATAAGAGTTCCCTGAATACGAACTTCACCTCCATCGCCGAAAATTCTGATCGAGATGAGGAAAGAAGAAAATTAGTTGCTCACTACGAAAACAGGATCGAGGAAATGCACCGGAGGCACGTGGACGAACTCCAGGAACTTAAGGAAAAACATAATGACAAGGTTTTTACCAGAACAAGTCTAAATTCTTCATTTTTCCTCAAACTCAAGGGGCTGACCACTTGACTTTCGTGTGCACACCAGATTTAAAAATATTTCAGAAGATTTCAGAAAGATTAAAAAAATTGCACGAAAATTGCAAAGATTTCACAGATTTCATTCTCGTTGTGACACTTGCGTTTCGTGCTCAACAATTTTGCGTTATTCATCAATTTGTTAATAATATATTCTAAAAATCGTTAATATTTCAGTATTTTTGACTAACTTCTGCACTGTTTTTTTTTTAATCCTAATATAATCTACTTGATTATTAATTATCTAGAACTTTTTTAATTTATTAATTTGTTAGATTTCATAGTTTTGAAAATGATCCAATTTTTTTGAATTTTTGTGTAATCGAAAAATTTTGTTGGGATGATTTCTAAATATATTTAATATCTACTAAAAGTTGCTTAATCTTTAAGAAAAATAGTTTTTTATATTTTTTGAAAATTTTGAAGATCGTGGGCGTCCGCAGGAAAAGGGCCTTTATGGCCGGTTCTAGTTTAGGAGATATTCGCGTTTTTCTAAGTCAGGGTCAAAATTATTATTTTCGGATTTGAGTGGGGGATCATATAGGACCTATACTGAATCTATTGGTACTATACTCATATCCCGAAAGAAACCGGAAGTGAGTACATTTCATGTTCGAAGAAAAAGTATAACATGTGCGCTTATGACCCTCGCCAAATTTAGATGAGTTTTTTTCGAAAAGCGGTTTTTCGAAGTTCCAACTTCAAAAATTGGCCGCTCACTCATTTTTAAATCTAAAGGGTTCGTTTTCATGTGGACGCCCACATATAACTTTTTAAATTTTTATCTAATTTAAAAATGTCATTTAGATAATTTTTTAAGTCTTTTAGGCATCTGTCAAAATCATTGACAAAAATTTCTGAAACTCTTTAAAAAAATTGTTTTGAGTCTTGAAAATGCTCTAAAATTCTTGAATTTTCGTTGGATTAATCTGGTAAACGAACTTGACCTACATTTTGGAACCCTATAAAGAATATCAAAGGCTGACTCTATCGACAAATCCTTTAAAACTTAGCGCGGCAACAACATTCACACTGAATGTTGAACTGAACACGAGTGCCAAAACGTAAAGATCGATTAAAAACTAGAGATTGAAAATTTGATTGATTCATAATTCCATTACAGTCTCATAAATGAGAATGTAATTATGGATTTCCAATTTGATTTTTTTCAGGTTGAGAGCTTGTTGAACCAACTCGCGGAAGTTAACACTCGATACTGCGAAATTCGTCCGTCCCTGGACACAGCAGAGACTCGGATTCGAGAATTGGAAACCGAGTTGAAAGCTGTTAAATCGGAACTCACGGAACAAAAGACTTTAGTAAGTGAACAAGAGGAGAGGAATAAACAAATGTACCTGAAGATGTATGCCAAGGGCCAGGAGGCTGCCCGGATCGAGCAAGCTGATGAGGTAAACAAAATACAATTAAAAAGCTACTATCGAGTATCTTCATCTTGCAATAACAAAAGTCTGGTTTTATAAAAAGAACTTAAAAGCAAATGGGAAACTTCTTAGCAACACAATTGTTCGCGCAGGTGAATTTTAATTTGTACGACCAGTCTGAGCGACGCGCGCGCGCATGTGTGTGTGTGTGTGTGGGTGTGTGTGTGTGTGTGTTTTCTTCTTCCTAATTATCGATCGGCCAAAAACGGCGAAAATTTAGTACAAATCGAGAGAGAAAAACGTTAGTCGCGTGCGTGCGGAGTCGGTAGCCGTATGTCGTGAGAAGTGAAATAATTGTTCTAATCTACTTTAAATACTTTCAACAATCAGTGTAAAAAAGTAGTGAACCATAATTATTGAGTAATTTCCATCAATAAATTTAATTATGTGAAAATATCTGCCTTCTCAGTGACTACGTCGTCTAAGTTAATTTAATCTCAAATTATTCCGGCAAAATTAATAGTAAAAGAAAATTATAGTCCGCTACGAAGCATGGTCCTTCAAGCCTGATATTTTATGGTTAAAAATATTAACAATTGTAAAATCAAAAAAGGGGCTTTGAGCAAAGTGAATTTGAATGTATAGCGGCCATCGCCATTGCCACAGTGATAATTTTCACCAATTTCAAATAGTGTAGAAAGTCTTTATATGGTTCTGTGAGTGGAAAGGAAACATCACCTGGAAAAGTACTACAAAAAGTTATGTTTCGACAAGTGAAAGTAGTTGCTTTAAACGAAAATAACAATTGACTCTTGTGCAAAATGCGAGCGAATTAAGAAAAACGCATGTGTAGTGAATAGTAACTTCAAAAAGGTTCGAGCATTCCTTTCCTTCTCACTACTTCAGACGTCTTGGATTGGAATCTCATGACAAGAATCTCTCTTTTTATAATGAGAGTTGTCTCACTCTAATATTGATTACATCTCAACAGCTGAGGAATACGAATGTGAACTTTGATCGTGCTTCTTGCTCCGCACAAGCTCTACTGGTATATATCGTGTAAAATTCTCTCTCTCTGTCTCTCTCTTTCTCTCTCTCTCTTTCTCTGAAATTTAATCAATTTAATTTTAATTTAAAAATTTTTTTAAAAATTTTTATTTCAATTAAGTTAATCTGAAATGAATTGACTTAGTATTCACTATCGTGACAAGTGTAATATTCAGGTAACTTTCGTTCACTATCGTGAACTAGTTTTTTGAGAAATTATAATTCTCTATGATTTATTTAACGTGCTAGAATTAACTTTCCTTAAACATAGATACCTTGATACAAGAACAAGGTTTTCTCTTTGGTAAGATAAGAAGGTCAGTTTCCTCGTTCGAAGAAATTGATGCTGGGGGAGCATCGCTAGCAGTGGCAAAAGGAAGAAAGAAAGTAGTTCTGGAATCATGGAAACAATGTGAGCTAAACGAGGTGCGAATTTCAGGTTTTGTGACAACGCTTAAACCTGATAAGTCAAGTTATGATTATAATGCAAATAATGAATTTTGTGAGACTGAACGAGAATTTTTTAAGGCTCTTGATTTTTTTGAATGAAACAATATTTGGTTTAGCACAAGAAAATATTGTCAGTTTTACCTCTAATAATATGAGTACTAACGCCTCCAGTTTAAATACAATTTATCATGAATATGGTCTAAAGCTGCCCGATATCGAGCTTCTCCAGTTTTCTGGTGAGTATTTATAGTGGACAAATTTTCGAGATTTATATGAGTCTGCTATATTGATCAAAACTCAAGGCTACCTAAAGTTCAGAAACATTATTATCTAAAAACAAAATTGTCGGAAGCTTTACAAATCATTAAACATATTACAACTCATTAAACATATTACAACTTCTAAGGCTAATTACGAGATAGCTTGGGAAGCTCTGAAAAATCGGTATAATAATGATAGAGCTTTGATAAGTTCTTATCTAAATTTGTTACTTTCTCCCTTCCGAACATTTCGAATGATATTCTAAAGGATTTAAAGACTTTGTGTGATACTACGAATGAAGCGTTACTGGCTCTTGATAATTTTGAGTGCCCAGCTGATAAATAGGATCACTTGTCAATTTATCTACTAGTGAATAAATTAAATAAGAATTTAGTAGGTGATTGGGAAAGATATCTAGCAAGTTGCAGTGATTATCCTAAATATGTGGATTTTAACAAATTCTTCGATAAAAAATCCGTGCTCTTGAAGCTGTAGAAATGTCGATTAATAATAATACTGTAAAAAATTCGCGTGGTAATAATTCGAATCCTCAGTTTGAAACGTCGAGAGTCTGCTCAAATGCACAGTACTAATACTTTAGATGATCATACGAATTGATGCATATGTTGTAAAGGCAATCATTACCTGAGTCAATGTCAAATCTTCAAGAAACAATCCGTAGAAAAAAGAGGGGAATTTTCCAATGAATATAAATTGTGTTTTAAATGTTTAAAACCTAATCATCGTAGTCAAAATCGTAAAAGTAGAATCACATGTTTTCAATGCAAAAAACATCACACTTTATTACACGTCCAGAAATCTTCTGCTGTTTCTGATCAATTTAATTGTGCTACACGAGATAATTCTAATAATCAGACTTCTAAACCTGAAAATGTTGCGAATACCTCTAATAGCTCTAATTTGAGTAATACATCTTCAAATTCCACGGATACAAATTCTTTGTTGAGTTTACGATGTTCACAAAGCTGTACGACCTTGTTAGCTACTGATAAAATTAAAATTCGTGCACAAAATAGTCGAGAAGTTATTGTTAGAGCCTTTCTCGATCAAGGGTCGGATGCCACTTTTGTTTCAGGATCTTTGGTAAACTTACTGCGACCTAAACGCACTCCTGTAATAAGTAGAGTGGCTGCGACCGGTGAAGTCTTGATTGGGGCAGCAGAAGCGCGAGTAGATTTGATTATTTCGCCAATAAACAATGATGAAATTGAATATCCAATTCCTACCTATACATTGCCCCGCTTAATGAATTATACCCCTGCACATTTTGAGATTAATTCTACGTAAGATCACCTTCGTGACCTTCATCTAGCCGATCCTGAACCCTTTAGTGGACAAAACATTGAAATAGTATTTGGAGCCGATTATCATGGCTTGCTTCCGTTGCCAGGGTTGTGTCAAGGACCTCCTGGATATATAACGGCGCCATCTACAATATTCGGATGGATTCTATCGGGTCCCATTCCAAACAAAAAATCTCATGCTAAGTCGAGCTTCAGAATTAATCATGTTTCAACCTTATCGGAAATTCATTTCGATCTACAGAAATTTTGGGATTTAGAAGACATTCCGCAGAAATCTATGCTCACCGAAGAAGAGCAGCTTTGTGAAAATCATTCTCTAAAACGCATTGGCGTAACCAAAAAGGACGTTACGTTGTACGCCTTCCTATAAAAGAAAAATCTCTCGATTCTCTCGGAAAATTATTTTTTAGGGCCTTATCTGCGCTCTATAGCGTAGAACGACGATTCGCTAAAAATTATAGCCTAGCAAAAAAATACGAAAAATTTCTTGACGAGTACGAGATACTCGGTCATATGCGACAACTACAAGATGATGATAAACAAAGTCTTTTAAGTTGTCCACCAGTATATATGCCTCATTAACCTGTAATTCGTGAGTCTAGTAGCACTACTCCCGTGCGAGTAGTTTTTAATGCATCTAGTCCCACTCCTAGGAAATCCTTAAATGATTTACTCATGGTGGGTCCGAAACTCCAGAATGAATTAACAGCTCTCATCTTACGATGGCGAAATTATCGTTTTGGCATGACGGCTGATAATAGTAAATTGTTTCGTCAGATTCTCGTAGACCCGAGAGATATAGATTTACAAAGAATAGCTTGTCTCCGCGGACTTTTTAGACAATTGGTTGAATATCAATTGTTGACCGTTATTTATGGAATGGCGTCATCCCCTTTTTTAGCAAATAGAGTTCTAAAACAATTAGCGGAAGACCCAGATTCTAATTTTCCCGATGCCAGTGTCATCTTTGAACGCGATTTTCATTTAGACAATGTCTTGTTTGGATCGGACAATTTCGCCAGGCCTTACAGCTGCAGAAGAAACTAATGATGTTACTAGTGGTTAGTTTTGGAGAACTTGAAGATGAAACGAAAAAGGTATTAGGTTTGCTTTTTTGTCCAAACTCGGACTGCTTTTTATTTTCGGGAAACACGCAATACGTTGGAGTTGCTACGGAACGAATAGCTCTTTCTCTCATAGCCAGACTTTGATCTTCATGGATGATTAGTTCCCATTATCATTGTAGCAAAAATGTTCATGCAGGAGCTTTGGCTCCGAAAATTAGATTAGGATAAGATACTTTTTGCGGATTTACAAGAACGCTGGAATCAATACTACACAGAGTTACTTTTGCTTCAAAATCTAGAGATTCCGCGATGGAACAGACTGAGCGAAAACTTACTATCTGTACAATTACATGGATTCGCTGATGCTTCCACCAAAGCCTATGGTGCAGTGGTTTATTTAAGAGTCGTTGATCATAAGCAAGCTATTAATTCAGCTCTTCTTATAGCAGAGTCAAAAACAGCTCCCATTTTGACTGCCAGTATTCCCCGATTATAGCTAAGCTTTTGATACAAGTTGAGAAAGAAATTAAATTACAAACTAATACCATGTATTGTTGGTCAGATTCGGCTACAGTATTATCGTGGCTAAGTAAACTACCATCCACCTGGCCTACGTTTGTAACAAATAGAGTCTCTTTGATACAGTCGAGTATTCCTGAGGTTAAGTGAAATCACGTTCCTACGGCCTTGAATCCTGCAGATAGTGTCTCTCGAGGCGTTACTCCAAGGGAATTATTAAATCATTCTCTTTGGTAGCACGGACCTCCCTTTCTAGAACAGATTTCAGAAAATTGGCCAAGTATATCAGCCGAAGATTTAAAAAGAGAAAAGGAAAAATGTCTGTCGACTCATGCAAAAGGGGTCAAGGACAAAGTAAAACAAAATGGAGTTCATCTCAATTCCACCAAAGTAGATAAATCTTCCTTGGAAAAACTCGGCCTAAAGAACGATTTTCAACATGTGAAGAAATTAATAGAGCAAAGACCTTCTGGTTTAAATTTTTTCAAAACTAACAATTCTCAATAGAAATAAAAACCCTTCGGAATAGTAATTTCTGCAATCAAGCTAGTCCTTTAAAGAGGATATGCCCGTTTCTTCATATGGATAGACTCTTAAGAGTAAAAAGATGTTGGAAAACGCACCTATTCACTGCGATACCAAGCAGCCGATAATCTTGCCTAAACATCGTCTTACGAATTTAATAATAGAACAGGCGCATGTCAGATCATTACATGGTGGTCCTCAGCTCATTCTGCACATTTTGCGAAACAATTTATGGATACTAAAAGCGCCTGACTCAGTTCGTCATATAATTAACAAATGTATCACTTGCATTAGGCAAAGAGCGAAAATTCCATCTCAAATGATAGGTGACTCATTCGATGCTAGAAGGACAAGATCCAGGTCGTTCGAACATAGTGGTCTTGATTACGCAGAGCCTATTCTCGTTAGATTAGGTATCAAACGTGGTCGCAAATCACGTGAAGCTTATATAGCTCTTTTTGTCTGTTTAGCCACTAGAGCTATCCATATAGAATTGGTAAACGATTCTACCGCGGTCGCCTTTCTAGCTGCATTAAAAGGATTTGTTGCGAGAAGAGGCCTACCTTCAAACCTTTATAGCGATAACGGCACCAATTTTCAGGTTGCAAGTAAGAAATTGAAATTTACTTTCCAAAAATTATGTGACGATTAAAAATTAAAAAACTTTTTCACCACTGAAAGCATAACGTGGCATTTTATTCCTCCATATGCCCCTCATTTTGGTGGATTTTGGGATAAAGGCGTCAAAAGTGTCAAGCATCACCTTCATAGAATTATTGGAGACCACATTCTCAGAATCGAGGAAATGTCCACCCTTCTCAGTCAAATAGAGGCGAGTCTTAATTCAAGGCCAATATTAGCAAGTTCAGACGATGTAGAAAGTCTGTCTTACGTAACTCCGGGCCATTTTCGTACAGGTTCCCCTTTGCTTTCTGTACCAGAACCATCGTCCTTGATTTGACTGAAAATAGACTGTCTCGATGACAGTTGGTACAGAGATTAAATGAACTAATTTGGAAAAGGTGGTCTCTGGAATATTTTCAAAGTATTCAAAATTGGTACAAATGGCAAAATCAAGAATTAAACATTAAATAGGGCGTAGTAATTGATGTTGATTTATGTCGACCAGGGTAGTATTAATAAAGAGTGTGTTATTTTTGCTGACTACTGGTTATAATTATTTATTAATAGACTGAGAGATCTCTCAGATTATATTACGTTTCGACTGCACATCGGTAGTCCTCTTCAAAATACAAAATCTCTCAGTCTATTAATAAATAATTATGACCGGTAGTCAGCAAAAATAACACATTCTTTATTAAATAGGGCGATCCATTACTCCTTTGTGACGAAGATAATCCTCCCTACAAGTGGAGTTTAGGTTGATTCACTGCTTGCCATCCCGGTCAGGATGGTCTAGTACGAACGGCAGTAGTTAAAACCGTTAAAGGTCTTTATAAAAAAAACCGCTTGTCAAATTGTGTTTGTTACCGACTAATAAAACAATAGAAATTAAGGATGATTAAAACTAACTGCTCATGGCGGGTGGCGTTGCCACAAATGATTGTTACAAATTTAAGGAATGATATTAAAAGTGAAGTTTATATTATTAAGAATTAATTTCATTGTACTATTTACAGCAAACTCT
Source organism: Melikaiella ostensackeni (assembly GCA_032362435.1). Classification (NCBI taxonomy): domain Eukaryota; kingdom Metazoa; phylum Arthropoda; class Insecta; order Hymenoptera; family Cynipidae; genus Melikaiella; species Melikaiella ostensackeni. The sequence goes on from JAUMHM010000086.1 coordinate 14,130,684, forward strand.
AACCACATTCTCAAAAAAAATGTATTTTTATAATTTTCTATTACTTTAGTTGGTAATAATAAAATCAATTTCTTTTACGAATCATCAGACCTTTGATAAATCATATACATATACCTACAAAGTTACAAAAAAAACTTGCATAATTGTAAGAGGTTTGATGTGTTTCGTTCTTTGGTGCGTGCGGAGTCGGTAGCCATATGTCGTGAGAAGTGAAATATTTGTTCTAATCTACTTTAAATACTTTGAACAATCAGTGGAAAAAACAGTTAACCATAATTTTTGAGTAATTTCTATCAATACATTTAATTAAGTGTAAATATCTGCCTTCTCAATAACTACGTCATCTTAAGTTAATTTAATCTCAAATTATTCCGGCAAGATTAATAGCAAAAGGAAATTACAGTCCGCTACGAAACAAAAATCACTAATTCTTGATCTCAATTTTTTAGATTCTCGAGCACGCTCATCAAACACCGCCTAAAGTATCAGTAGCTGAACTTCTTCAGCAACTGACAGTCACACAAGCCGAACTAGAAAATATTAAAGTGAGTTTTATTAAATTTATCTTTAAAAAAAATCAAATTACGAATTTGGAATCTCAATTCCAAAATCTAAAGTCTTTAGAAATAGTTTGGACAATAAGAATTTTATTTCTTTAAACAGGAAATTGTTTAGGTACCATATCGCTTTTAATTGGATAAAAATCACTCGTTCTAATCTTCTTGGTTAAAAATTTGCATATAAGAAAAAATAGATCACGCTAAGTCTTAAAACAATGCTTTTCTGATAAGCTCCCATTATAATTATCCTGCTATTTTGTCTAGAATCTTATGCTTTTCAGCTCTCACGATTTCGCATCTCATGTGTAATGTCTGATTTATAATCACTAACACTTCCTAATCACCCGTATCTCACCATTTTTGTACTAACAATACTGTTTTTTTGGCCGCTGCTCACATTCCAGGATACATACTACTCGCCTGAACCTCATATTTCAGCCGAACGTAGCCCGTGTTTATTAAGTGCTCAGGAGGCTGTTTCTCTCTGGGTTCTTGGCACGCGTAAGGTCTGTATTCCTTACAAAATTGCCAAGCGAGGAAATCATGTGTTGTTTCTTTAGATTGCATCTGATCACGCAATGCACTTTTTTTCATAAACACTTGTCTGAGTTTACTGCATTTTCGCGTTTTTCTGGTCTGATATTTTTAGAAGAATTTGTTTAATCTTTTGGATTTGTCAGAAGACATGTTATTGTACCAGAAAATGGTACTTCGTCATTGGTTCATGATTGATTACTATCTCTTTTCTAAAGTCAATTCTCAGCATCGTTTAATTCTCCACACAACAATTTAAATCAAAATCACTTCAACAGAATTTATCAGAAAAATTCTAAAAATCGAATGTATAATTTTAGCTGCATGAAAAACCAGGTTTCCAGCTATTCAATTAATCGTTCTAAAATTAAAATTTTTCCTATTCTTTCAATTTTCAAAATCAAACCTTCAAAACAAATAGCTATTATAATTAAAGCCACGGCCGAGATAATCTTGAATCAACGAAAATACTTTCATTTAAAAGTATTTTCATAATATGACAAGCGACAATCTTCAAAAAAAAAACTATTTCAAATATACAATTCCAAGTTAGAAGCTATCAAAAGTGAACAATTTTTATTTTGAGGTCTTCAAGCGGAACAATAATTCAAATCGAAAATTTTCAAACCTTCTTTATTCAAAATTAAAATATTCAAAACTGAACAATTTTATATTTAGGGCAATCATAATTTGGAAGAAAACTAAAAATGGTTCGATTCGAAATGGTACATTATTGAGCGATTGAAATATTGTCTCATTTACAAATTTTCAATTTAAAATTATTGAATTGTGTACGTTTTCAATTTAATTACGTAAATATTAAGGCTTTCAATTAGAAATATTTTACAATTTTGAACAATTCAAATTTTAAACCAGACATTTGTTAATGCTTCGAATAAAATAAAACAACTTGATGCGCTTTTAATTTGAAATAGTCTAATTCTCGAAATTTTAAGCGTAATCTATTCTATTTTTAATGTAGTTAATTTATAATCGATCAAGTATTAAAAGGCTTTAATTTGTAAATTGCAAAATTTTGACCAATTTGAGTTTTTGATCCATAAAATGTCGAATTTTCTAATCTAAAACTGGTTCTAATTTAAACGCTTTTTATTAAAAATTCAAAATTGTAATATATATTCAACACTTTTAATTGAAAGTTTTTCTATTTCAATCGCTTTTTTCTAATTATTCACTATTGAAGGCTTCAAAGGATTTAAATTATGAAACTTTCAGTGGTTAATATTTTCAATTCAAAATAAACTTCTCAAATCTAGAAAAAGTCAAATAACGAAATAATTAACTTGAATTTGAATTTTGAATTTCAAAATTGAACAATATCAAATAATTGGAAATTATCTAATTTCGATTTTGAACGGTAGGAATTAAAATTCTTCAACTATTAAGTCTTTGATTTCTAAAATAATATTTACAATTCTGACAAATTTAAATAGGAAATTTTTTTAATAAGTGTTTCTGCAAAACTAAGAAGTAAAAAAATTCCCAGTTTCCCAGTCCAGTAGCCAAGCTGGAGAACTTGGAAAATTAAAAATCTCTAAAACCACTATTTTAATGTAGTCTAAAATAATATTTCCTAACTACTAAACGAATAATGACTTTTCTTTTCTTCGGATTTTGAACCAATTAAGAAAATTGATATCTTTATTCTCGAAGAATTGATTATCTCTTTTCTGAAATAAATTCTCAGTATCGCTTAATCCTCCAGACAACAATTTAAGTAAAAATCACTTTTAACATAATTTATCGGAGAAATTCTATAAATCGAATCTTTAATTATTGTCTTACATCTATTGTACTCTCTATCAAAACACATTAATCTCCTCCGCATGTGCATTCTCTTTCGATGTTTTTATTTGCATTAAAAATGAGCTTTCCAAACAATCGATTTTCGTTATCGTTCCTACAGTTTTGTGTCTCATTTCATAAATCCACAATAATTCAAGGAGCACGTGGAAGAAACAGCCTCTACGTTTCTCCATTTCTAATGATAAATTTGCACCTGATAGCGATCCACGCTTTCGTCGCTAGATTATAAAGTTAGAAATTCTCTTAAATTTAATTTCAAAAATGCTCTAATTTTTAAAAATATTTTTCTTCAGGCGATGTATCGGCGGATCGTCGAATCTAGAAACACCCAGGGAGCTCTGGATCCGGAAATTACTCTACAGTTTCTCAAGTCTGCGATTTATTACTTTCTCACAGACAAGGAAAATCATCAGGGTCATTTGAATGCTATCGAGAGCATTCTGGGATTCAACGAAAACGAAAAATCCAATATCGATAAGATTTATCGATCGGTAAGAAAGTAATTTTCCACCTTGTAAAACTTTTTGTCTTCTTAGCAATTGAGCGTCGTTGTGAGCGACTTTCGGTACTGAGTTTTCGCGTAATAAGATTTGCAAAATAGTCAAGTTTATTTAGTCACTTTTATTTTATAACTTTCATCGACAATCGATTGAGCAACTGTGATATACAATATGGAGAGGCTAGAGAATTTAATTAAAAATTGAGGACTTTTTTCGCTTTTAAATTTGACTAATTTTAAATTTTCAAATCGTTTGAAAGTTATTAGGTTTAATATACTGAAGCATATAATTTGTAAATAATTTAACACTGAAGCAACGAAAAAACTGAAACTGAGCACTGATCGTCGCAAATATGTCTTGTCTCTATTCGACAGATGGCAGACAAACAGATGACAGATGAGTATTAGATAGCTTTTACGACATAGCTACATTTTTGGATCTCAATCCAAACCTTACCAAAAAATAGAGAATTTAAACAACAAAAAAACGTCATAAAAATATCGTATTTAAGCTAATTCAGTTTCCATTTAAATACCAATTTCAATCATTTTCTCTTCAGTTCTTCATAAATCTTCAAACGATTAAACTTCCTGCAAATTTGTAAGTGTGATGATAGAACTTTATACTAGGATTTAAAAAACTTTCATCGATTATTGCCTTTTCTTCGGATTTTGAAAATGCTTCTAATCATTGTGATTAGAAAATGAAATCTTAAAGTCATTTTGAAAATAGCTAAGCCTCGAATTGAACGTAAACGCGACAAACTTATTATTTATGTATCATACCGATTTAAATATTGTCTATCTCTATATCAAAATCTGGTACGGCGTCCAGATGGGATAACCGAGGAGACTGAAGGAAATATCTTGCCTTTTAAATCAATGTAGATAGAATTGGTTAACCGTTTAGC
>JAUMHM010000086.1:14147634-14165986 GCA_032362435.1 Melikaiella ostensackeni
TTCTTTTCGTCAGTTATCTTTATCTGTTATAGAGACAGCTCTGTATACAAGGGAGTTGATGACCGATTGCTTTTGGGATGGATAGGATTAAGAATAATGCTTAAGGCGATATTGTAAAAATAGTTGATAAAGTAGTATTTATAAGGATTGTAGTTAAGATAATATGTAATGGATCTGTAAAATCTCTAAAGCCCGTAAAAGAGAGAAAGTATAAACAAATAAAGAAGAAATACATATTTAACTATTGATAAAAATTTATAATTTAAAAATAGAGTTTACAACAGTTTTTACTACTTGACTTCAAAGTAATTTGAGTTTAAAAGTTTCCAGCAGCTTCAGACTTTTCAGTATGGTTCAATTTTGAAGATATTTGGAATACCTAAAACTTGCAGTTCTTTCGTTCTAAGAATTTTTTTTCTTCAAATTTTAAAATTTTGAATGATTCAATTTTAAATTGCTCAATTCTGAATACCTTACATTACATCCTTTTTAAAAATTTTCTTCTAATCCTGGCTTCCCTCTTTCAAAAATTCAACTTTCTAGTTATAATTTAGTTTTTTTTAAATATTGATTCTTATACCAAAAAGATTTTCATTGTTGTTGAAAAAACTTCCTTTAATTTTTTTCACATAATGTAAAGTGTATATAATTTTGTTTAACAAGTGAAATTTTTCAAATTGAAAATAATATAATACCGACAGGAATAGACGTGCTTTATAGTTCACGGAATTTGAAAGTGGCGCTACTATTCAGTCATTATTTCTCATAGCAGAAATCTGCCTTATTTACTGTAATACATCTTGTAATATGAGAAAATAATAATCAAGTAATAAAAGAAACTAGACACTTTCCTATTAGAAACATTATTAATATTATTTAAAATTTCATGAAAAATTGCATATTTTTATTATCAATTATATTAATGCCGACAAAAAATAATACAATTCTCATTTTTGATTAAATGGTTTTTAAATCAGTTCTAAGCATAAATTAATATATAGTTATTCATTCCATTTTAACTTATAGCGAAAATCTAAAGTTTGACCTTTATGCATACTGCAACATTAATAAAAATTTAAAAATTGCTATGAATATTTTATACATAACTTGTAAAATTATCGATTTTAGCAGTGTTAGGTTCCCCCGGCTTTTCTCCCACGATAATGAAGATTTAGTTTTAAAAATTTGGGGAATGATAGAGAACATGCTAACAGACGTCCCCGAACTCTTCTTTTGTGGGATAATTGAAAAAAAATTAATTTTGATAAATTTGATTAAAGTGTGTATTTTGAGGTTATGTGTGTTACAGCTTTACTTAAAAACTACACAATATTTTGGCCGAAAACATAGGACAAGCAGAAAAACATAGAACCTTACGTCCTGGAATGAATCTTCTTTGCGTACATAATTGAAAAAGTTTATTTCAGAAATAATTTGTATGTGGCGAAAAATTGATCCTAACCTCAAAATAGTGCACGTACATAAAATTTGTATTTATCAGAATAAATTTTTTTTATTTTATCCCACTAAAAAAGAATTCGGATACGCCCATTATACTATTTTATAGCATTTCCGAATTCAGTTTTTAAAAATTTTAATGTTTGTGGACAAAAATCCGGGAGAACTGAACCCAATTTACCATACGCGGAAGTATCACATGCCCTTAAGACAGATAGAATTTTAAATCTACAAACCTGTCGTGAGCCAGGTGCAGCGATATTGACAATTCCAGCCGCCTGTTTCTGTTGGAGGTAGGTTATAAATCCAGTTTGAAGATTCTTGCTCTGCTGAAGAACATCCAGGTGATCACGGCCACATGGAAGTGCTAGCAGCATGCAGTGTTCATTATCAGTCTACAAACATAAAACAAAAGACATGTTTACATCTAGAAAGAACAAAAAAGATCCAATAAAATGGCCCACGTCCCCAACTCGAGGATTAATTAGCCAGTTGAAAAATCAAATCTCATGTTCCGTTTCTAAAAACTAGCCCCGCTTCGAAATAATAATAATAAAAAAAGAACCTACCTGCATTTTTCTTGCGACTCCTTCGACCTGAGTTTGCTCAAGCCTCATCCTCTGGGCGATCCTGAGAGGTGGAGTGGATCCATCACTATTGCAAGGAAGACTTTCCCTGGCGACGTTGGGATTTCCAAAAACAAAATGCATCTGCACGGCAGCCTGATCATTCTTGAGTGCAAGCAACCCTTGCCACATGACCGGGTACCTTTGCAACAACATGAGAAGAGAATCAGACTGAGGTGGAACTTGAGCCGCATGAGGTGGAGTTGCGACTAATTGTTTCCTGGATCTATCAGGTGTGATCGCTCTATCAGTTGGAGCTTCGCTCGCAGCCATTGGGTACTGGGAACGAATATGAGCTGGTGGTGGATCATAGTAGGCTCTTTGAACTGCCACTGTACTTCCGGCGTTGTACTGAGGTGGAGGAGGAAGACGAGCATTCCCATGAAGCATGTAGACCTGGGCGACCTGGGGACTGTCTGTTGTCCTGTCATGAGGAGTCCGGGTATTGCGCCTTAACTCTAAAGGTGGACTGTGGCTTTCTTCTCCACCAGCTTCCAATTTTGGATCCAAAGGCAAATGCGGAGATCTGGTTCCTGGGACGTGGTAGGCGATTCGAGGAGCTGTTAAAACTTCTTGCTGTGCTCGGATATATTGATACTGATAGGCATGTGGATGAATGTAGTGGGATGGCAACTCCCCGGCTCTTGATAGACTTCCAAAGTGATTGACGACGTCGCCCTGAGAATTTTGAGTAAGCTTCGATTAGTTTTCTTTTTGAAATTGGGGTCTTAATGAGTTTGTAAGAGAATAAGAACTTGAAGAATTGAGTTGAGATGAGATGATTGCAAGAAGCGAGAATAGATCTAATTTTGGTAGAAGATCTAACAGCATGATGAAATCTTGTTTTTTTTTTTTGTTCTAGATTTTAGTAAAAAGCGTGGGATGTAAGTACCTGAGAAGCATTAGCATGATGATGGGCAGGTGGGGGCAATGGAGGGCTTTGGGAACGATGAGGGGGGACGAGTCCATACTGTCCCCCTGGCGATGGAGCTGCACCCGCACTCCCATGCTAGCCAAAACCAAGCAAAGTTAGTTGATTTTTCTATCTTTTAAAAAGGCGTTATTATTTCATAATGCACTCAAGCGAAAAAATTAAAATTAGGGATGTTGAAAGTTTAAAAGTCGAAATTTATTCCTAACAGTATTGAAAGTAGTACTTGCTTATCCTGAGAATTCTACGTGTCCAAATGAAATATGATTTATTTATAAGTAAATAAATTAACTTTTTGCTTACCAATGACGCGTCGTATGCAGAAATTGGAACAACACGAGGTTGAGGACTTGGAGAAGGAACCATAATACAGCCAGACATGGAAACTTCTACTTTTGGAGGCTCCATCGTACCAGACACCTTTAACAAATTATGAACAAAAATGTTAATATCTCGATTAGACATTCAATAGAACGTTATTTTATCATATTTAGCTGCAAGCTGATTAATATCCACCAATCCTAAAACATGGCAGTTACTTGAGAATCAGAAAAAATTTCCGGTCATTTTCCGATTATTTACATTTTTTAACGCAAATAATTTTCAAATTATGAATCTAATGCGGAGCAACTCTAAATTCGAAGAATACAAAATTAAAAAATAAACATTAAAAATTGACTAACTTCAAACTCAAACCATCAATATTGTCCAAATTCTAAGCTTTTAAAATTAGACAATCTGTAATCTCCAAATAAAAATGATTTAAAATTGTACGATGCCAAAGTAAAAGGCATCAAATATGAGCAATTTTTATTGTAAAGTCTTTGAACAGAAATATCATTCGAAATGAACATTTTCACACCGAGTTTATTAAAAATTTAAACATTTGAAATTGAACAATTTTACATTGACAAAATTGGACAGATTGCAAAGAAGCACTGAAAATTGTTCATTATCAAGATTTTCAATTTTGAATTGTACAAAATTGAGCGATTAAACAGTCTGTATTTTTATTTTGAATTTAATTTATTTCTAAATTGTCTAAATTCTCGAAATTTCATTCTTAGTCTATTCAAATTTGATTGCCGTAGTGAATTTATAATCAATCAATTAAAAGCCTTAAATTTTTAAATTGCACGAGATTGAACAATGGAATCATTTATGAATTTCTAATATAAAATTATTCAATTTGTTACGATGTCAATTGAATTATTTAGCGACTGAGGCTTTCAAGTCGAAATCGTACAATTATGAACAATTTAAATTTTAAACCAGACAATTTTTGATACTTCAATTAATAATTGTACAGATTGAAGCGCTTTTAATTTGAAATTGTCTAATTTTAAACATTTTAATTTTATTCTTCAATTAGAGATTGTTTTACCTATATGAAGGATTTCGATTGGAAATTGTACAATAATATCAATAAAAATTGTACAGTAAAATTTATATTTACATTTGCTTAATTTCAAGCTCTCCTAATTTAAAATGGTCCAATCTTAAAAACTTTAATCTAAAATTTTTCGATTTTGATCGTTCTGAAATATTAATAATTAAAGTATTAAAAGGCATTTATTTCTAATACGGATTTAAATTTGAAGCCAATCAATTTTTAATGCTTCAGTCTGAAATTATTCAACGCTTTCAATTCTAAGTTCTTCTATTTCAAACGATTTAAGCAACTATTAAGGTTTTCAATTTGAAATAAATGCGCAGAATCTTACAGGGTTCAATTAATTTTTTTTTCAATGCTGAAGGCTTCAAATTTGAAATTGCTTAGCTATGAAGGTTACCAATTTCAAACTATCGAATTTTTAATATTCGATTTGAAATTTAATGAATTTTGAAGGATTTAAATTACGCAAATTTCAAATATGCTTTAAAAAATAACAATGGTTGAATTTCATACACAATAGATTTGAAATGATCTAATTTATCAAGCTTCAACCTAAAATTATTCAATTTTGAACGTTATGAATTAAAATTTTACATTATGGCCTTGATTTTTAATTTATACAATTTTGAGACATTTAAATGTAAAAGAAAATAATTTTGCGTAATTCAATCTAACAATTTTAAATTCTTCCAAAAGTGAAAAAAGTGACTCGCTGACAGGCATGAATTAAACTATTTGAAAATTGTACAATTTCAAACTATGAACGGTCCGAATTAAACAATTAAAAATGTAGAGTATTTAAAACTAAAATAGTCAAATTCGAGCCTTGTAAATTAAACAAATTTAAAATTAGTTTTTACTCGAAAATGTAAAAGTATCCAAACTGCAAAATTTCTCATTTAAAGTCGCTGGACAGGGCTTTCTACTAAAACTAATGTTAGAATTAAAAGAATTTACGATCAGAAAACAAATTCACTGTCATTTCTGGATCTTAAAGAGTCCCGGTCATTTTCCGGTTTCCCGGTTCACTGAGCCTGCAAAAATGAAAAACCATTCTAAGCCCAATATTCACCTGAGCTTTGGTAGGTGCAGATCTGGAACAAGTGGCGCCAGTAACGACCGGTTGTGGCCCAATAAGATGGGGTTGAGCAGGTGGACTAGCAACAGCCCCAGTCATCATTGGCGGTACAACAGCCTGAAGTAAATGAGCTTTTGGATTAAGCGGATGAAGCTGTCCATTGATTCCTTTCAATGCAGTCGGTTGAGGAATTCCTGGAAGTATCCTCTGCGTAGGTGTCGCTGCCATCGTTCCCGGATGCACATTAATCGGTATCTTCTGAGGCAGATTAATAATCTTCGGCGCATGTTGTTTCGCTGCTTGTAGCAGATGTTGTTTTGGATTCGGAGGAACCACAGCGTTGTTAAGCACCGGAGACATCGGTTGTCCTTGTTTTCCATTCGCAGCATTCACAGGCTGGACATGTTTGGCATGAGGACTCAAGCTAGGCGAAACCACTCTGTTACTCGGAATTTGTAACTGAAGACCTTGAACAGCTTGAACAGCTTGCTTAGCAATATTCTGCACGATCGTCTGGCTCGGCAAACTTGGGATAGCTTTATTAACAATGATGGGGTGTTGCAAAGGCTGGACAGGATTCACGAGCTTGCTCGCGTTCAAAACGTGAGCCTTCAGACTGTGTGGTTTTGTTTGTGCTGAACAAGTAGATGGAGTTGTGACAAGCGGAGAAGTTGGAACGATAGTGATCGATGTGCTTGGAGTTGGAACGACTACTGATGTCGGGATTTGAGTGGAAGGCGAGGTAGGCTTGGTGATAACTGTAGCTTGAGCTTGAGATGCAGGGAAATGTGCTTGAGTTTTTAGAGAAGCTTCCGCCTTCTGTCCTGGTTTAACTTCCTCAGGGTGTTCTAGTTTCAGAATAGGTTTGGCCTCTACCACTGACCTTGCCTTTTCAGAACCAGCTGAACTGATAACACAAGAGGATCCACTTCTCGACTCGACTGTGATCTTCGAAGTGTTATGAAGAGCCTGGCCAGAAGTAGAAACAGGAATATATTGTCCTTCCTCCGACTCCCTCATCGGAATCAGCATTCCCGTAACTGGGTCGATCAGCGTCATAGGTTCGAGCGAAGTTGGTTTTTGTGTCACTGGTCCTGGAATTGGTTTCTCTTCTTCTTTAACCTTAACCTCCTCGGTCTTCTCGACTTCCTTCTTTTGAGCAGGTGCTTCCTTCTTTTCTTCACCACCATCGTTGACATTCTCGGATGTTCTTCTTAAACCCTTCCTACCTCTCGTCGACTTTTTAGGTTCCGATGGTAATACAAGCTGATTAACACCCTTAAAGTTGTTTTGCCTCGTGCTTCTTCTAGTTGCAGCCAGACCTTTATTCGCCGTCCCACGAACAACGTCTTCGATTATTTCATCAACAGTCGTTCTACTTCCATCCTTTTCTGCTAACCTCCGAGACTTCCTGGTGTTGATCGCCGGGGAGACAAATTCCGCAGCAGGAACTTCCTTCACAGCAGCGACTGGAGTTGCAAGTTGGGCATTGGGTCCAACTGCATTCGGACCAGGGGATTTAATCGTCAGGATCAACCTTGGACGACCAGCATTATCCTCTTCACTATCGTCATGAAATTCGTACACATCGGCTGGTTTATTCTTCTCAGTATAATGTTTTCCACCTCTCGTACTTCTGACTCCTCGTTTATTACTAACTGCTGTCTTCGCACCTCTTCTTGTAGTAACTCCACCACGTCCTCGCTTCGATTTCGACCTTCCACGACGGGACTTAGTTTCAGTTTCGCATGCCGCAACCCCTTCGTCTTGATCATCGTTAGAAAAGCTTTTCTTGTTATCTCCTTCCATAGATTCTGAATCGAACCAAAAATCTCCCTCACTTTTGCTTGCCTCGTGAAGATCAGATGTGTCATGATGTTCACTTTCCTCATCAACTTCATTCTCTTCGCCATCACAGAGAGCTTCAACTTTCTTTATCACACTATCGATGTTTACTTCCTTTGCTGACCAATAATCGCTGTCCTCTTTGCTATCGGTGGGATCTTCTTTAACAATGTCAAGAGCGAGAGGATCTGTACTTGGTTCCTTGAGATCTGTTGAATCTTCATCTGCCTCTGCTTCTTGCTTTATGGGTTCCTTTAATTCCTTGGGCAAATCTTTTGTTTGAACCTTTGTTAGGTCTTTTGGCAGTTGTTCCTTTACAAGATGTTCTTTAGATAGTTCCTTTTCAAGATATTCTTTAGGCAGTTCCTTTACAAGATGTTCTTTAGGTTCCTTTATAAGATGTTCTTTAGGCAGTTCCTTGACAAGATGTTCTTTAGATTCCTTTGTAAGGTCTTCTTTTGCAATTTCTTTCTTCTCCTCTTTCTCTTCTTTTAGCACTTGCTCTTTCGCAAGTGCCTCTTTCGGTTCTTGTTTCTCAATATCTTTCTTCTCAACTTTTTCTGTCTCCTTTATTTTGGGAACCTCTTCTACTTTAAGAACTTCGATTTGTCGATCTTCCTTAACCTCGATAGACTGAGCCGATGGAACAGGAGGCGTGAGCAACATTGGTTGAACTTCAGAATCTTTATCAGCCTTCTCTACAATGGTCTTGGACTCTCGAATTTCCTTAAACTCTTGGAACTCTTTCACTTCTTTAATCTCCTTAACATCCTTTGACAAAGACGAAGCAACCGAAGTCACAACTCTTGAGACAATCGTCTGCGTCACAGTAGAAACAAGAGGAACATGCGGAACATGAGGAGACTTCGCACGCAAGATCCCCTGAGGGATCTGTTTCTGATCTCCAAATTTCTGTTCGAACTTCTGATCAAACTTCTGTTCAGTGAATTTCTGTTCAAACTTCTGCTCGATCATTTTCTGATATTCCAACTTCTCAGTGGCATGGGAGATTGGCACCACCGTCTTGATTAATGACTGATTGGGTGAAGATACAGGCGGTCCCAAGGTGTGAACACTCTTATGGATGAGATGTTGGCCATGAGAAACAATAACAGGGCTAGGTGTTGATGCCCGCGGCATATGTGTTGTCAGAAGCTGAAGATTCGACATGTCTTGTTTCTGCCTCGGCGAAAGCAAAGTATTATCAGGATGTTGTTTCTGTCTAGGAGAAAGCATCGTAGTCTCCAAAGACGAAGGTTTTCCAAAGATGGGACTGGAGGTACTTGCGCTGATTTCAATCTTCGCAGTCTCAGGAATGTAGGTTGGAGGTTGATTAGGCGAGGGAACCTTCGGTGATGTAGAAGCCTTGTTCGTAGGTTCAGGAAGAACGGCAGGAGACAATTTAGGCTCGTCATGTCTCAAAGGCTCGTTAGGATTCACAGGAATCAATGTTTCTATAACGGATTTTCCACCCAAGTTCGCGTCCCTCTTAACTTGACTTCCAGGGGTTAGAGGTGGAACATTAGGCACATAAGGTCTCGGTGGTATGTTCAAAGTTAAAGGCGGTAGACCTCCACGCGGATAATTTGGAGCCAAGGCTCTCATTCCAGGAGCATGTTGTATAACTGGTTGTTGACTAGCTGCTGTGGAATAGATGTGTTGCGCTGGAGTGTCTGGCCTGTGAGCAGAAATCGGAACGCTGACTGGAAGTCTGACTGGTGGAGGTGAAGGTTTGCCTCCACTTGGAACGTGAGGAGTCATAACTGGGTTACGAGACCATTGACCATTTGGAGAGAGAGGTTGCGAGACCCTCGGAGACAATTGTGCAGAGATGAGAGGCGGCATTCTTGATGGAACTAAGGGCGGTAAAGGTGCCAAGTTTGCTGAACAAGAAGCAGGAACGTTCTGCATTCTGGGATTCACTTGTCTCAAAGAAACCATCTGACTCTGTGGAGAGACAGGGAGCCTTTGATGGAGAGGTTGGTATCCAATCGGTGTTGGTCTTGGACTCACTGCCGGAATCCTCGGAGCTTCGTTCAAAACTGGAACTCCGCAGGGTGTTGGTTTGTACTGAAGAGGTGGTGTAGGAGATGTGGAAGTCCTTCGAGACTGAGTTGCAGGTTGTACCAAAGGTTGAGACAATGGCTGAGGCAAAGTTTGCGGTAAAGATTGAGACAAACTTTGTGGCAAATTTTGGGCTGGCCTTTCAGATTCGTTAGCACTCAAGTTTAGTTTCAGAGGCTCGACCTGACCAGCAACTTGCGGAGCGACCTTAGCAACCTCTCGTGTCTTCGGTTCGTTTACAGCCCACGCATGTGAGATCACACCAGGAGGACTCGAAGGCTTGGCTACAGAAATAGTTGAGCTTGGTGGCAACCGATTTTCGAGAGGTTTTTCCGAACTTGTAAGATTCTTCGCAGGCGCCTTGTAGAAAGATGGAATATCTGGCGTCTTTGGTGGTTGAGTGAGATCAAAGCTCTCGTAGTTTGGATCCTCCTCAGTGTCAGTATCAATCTGTAGATCGTGTTCGCTCTGAGGAGTGTCTGGTTTCAGATCTGATTCAGCTTCTCCAACAGCAGAGGCATTCAGACTCTCAACGGCTTGTTGCATTTCTTCGACGTCTTCTTGAGGAGCCTCAGGTGGTGGACCGTTGGAAGAATCAACCTCAGTTTCTTCTTCCTCACATTCATAAGAATAATCTTCGGGAGGTCCACCAAAGTTCTCAGCCATGAGAGCAGCAACTGCAACCTCGGTTTCTTCTTGTGAAATAGCAACGCGAGGCTTGTCTCCAGGTTGCGATGGAGGAGAAGCTGGTGTTGCAACTTCCGTACCCTCTCTACTGTTTCGAGACTGATTACTCGTGTCTATTGTCTCGGGTTCGGAAATACTCTTGACAGCATTCTCGTGCATAGTTTCATCTATCTCGATACCAAAACCTGGAATGAACTTTTCCTTCTTCTTCTCTAGTTTGAACTCTTTTTGAATTGCATTGGTCGGTAATGATGGAGAAATATTGGTAATGGTTGGGGAGACTTTGGGTATTGGACTCGGCATTGATTCTCTGGACGGCGGAAGAGTGGGCGACATCTCTTTCGAAAGGATAGGACTGCTTGCTCTAGGAGGACTGGATTCTGCTCCGAGATAGGGCAAGGCTCCGCCTTTATCATGATGGTGATGATGGTGATGATGATGGTGGTGACAGTCCTTGCGTCCTCGCTCCTCTTTCGACTTCTTTCTCTTTTTCTTCTTCTCCTTGATCTTTTCAGGAACTGCGTTCGGAGTTGAAGGTTCGACACTGTCATTATCATCTGTGAATCGAAAGACGTCGTGATCAGTAGACTCAGTGCAAACGGCAAACTTTGGAGAATTCGGCAAGCCAAGAAGCTTGGCTTCGATTTCCCGTCCAGCCTCCGCAAGGTCGACGCTGTTTTCGTCCTGGGGTTGATGTCGTCGCTTTTTTTCGGATTTTCTTCTGACTCTTTCAACGTCTGGACTCCGGTTCCCATCACTATCGGAATGGTAAACGTTGTTCTCGTTGGGGATACTCCCGAGCCTGTTGAAGAAAGCATTGGATGGAGTTTCATCAACATCGTCCGAAAGAGGACCGAAGATGTCTTCCATTCTTTGACTATCTCTCGCTTCTTGTCTATTGAGCCTCTTTCTCCTAGTTCTGGTTTTTTCTTCTCCGTTTCTCTCCCTGCGTTTCTCCTTCTTGCTCCGCTGCTTTTTATCGGCCCGCATCCTCTCCTCAGCATTATCGATGAGCGAAGTGTTGAGGGATTTAGTCGAGACGGTAGTATTGGCAGACTCGGGCGAGTGATTAATACGACATTCAAGATTCGTACCAGTGGCATTGACCTTAATATTCTTGTGCTCTATACTATCGGACGGTTCAAGTTTGATGCCTTCCTCGCTGCTCAGTGAGTTCTTCTGTCGCTTTTGCTTCTTCTTGTGCGACTTCTTACGCGATTCCCTTTCGTGGTTGTTCGCCACTGGATGGTTCGCAGAGAAAGACATCCTCTCCTCATCATCGGATGTCCTTGGTTCTTCCTTAATCGTCACCCTAATGTTATTCATCAACAAGCTAGTCTTCGGAGATTCTAGAGGATTATGTTTCTCCTCCGAATCAGCAAAGCCAAGATCAACATCACTTTCGTGAAACCTCTCGGTCTTGACGATTGTGTGTTTATTGAAGGACTCATCCTCCTCGCTTGTATCCGAATGGATGCGAGATCGCGAACCCTTTCTCGAA
The DNA here is from genome assembly GCA_032362435.1 of Melikaiella ostensackeni. NCBI lineage: Eukaryota > Metazoa > Arthropoda > Insecta > Hymenoptera > Cynipidae > Melikaiella > Melikaiella ostensackeni. The sequence continues at coordinate 14,159,221 of JAUMHM010000086.1, forward strand.
AGTGATTTTGCTCTCGCGGAATCAGACTCTGAAGTGCCTTCGTCCTCGGTGAGGGCTTTGCTGCTCACAGAATCTCCATCCCAGGAAGTGCTCTGCTTTTTTTCCTCTCGTCTCGCTCGACTTTGCTTCAGCTGAGAGAACTTGTCCTTTAGTCTCACCTGCCGTTTCTCTTCCTCGAGTTTTTGCATGTTTTTCGTCGACCTAGCTTTCACTTTATCGTACATACTGATATACGCAGGTCCGTCATCAACAATGTCAAAGATCGAATGCTTTTTAGGTTCATCACTGTCGGTGTCGGTTGCAGAAGGATGTCGCATTCCTTGCATTTCGTGAGTGGACAAAGCTCCTTCATCCAAATCACTATGCATGTTCTGCTGATGCTCGTGGTGATGTTGCATCTCCTTCACGTGATGAATCATCATGCCTTGATCGTTTGGAATATTCGGGTCGTTCCTCTTTGCCAACTCAAGCCTCGTTAGGAAATCCTTGTCAGTCTCTTCAGAGATAGAACTCCTTTCTCTAGATTCCTTATCCGATCTTTCGGAACGATTCTTTTTGCTACGTTGCTTTTCCTTCCCACCTGAGTCTCGATTGTTTTCTTTACCTTCTCGGCTCAACTCTCTCGTAAGATCGCAGGAAGTTTGAACACTATCCTTAGTTTCTTGGCCAGGAGAATCTTTACTTTCCCTACTATCTCTACTTTCTCGACTAGATCGATGCGAATCGTTTCTATGTTTCCGGTCCTCGGACCTCCTGTTTTGTTTAGATCGGTCTTTGCTGTCTCTTCTGTGATCAGAAATTTTCATGCGTTTAGCGTCGTCTTCGACAGGAGTATCTTGAGAAGAACAGCGCCGTTTGATAGCAACTGGAGCGGGAGTTTGAACTGGAGCAGGAGGAACAGATTGATGAATGTGATTCTCAATCGATCTTCTAATCTCTTCTCGATCTCTTTTGTCTTCTCGTTCTCTTTTTTCCTCTCTATCTCTCTTTTCTTCTCGTTCTCTTTTCTCATCTCGATCCCTCTTTTCTTCCCGTTCTCTCTTCTCCTTTTCTTTTTCCTTCTCCTCTCTTTCTTTCCTCTTCTCGCGTTCGGCCTTTTCTCTTTCTCTCCTTTCCTGATCTTCTCTTTCTCTCCTTTTTTCCTTTTCAAGTCTCTCCTTTTCCTCTTTTTCCCTCTTTTCCCTCTCCTGTCTCTCCCGTTCTTCCTTTTCTTTTCTCCTCTCTCTTTCCAATCGTTCTTTCTCCTCCCTTTCTCGTTTCCTTTCTTTTTCAAGCTTTTCTTTTTCTTCCCTTCTCTTTTCCCTTTCCAGCCTTTCACGCTCTTCCTTCTCTCGTCTTTCTTGCTCTTCTCTTTCCTTCCTAAGTCGTTCCTTTTCCTGCTTTTCACGCTCTAATCGCTGCTCTTTTTCTTTCTTTTCTCGCTCCTCTCGTTCCCGTTCTCGTCTCTCCCGTTCTTCTCTTTCTTTCCTTTCTTGTCTCTCTTTTTCTTCTCGCTCTCTCCTTTCTTTTTCTCTTCTCTCCCGGAGTTCGATCTCTTCTTTTTCCTTTCGGTCTCGCTCTTCTCTTTCTTTTCTCTCCTTCTCCTGTTTCTCCTTTTCTAACCGTTCCCGTTCTCTTCTTTCCTCATCTTTCTCGCGCCTCTCCCTCTCTTCTCGTTCTTTCCTCTCCTGTCGATCCCTTTCTTCCTTTTCCCTCCGCTCTTGCTTCTCCTTTTCTTCCTTCTCACGCCTCTCTTTCTCCTCTCTTTCCTTCCTCTCATGTTTGGTCTCTTTACTCTCCTTTACCACCTTCTCAGTTTCCACCCTCTCAACCATATTCGGTTTCTCTTCTTTCTCCTCCTTCCGACTCTTATCCTCCGCCTCCTCCTTTCTTGCTTTCCTAGCTTCCTTCTTCCCATGCCTGGGATCTTTACCATCCCTGGAGTCTTTACTGTCCCTGGAATCGCGACTTTCCCTACTATTCACAGCCTCCTTTCTCAATTTGGGTCTTGGAACCTCAGAGGAGGAAGACGATGAAGACGATGAGGAAGAGGAGGAAGATAAAGTTGATAAGGAGGTAGACGAAGGTGTGGAAGGTTGATGACTCATGTTAAACGCTACGGTCGATGCCGTTGAGATCGCGACTGTTGTCGTCGTGGCAGTCGCCATCGTCGTGCTAATTATCGTCGAGGTCGTCGATCCCGTCGTCGTCACAGGGCAAGTGACAACAGGATTGATTGACCGACTCGTCAGAGCGCTCTGGGAATGAGCGCTATTTAAATTGCCTACACTACCGTTGCTACTAAGAAGACTATTTGCTGATGCTAAATTTGCTGATGCTAAACTCGCTGATACTAAACCACTACTACTGTTGCTGCTGCTGCTACTTGCCGCCGTCGCACTGCCCAGGACCGTGATTGGTAGTGAAACTGGTGGCAATTCCGGACTGACCGTCTTGATCGACGTGCCAGGTGTGACAAGAGTTGTTGGGTTCGGATGCACACAGTTGTGCGGTGTCGCCGTTCTCGGGTCACTTTTGAGCGTCGGCGTTGTCGCTGAGGTCGTCAGACTGCTAGACAACGCAGTCTGCACCGGTGGATGACTAGGAAATGGATACTGCAGACAGACCTTGCCGGCGCAACCCACACCCGCAAGACTTCCAGTGCTGCCGATCATAGAGCTCACGCCTATCACGCCCGTGAACTCTCGAGGCTCGTACTTCTCACTGAAGTTCTCCAAACGCTTGGAATCCTCGTCGAAAACGCTCCTCTTCGCGAGGACAGATTTCACGATGTCGGAGGGTTGGACCTCGTGGAGATCAAGATCGAGGAGCTTGTGTCGAAACCTAAAACGCTCCGACGCAGAGGCGTCTAGTTTGGCAAGAGCGTCACCACCAGCGGCGCTGATAGCTCGGGATCCGGACCACTTTTCGTACTTCTCATTGAGAGATTTTATTCTTTCCTCGAGGCTCGGGGATTGAGATGCTGTCTCGCTGTCGGAACTGGTGGGACTCGGACTTGGATGCCGAGGGGGAGGAGAGGCTGGAGGTTGAGGTGCCATTCTAGGACTTGTTGATGGTAGGCTCGAGGCACAAGGCGGACTGGCGATTTTGGCTAGGGTAACGTGAGTCGACCTCGAACCGCCACTGCTGTTGTTGTTGCTGTTACTCGTGTTGTTGTTGTTCATTACCTGCGAGGCGAACCTCGGAAGCGGCAAGGAGAGAGGACCGCCGTGAATTCTCTCTCGAAACGTCCGAGGCTCGGTGGGCCCATCGTCCGGCCTCTCGTCAACGAGTGGCGTTCCTGGTCTTGAAACCTCATGAGGATCGTGATGTCTGTAAAATAAAGAAGAAAGTTATTTTTAGAAAAGGGACATTACATAGAACGAAAAAATGGCATGTAGTGCTAACTACTGATGGCGAAATTAGTGTTAAATGCATTGGTTGCGGGAATCTGATTATTCAAGAACCTTAAAGCTTTCAAATAGAAGTTACCTTGTGGCATCTCTTCGTCGTTTGCAAGGCCCAGGTCCCCTTCCCTCACAGCTGCCTCTCCTCGACCCGTGATGCACTATCACCTTGCTGTCACTAACCCTCCTGACTTCCATCCCTTTCCTCCCGGAATGCGAGGTAACAAGAAGCGAAGCAATCTCCGGTTCGTCGTCGTCACAAAGTATCGACGCCGTTCCATCGAGCTTCGCCCTTTTCTTCGGTGCGAAAACGACTTCATCACCACTGCTGTGACACTCCTCGAGCTGTTCCAACAAGTGCACCCGCTCCTTCTGAAGATGCCTGATATCAGGCGGAGGTAATAAAGGAGGCGGAGGCACCGGTGGATCAACACTTGTCACGACGCTCTGGACAGTATGTCTGCGAGATAAAGATGGACAGTCTTCATCATTGAGCTTGCTTTCGCCAATCACTGCACCATCGTAGTCGTCGTGACTCGCACCGCTGCCTTGACTGAATTCGTCGTAGCTCCGGAATCTCCTCGGCGTTGGTTCGCTGAAGTCGCTTTCGTAATATGGATCTTGATACGATCGCCTGCTGCTTCTGGAAATTGCCGTCGGGTGAGCTGGACTCGCTCCAGGTGTGCTTCCGCCTCCTGGAGTTCGACTGTAACTCGCTGCCCTCGCTCTTGGTGGTGTCTCGTAGCGAGTGAATCTGCTTCCAGCGTTTGGAACTGTCACGGCTGGCTCGAAAGTCCGTTCCCTTCTGAACAAAATCAATCTCAAATTAGACAATCAATTCGGAAATTCATTCCTGTTAAAGTCGCAAAAGAAATAACGAAAAAGATACTAACGCAACGTCGAAAGTAGCTGCCGGAGTTGGCCTTGTATCCCAAGGTTTTTCGCCGGCAAACCCCTGACGTTCTAGATGTTCGTAAAACGTCTCCTGGCACTCCCTCGAGGCAAAGTCCACTTGCAAACGACGTCCCCGGAGTGTTGCTCCTCTCATTTCTTTCACCGCGGTTTGAGCGCAGCTGATCTGCTCGAAGAAAACTAAAGCATGACCTCGTTCCCTGTCAACCACCACTTGTGTGATTGACCCGTACTGATGAAACTGCATGTTAATGTACTTCTCTGAAACGCACTCTGCAATCAAACAATCCCAACAATGAGTAAACATGAACTTATCTAGTCTATTGGAAGAACAATATTGAGAAGAACTTAGAAATGACGCATTATCAGCATCTAATTACTTTAAAAGGTGACGGAACATCATTTTTTAATATTGATTTCTGGTGGAAAAATGTAGAGAATAGGTCTACTACCTCCAATGCCATCGACCCAGACGCAGGACGTGGGCATTGACTTTCCGAATCCGAGTTTTATCCGATTCGAGCCCAGGTGTTCTCCATCCATCGATCGCATCGCCTTGACGACGCTGCTGATGTCGGAGTACTGGCAGAAGGCATAGCTCGTCACTGCTCCCTGTTTCTTAATATCAATTTCCTGCACAGATAAATCAGACTTAAAATTATATTTTTTATCAGACCTCAAATAAAGTTAAAAACAACAAATAACTGAACAATACTAACGATTATTTCTCCAAAGGGCTCGAAATGTTTCCTGAGTTCTGACGCGGTAACGTCTTTCTCAAGATTTCCAATGAAGAGCGTCCTCGTCGCCTTCGGATGGTACTCGTCCAACTCAGCCTCATACGGTCGAAATTCGTTGTCCTCGACGTCGTAACCCTGGTAAGGAGCCACTTCGATCTTGCAGCCGAAGAACAACTTGTCATGTGACACTTCAAGTGCCTTTTCCACGTCTTCAGGTTTCTTGAAGCAGACCAGGGCGTACCTGTCCCCCGCAGCACCGACGACCTTCACCCAGGTGACTTTTCCATGCTTCTTGTATTCATGAAATAACCCGTCCTTGAGTGACGTGTCGCTGCTACGCGCCGGCAAATTCCGCACGCATATTGCGTGTGGCCTTCGATCATCCGGGGAGTTAGCATTTCCGGTACGGTGCGGAGAACTTCCAGGCGAACTGCTGCCGGTAGAACTGGCACCAGAGCTGCCGCTTCGACTACTACTAGAGCTACCCGACCTGCTGCTTCCACTGGGCGAACTGCTGCTACTTCTCGATTTTCTCCTCTGTTTCTTGTGTTGTTTTAAACCGCTACCACTGTTGCCACCAATACCATTCCCTGTAAGCAAATTTATTTAGGTTATTGAACTGAAATGGGCGGGATTTGAATTTAAATTCGTTAGTCATGAGCAATAACTACGCCCACGAGACAGTAGACACGCGCCACAATTAAACCTTTTAATAAACTCCCCCTAGTAACGTCCAATTGATGGTCTACTTAGCGAAACAAATTTTTATCTACACCCCTTCGTAACAACAACCACAAATCCCTTATGACCACGCCCATTACCCAAAGACGCTAACAAAAAAAAACATAACATTTCTAAAAATAGTTTTTTTTAACCACACCCTTTACAAACACACCTTTTTATCAACTCCTACTAGTAACGCCCATGTTCAATTCTAATTACCACGCCCACTCTACACGCCTATCAACTACTCTTTTCTATCCACCTCTCCTAGTAACATTCAATAGCTATTTCACTTAACGATGCTGCTTTTCATCCACGCCCCTTAGTAGCGATCACCTCGAATCACGTATAACCACGCCACTCATCCACTTCCAATAGCAAAAAAAAAGCAATACCAACATTTCTAAGAAGCAAATTTTGAAACACGCCCCTTAAAAAGACACCTTTTTATCCACTCTCCTAGTAGCGCTCATGATCAATTTTTGTTAACCACGCCCCTAAGAATTTCTTGTTAACTACGCCTACTTGACACGCCCCTTTAGTACAGTTGTTCAACCTCTTCTTTACAAAAGTTTCTTTTTAATTTCCTGAGGAATTAAAAAAAAAGGATGTAAATGTTGTTATATATTACCTGGTTCGTCGGGATAAGAGTCCGTTGTCGCTGGGGATGGTGGAGGTGGACCAGCTCCGTACCTCGAACTGGCCGATTCGTAACTCGTCCAGGATGAGGGTTGCAAGCTACTGCGGTGGCGGTCTAGGTGGGGCGGGGGTGGCGGCCCGCTGGAATACGGACCCGTTCGCGGGTAGAGCCGATCCCTCGCCCTCGGCGGCGTCACGTGGTAACCGCTACCTGGTGGCGGACGTATGCGGGGTATATAACCGACCGACTCGCCGGAAGTTGGATCGACCTGGTGGCCCACGACGACACCAATACCGCCACCGCCACCCACGCGGTTGCTCCTGCTGTCGCTACCATAGAAACTACCATGCGACCCTCTCGATTCA
>JAUMHM010000086.1:14167831-14178953 GCA_032362435.1 Melikaiella ostensackeni
TTTGGGATTCCCAAGGAATTATCCTCACTGATTACTTGGAGAAGGGTAAAACTGTAAGAGGAACGTATTATGCATAATTATTGGACCGTTTTAAACCCGACCTACAAAAAAAAACCGACCACGATTGGCGCACAAAAAAGTGCTGTTCTATCACGACAACGCACTGGCTCACACCTCCGCAATGGCTATGCCAAATATGCACGAACTGGGCTTCGAATTTATTCCTCATCCACACAATTTTCCATACGTGGCTCTGTGCGACTTCTTTCTGTTTCCTAACTTGAAGACCTGGCTCTGTGGGAAGAGATTCTCGTCCAATGAAGAAGTACGATGCCGTAAATGCGTACTTTGCATACCTCGAGAAATCTTAGTTTGGAGTTCGTCGTTTACCGCTGTTGTCCTAACGCAGCGGCAGAGAGCGTTGGAGATGACACTAATCGCCTCTGGATGCTTTATTATGCTAATTATTGTGATGCTTATTATTATTTATTTTATTATTATTAAGGACAATTTCTTTGAATTAAAACACTTTTTTTTAATCAGTACATTTTATTTTATGAGCGTTTGCAGATTAAGGGAATTCTAGGAAGTAAATTTAAGGAGTTTCTTGCAATAATAATTTTTAATTGAATTATAAAATGATAAATGAATTGAATACTTGTATCGTGGCGCTTTCGCGCCTTAATTTTAATTTATCGCTGAACTAAATGCTGAATCATGTTCAAAGCAATCTCTTCACGGTGTAAAATATAATTTCATGCCCTCTGAAAATTATTTTCCATGATCTTGATCACCTCGCGCGAGAAAAATAGATTCTAACGGAATCATGCTGTGCATGCTTTACACGTATTCTGCAAAGATGACTGGGTCCTATGTTTTATTGTAGAAAGGAGATAAGGAAAACTCGCCGACATTCCGGAAGCGATTCTCGTCGTCATACTCGTTTATTTCCAAGTTCGACATGGACAGGATAATATCGCAAGATCCTCGAACAAGTTTCAAGACTATTAATATCCTCCCTTGCTATATAAAAACTGATTCTAAACTCGTTTTTTTGAATCATTAAAAAGGTTGCGTTCAGTTTATGTGAAACAGAGAACATTTCTTAAAATCTAGGAAACATTGCACTTATTTACTCGCAGAATTTAATACATACATCAATTACTCGAGAATCAGTGAATATATCTTTGACTAAAAAAAATGTATTTTACTTGAACAGGGTGACTGTTTTAATCGAGGAAAAAAATTGTCGGTCATTTTCTGATTTTTTCCCGGTTTGAGTAAGTTTTTCACGGTCATTGAAATTGAAGAATTCGAACTCTTAAAGCTGAAAAATTTGTCATTTGAAGCAATCAAAACTGTAGGGCAAATTAAACCTCTCAAGGTGGAACTCTTTTGAATTTTAAACTTTTAAAATTGAAGCTTGAACAAGTTTTACTTCAGAAATTTTAAATTCAAACACTCAATAAGTTAAACGTATAAAATGGAAGCTTTTAACCCTTTTTATTGAAATTTTTTTTATTAAATGCCGTTAAACTGCAAAATTTTAAGTTATAAACTTTTATAAACTAAACAATTCAAAGATTTCTGGTTTAAAAAACATAAATCAACGCTATCATTTTAAATACTCTACATTGAAGTATGAATCAATACTTTTGTAAATGTTAAAAATTATATCTTTTCAAGCAACTTCAAGTTAGAAACATTAAAAATTAAACAACTAAATTTTTTGAAATTAAAAATTGTTTAAATGCAACGGCTAAATTTTTAACGTTTAAATTTAGCTCTCTGCAATTTTAACGTTCCAAGGCTATTTGAAAGAATTCAGTTTCAAATTGTTTAGTTTCAAATATTTGATTTATAATTGCTAATTTTAAATGAACAGTCAAATGTTGACAAATATTAAAAAATTGTTCGTTTTTTAATTGAGAATTTTTTAATTGAATGCATTAAAAATGGAATATTTCAGACTGAAACAATATTTGAATACGATTTAAATTTGAATAAAAGCGTTTATAACGAATCTATTAATTTGAAGTAATAATATAATTGAAAATTGTTTATAAAGTTTCAATCGGACGTTTACATTTGTTCAACTACTAAGGCTTTCGAATTGAAACATTTTAATTTTTAACGTTAAAATCTATAAATGTTTAATTTTGAACAGATTCAGAATTTCTCTTGTAAAATAAATTATTGTTCAATTTTTAATACGTTTAAAAATGAAGATCTGAAATGGAAAATTTTTTAAGTAAAAGATTTTAGAATTATGCACTGTAAATTGAACGATTTCATCATTGAAAAAGATAACAATATTGAAATTAACATTTAAAAAAAAGTTGAAACCAACTTATTTTAAATTGCGATATATCTTGTGTTATGAAATTTGTGTATTTCTAGTGATTGGATAGATTTTTCTTCTAAAAAATTGTAACATTCCCAGTTAAAAATAAATTCACTGTGATTTCCCGGTTTTCTAAATTTCTACGGTCTCAAAAAATTCTCGGTCATTTCCCGGTTTCGCGGTACAGCGACCACTCTGTTAAAGATATGATCTTCAAATCAAAGAGATGTTGTTTGATTCAAAGAAATGTTGTTTGATTCAGATAAGCGTTGTTCAATTCCAAGAATTAAAGAACCAAGAAAATTTATTTTGCATACAATTTATGTAAATCAAAGAACGTTTCGTAAAATCTAAAAAACATTCCATTTATTTAGAGTCAAAAGAATGACTCGTAAATCAGTAAACATATCATTGACTTAACAATTTCTTTGATTCAGTCTAGTTCTTATTTAAAGATTTAAAAAAAATCTTATTAGATTAAAAGAAATCTTTTTTGATCCAAAGAAATGCTACTTGATGCAAAGAAATGTTCTTTTATTCAATGAAATAAGAAATCGAGAAAATTTAATTCGTTTAAAAATTACATGAATTAAAGAAAACTTCTTATAATCAAAAAAATATTGTATTTATAGAAGGTCGAAGAAATTACTAGTGAATCAGTAAACGTTTCTTTGACTAAGCTTTTTTTTATTCACAGGAATGTTCTTATGATTCAAATAGACGATTTTTTATTCATATAATTGTTCTTCAATTCAAAGAAATATTCTTTGTCTCATAGAAAATAATTTCTTTAATTCAAAGACAAATTTCCTTAATATTAAAGCAATCTCATCCGTAACAGTTTCATTCTATTTCAGTAACAATTTTTTTCAAATAATTCAAAATTCAGTGCTACTAACAAAGCGGACAGTTCGAACACTCGCGTGCATATTTTGCATTTATTTTTAAATACACGTGGAAAATTCTTTTCTCATTATATAGTCTTCATTATTAAAAAAGGTCCATTCTTTACGATAATAAAAATCTACATTTGTACAAAATACAGTTAATTAATATTATGTATTCCTACTGGGAATGGTTCATACGGCCCTGACCGGTCACGTCGAAGAAATTCTTGGAAGAGTCTCACGGTCATCGCAGACCATACCCGCAATCCAACATTAATCCAGAGTTGAGTGTACCTATAAATTGGACATAATAATGTTTCTTCTATGAATACAGAATGTATAAAACCTATTGTAGTTGCTAATGACCACTGCAGTTGATGAGACTTTAAACCTTCATTTAATAAATAAATAAAAATTTTAATTAAAGAAATTGTCACCCAAAGAAATGTTTACTAAATTAAATTGTATATAACTAACATCGAACACTATCAATGCAGCAAAAAATGGTGAAATTTGATCAAATCTGAGAAAGCAAATATTAGTGCAGAATCGCTTTTAAAAATTAGGTCAATGCCCTTGAAGGGTATTGACCTAAAGGCCTACCGACAGCACCTACGCCTCTACAGTAAATAAGGTTCAGTGCTCTCACTGCTAGTGACAAAACGTGTTTTGACCTACATCCATGTATCTGAGGTGCTTTGACTCTTTAATGCCAACGTTCTAAATGCATTATGGGTAATGGTAAACTTTTCTTATCGACACTCGAAAGATACGTTTTTAAAAGAGAAAGGGGAGATCTTTCACACCAATTCAATAAATTCTCTCGACTTTCACGTCGCATATCTTTTCGGATAAAGAAGGTACACTTTTAACTTCAGTATACCGAAATCCTACCAATTTATATAACCTTTTTCATCAGAGTTTGCATAAATAGCTTCAAAATGTGCCGTTAAAATGCACATCTTTAATCAATTTGAATGAAATAATCATATATCAAGAAATAAATCGATATCGTTTTCAGGAAAGTTTGAAAATGAATTGTAAAACATTCAATTTTAGATTATTATTTTTGAAACGGAAGTTACCAAATATTTTTTTGACACGCAGAGACTGCGTAGTTCTAAAAGTTATTCAATCTCTTTTACTTGGGAATGTGGTCTCGATTTTTTCCAGGATTTTGAAAGATAATGCTGTTACTTGCTAAATACAATCACCGGATTCTAACTTCAAGGCACAATAATCACACCTGTCATAAAAAAGAAAATTTCAAGAATTTTTTATAACATAATTTTACCTTAGAAAATGTAACAACGTAAGAGAAAGAGCAACAACTTGTTCATCATTTTTTATTAATTTTTTTTTTACTTTCACACACAACTCAGGTATAGAATTATTGCACTAAAAAATCCCTCGAAATTATACTTATTGCAGCAAAGCGGTAATAAAAAGAAATTTAGCATTTTACGCGAACAAAATATTGTGTAACCTTGTCGTGTTGAAGAAGTCCTTTCAACTGAGAAGAGTTGTGCAGCCGACAAGTAAAGAAACATTTTCCTCGGTAGTGAAAAATTAATGAGCTGTACCTATTTTTAGAAATTCAAGTGACCCTAATTTATAAAGTAGGCTTTTGGCCAACATACTAGTAATGATGTTTCTGTAAATAATTGAATTATTCTTAAGAATAATATTATAAAGTGTAATTACATAATTTTTGAAATATTTTTGGCATTTAAAATATCTTGAGCAATTATGAGTTTAAATTCGCGATTCTAGCGAGCAGGATTTCTCTTTTTTTCCAATTTCGCGGTTAAAATATCCCAGAAATCGGGAAATTTTCTCATCTGGAAGCTGGAATAATTCCTGTTAGAACCCTTCCAAGTGACTTTAATTTCCTTCCCACTGTTTCTCGGACTAAAACCCTTCCAGACGCACTTTGCGAAATTCCTACAATTTCTACTCGACTATGGCAAAGTGTTGGTTAATGAGAGTTTTTCCAGGATTCCGTGCATAACCACTTAGGGTTTTACGCGATGAAAAAATCCTCCCGTGACCACACGAATGACCTCCTTGATTAGAAAAACTCAAAAAGGAGAGAAAAAAGAAAAAATTAAAATTAAAAAGAAATAAAAGAGGGGAAAACAACTCGTTATATGCATTTCTTAACACCTTCTATATGAAAATATTTCCAAGAATGTGAAACAACCTAAAATCATTGCTAATTAAATAAAATTATATAATTTTGAAAACTTTAAAACAAATTGAGAAAAAAAATGTTTGAATAAATGAAAACAATAATTGAAAGGGATTATTAATTTTCTTACTTCTTACAGGTCAGAAAAAAATCATCACGAGATGTCACGAGAGTTTCAAAGTCACGTAATTTCATTAAATCTGACCTGTACAATATTGACAGTGTTTGATTAATGAAGTAGCTTGTTAAATCAATGAAAATCTGTCGAAGGCTAAACAAACAACATGATTGCATCGATTTAACAAAATCCAACCCTCATCAAGACTTCGTTTGTTGAATCAATAAATACCCTAAAGGCGTTCCAATAAAGTTTGGTCCTTCAAATATTCTATTTTCAAAGTTTAATGTATTATAAATTATATTATGATTATTATAGATATTAGAAAATATCTCAAATATATGGAAGTTAATTTGTATCCAATTTCCATAGAATCTGAGAAAATAAAAAAAAATGAATTTCAAGTTGCATAGATTAGAAGCTGCAAACTTTATGATTAATAATTTAAAAAAAAAAACTGTTCTCCAAACTTGTACAATAAGTTAAATACTGATTTTTCAGTAAGCCTTTCCACTGATTTTCGGGTCAATTTTTACCCTCACTAATACTAATATTTTAAACGAAAATGAATAATAATTTTCAAGCAAAGAAATTTTTCTTTGAATCAAAAAACATTAGTTTATTCAACTCAAATGGTCTTAAAAAGAAATATTGGATGCATAATACATATTTGGAATGAAGGAAAATTTGATTTAAACAAGCATTCTGTAAGTCAAATAAAAACTTCTTAGATTTAAACAAATTATTTTTTCGAATCAAACAAGTCTTTTTTCTTGTATTTCTTAATACAAAGAAAGATTGCTCAAAACGATTTTTCTTAACTCTTTGTCTTGAAATATTGTTACAGCTACAACCAAAAATAAAACACCCAGATAAAGTTTTCTCGGAATAAAAAAAAGTTTCTTCAAACAAAGGTCTCTTTCAATATTGGTAAAACAAAAAAGTATCTTTACATTATATACAAAATTCTTTTGATTTAACTAAGTCAGTTTCTTTAAAAGTTCAACTCATAGAAAAATGATCTCAGTCAAAGAAAATATAGTGTTACAAATATCAATAAGACTCAAAACAAATGTCTTCGATACGAAGGAAGTTTCTTTACTTTCACAAACGAGTTCTCAGAATGTTTTTAATGCAACATTCTTTGAAGAAATCAAATTTCCAAAAAATTTGGGAATGAAAGACAATCGACTAAATGACTAAATTTAAAAAACGATTTTAACAATCAAATAAACTAAAACGGGTGAAAGAAATTACTCGTAAATCAATATACATTTGACTTAAAAATATCTGATTCAAAGAAATAAATCAGTTAAGGAAACTTTCCAATCGTGAAATGTCTTGTGCCGAAGACCCTCGATATAGTTTAACTCTGTCCTCGTTTGACTTTCTTACATAACACGGCTCTTGCTACCAAAATGAACAGCATAAAATCGATATTGGCATCTTCCATAGTTGCCGATATCATCGTCTTTCATCGTATTTTGTGCACCCCATAAAGATAGGCGAATAATACAATTCCATTTGTACAAAACCGAGGCCAGCGATACGAATCTAATTGCACTAGTTTTCTTGTTGTCGAAACACTCGTAATTGCCAGGGAGGCGCATAAAATATTTCCAAAATTCAAATTTGCCTAATTTTTAATTTGACGAAATTTATCTGACCGAAAAACAATTAGATTAAATTAGATTAGATTTTTACTCCATGTATAACCCTTTTCGGGTTTTTACGCATTTACAGGAGATCGCCAGACATTAAACCTTTTAGCTCACATCCCTTCCCAAAGCCCCCAATTACCCAAACTCTCGTAATAATCCTGCAAACAATGCCTGACGCACCTAATCCTGTCTGTTTTTTCATTCTCTAGAAACCCCTACCTTCTGCAGCCGGATTTTTATTAGAAGCGCTCGCATTCGCCTGAAAATTTGGTCAGGAGAGTGGAAAACTGCAGAAATCCAAAACTCCCGAGTGCAGACAGTTACCGACAGACGAGTTTGGATGTAGACAATCGATAGCACCAAGTGCCGACACCCATCCTCGGCGTCAAACCTCCCACTCGACAGCAGTTAAACGCAGCTAAGCACAACTAAGTGGAAATCTCGAACAATCACCCATCCCACCGCTAACCGCGCTCGCCTTGTGCTTAACGCTCGAGGTCTCGACGAGTCGAGAATCACCGCCCAGCTACTTTCGTGACCGAATAACAATTATTTACCCTAATTTATATTTCTTCAAATTACAATTCAAACTTATTTTAATTTTTCTAATTTATTATTTGGTCCAGTTTGAAACTTTTTCTGAATCACTATTTGACATAATTGTAATTTTTCCGAATTACGGTTTAGTCTAATTTTAATTTTTCCAAATTATCATTTGCCCAAATTTTTATTTTTTCGAATTACCATTTGGCATCATTTTTATTTTTCCGAATCACCATTTGCCATAATTTTTATTCTTCCGAATAACCACATGAACTAAAATTTATTGATGCGAAACGCCATCAGTCATAATCCTCACTTCACCGACTTGGCATCTAACCGAAATTTCAATTTACCTGAACTACATCCGGCATGAAAAACAACGCGAAATTCAAATTAAGAATTCTGATTAGCTGAATTTCAATTTCACTCCGTTTTTTATGTCGGACGTAATTAAGGTAAATTGAAATTTCGGTTACATGTCAATCCGGTGAAGTGGGGAATTGGGGATTATGAAAAATGGTAATTCGCATAAATAAAAATTAGAGCAAAAGGTAATTCGGAAAAATAAAAATTAGGTTGAACGATAATTTGGAGGAATAGAAATGAGTGTAAATTGTTATTCGGTCAAATTAATGAATTTCAGTAAAATAAAAATTAGGGAATGTAGCATTGAGGGAATATTCGTGAGCCTCATTGCCAGGGGAGATAAATTACAACAGCGAATAAAGAATCAACTCAGAACAGACTAAATTACCAACGGATTAGAAAAAGATAGATCCTGGGGACTGTAATTTTCTTTTATCGTTAATTGAATCCGATACTCCGATCCTAGTGGAATTACTCATTTAATTGCAAAATGGAGATTCTTGTCTCAAATATAATAGCACAAGGTCAGAATGTATATTAGAAGATTAGAAAATTAGAAAATTAGAAATAGAGGACACAATGTGGATTATAATGGAAAATTGCCACTATTATTATTTTAATAGCACAGAGCCCTGGACAACTAATGAATCACAAAGAAAGTAATTCCGAGGAAGTGGTCAAGGAAAACCCCTGAGTTAATTAGACTAGTTTTTCTCAAATAATAATTTCATTATGCGTTATATTAATGTCAGCTTTCTGAATACATCATTACTATATGATATAAGTTCATTAAATGTTGGCCCCTCAAGAAAAGTTTGAATAACTCAGTGAAAAAAAAGAGCTAATAAACAGGACGAACTCCAATTCAGAAATAATTTTATTCCGTACACATAATCTACGTGAGGACGGACAATAAAAAAATTATTTTGAAAAATATGAATCGGCAAATGTTACAAAATAAGGTTCACGACACTAATGTTTTTCGTTCGTGGACTTTCAATTGTCACATCTTTGTCAAAAACGATGGAACAGTTTGGAAAAATCAGATATCTTCTTGAGAGCTTTCTTAATTAATAGACAAGAAGAAAATTCCAAAATTCTAATAATTCCCAAGAAAAATGTTTGGCGCCTTTGATATCAACTCTAACTTCTGTTTTCCGCTTTTGCTTCCAAACATCTGATGAAATGCCTGAATAGCAAGCCGGTACAGGACAACCAAAAAAATGCTCGAAAAATTTTTCTTCAATAGTGTTTTACGTATTTATTTTATAACTTTTAATATTAAACAATTTAATTTGTAGATTTTTTTGAATAATTTAAGGTTAAATACATCTTTTTATCATTAATCATTATCAGGAGCTGAGACAGCGCCTTCCTATACACACTCACCTCTCGTTACTGTGCCAGCCTCGGGCCTGATCGGCACAGTAACGGGCGCTCTCTAAATCTAGTTTCAACGGGATTTAAAGTGTCAAGTAAGCACTTTTACGTAAATACTCAGGACCGCATATATAGTCTCTGAAGTCTCTGAACCCGGCACACGTATAAAAGTGATATGCCTAGAGAGTCGCGATGTAAACAACTTCTGATACGGCACTGACTGAACAATAGTGAAGCTGGGAGAAGAACGGGCAGCATAATAACGCGAGATGAGTGTAATTCATTGAGTAAGCTACAATTATTAACATTTTGTTATAATGAAAAGAAAGCTTCTAAAAAGGTACCTGACTTTTCTCAAACTCTTTTCATCGTGTTTCACAAATATATGAAATTGAAAGTCTACAAACGAAAAATTAGTGCCGTGAACCCAGTTTTTCAACATTCACCGATTCATATCTTTCGAAACAATTTTTTTAGTGTCTGTCGTCAAATATATTATTTGCGAAGAGTAAAATTATCTTTGCGATGGAATTCGTCTTGTTAATAGGTGATTTTTTTTCACTGCGTTAATCCAGAACATATAGTAGACTATTTTCAATGTAGGAATTTTCTATAAAGTAAGTTTGATGTATACCGTTTCATATTCTTTTAAGAAAAACTCTTTTATCTTAATATTTTAAGACCATTATGTAGATTCAGTGGGTATACTCCCGAAAAACTCACCCAAGAATATTGACTTGATACTTGCCCTAGTGGGAGTTTCTTTTTGCATCCCAATGAAAAATCCTAAAAGAATTTTCACCGTAGGTTAAAATTCCTCATTACACACAAAAAACTTTTAATTTCTAAACTACGTTCCTGATAAGAAATTATGTAACCTTTTACCAAATGAATAAATCCACTGACGAGGCCCACCATTGAATACCGAAATGTTTGGTTCATTTATCACAGCCACACAAAAAAAAGTGTCGTGATCTGGGGACTCGACATATGTTTTCCTATGGATTTTGACGCGCTGGATCCGAATCCGATGTCAGAATTTGCCCTACACGTCAGCGTTTCACCCTAACCTTAAAAAACTCGAAAAAATTACTATTTCCTCTTCTGGGGATGAGGCATATCAATTCTTATGTTTTTCGATCCACTGAATGCGAATTAGCTGTCAGAATTGATCCCACACATTGTCCTCGAAAACTAACCTCAAAAAAACTCAATAAAATGATATAAAATTGTGATATACTGCCTTGAAAGCTGATTTTTTTGGAAAGCCTGTATCAGCGGAGTCTCATTCTTAGAATTGACGTGACCTACCTTCAACTCACCTAACATAAACTCACCTAACCTAACCTAACCTGGCCTTATATAACCCTTATCTTTCATCCCAGATTCTACTATTCCGTCAAAAAGGTAAATTTTAGAACGATAAGCAATGCCTTTACAACGGAACTAACATGAACTTTCCTGTTTTATAGTCTCTATTTTACGATTTCAGGAAGAATGGGTGAATATATTGATATCGCCAAACTTTTTAGCATTTTTCGCTTGTGTCTGTAAGCAGGGCACCTCCACGTGGTGACGGTGGGCAACGGATCCATACTGGCTGAGTCCCTGGGTAAACAGCGTTCATGCCGT
>JAUMHM010000086.1:14191546-14213873 GCA_032362435.1 Melikaiella ostensackeni
TTTTGAATTGTGAACTTTTTGGGTGTTCTTTTTCAGCACACAAAAAATTTTCATAAGAAAATAGATTTTATTTCGATTTTCAAGAAAAAGACAACAGTTCACCTTCAGTCTGCTGAAGCTAAATGAATCCTCATTCCCTAGTACACAAACATGATCACCTCATCCACAATACCACACAAAACCAAAATATTTAACCAGACGAAAAACGCACAAGATATCAAGAGTCGGTCAAAGCCTCTGCTTCAAGGTTCGTCTCGCAGGGACGGTCGAAATCGAGCCAGTGGCTTGGCAACATCGCAGTTCCGCTTTCGGCATAACAAACGACCATCCTAGAGTCCGTCGGGGATCGTTGGGATTTTAAAGGAAGAGAAGCCATCCGCGACGTGTAGAGATTCTGCTGCCGCAGACCTGGATCCTCTGGAGATCATCCTCCACCATCTCTGCCTACAACTATAATCCCCAATCCGGGTCTATCTTCAGCCTACAATGCCTACCTACACCTACAGCTACAGGTACAATCATAGTCGTATTCTATTTCCCGAATCTCTGGCGAGGCAGAAAATGAAATCAGAGAAACTGCGACATAGTCTTGAAACTGCTCGCCTTCCACCCCGATCGAAGCTTCGTTTTCCAGCGTTCAGATCCGCAGAGATAAAAGTATTCGCGGATGTTTTTGTAGTGGAGGCCATGACGGCTCTCGCTTGGCTGGGCCGAATCGGTTGAAGCAGCATGAGGAACGGGGAAAGAAGGTGATATACGGATACGTAAGGACCATCAACTGGAAGGGGAACCGCAGAGTTTTGCCTAAATGGTGGGGATAATATCATGAGAGGAGAAGTCTTCAGCGATTGGCCAAGTCCAATGTACGGGATACGCAGGCGCAGAAATCTGGGGAGTTTGATCCTCTCCCAGGGAGTCGCTCGTCTCAGTTCGCGTGAGTTGCACGTAACCTTGTTTCGCTCTCTAGGAGACATCTCATTTAGTCGAAAATTTCAATTCCAATCGACACAGCACACACATCGTCGGTTATCGATCGAGCCCTGGGTGTTACCGTTTTTGCCGATTGGCGCTCGAAGGCCACACGAACTTTCGAGTCTCGCGTCACAAGCAACTAAGCTGGTTAGCAGCTTCTTACAAAAAGAGTATCGTTTTTCAAGAGACGAGAAACTTGTAGTCGTTCGATAATAGAAACGGTACCCGAGTATCTGGTCATTAGGGCGAACTATGTACTCTTATCTTCGAAATCTGTTTTATCACACCGACGCGTAATTTAATTGGCAGAAATACAAGAGAACGAGGTGCTGTAGATGGAACCGTTATGGTGCTTTCCCGAGCTTCTTAGGTGGAACTTCTTTAAAACCTTTGCGCGTAATGGCAGGCACTAGGCGTTGGCCAGAAATAAATCTGAATTTCTCGTGTTTCTTTGATCATATTCGTTTTGCGAAACAACATGTGTGGAGTGATTATCGAGATTTTTTATGTGACGCATATTCTATCAAATTTTCAACAAGGAGAAAGCGATTAAAGTGAGGGTAATCGCTAGGTAACAAAATATAGGTTTTAAACAAGTTGACTGGTCAAAAAGCAAAGGAGAACTGAACTTTGATGACGAATTGTAAAGTGCCTGTGGGATAGAGTTCGTACTTATCCAGACACATTCAAATTTCGAGCACATAGCAAAGAAATGAGTTACAGAAATAATAATTCGTAGAAATGCTTGTCATGGGCGAAGAACCCTACCAAGTTTGATCAGATTTAAGCAGATGTGGCCAACAGACGGGTGCTTTGCAAACTGTTAACTGCGCAGCTAGTCGAGCTCAGGGAAACGATCTCCTCTAACTCGGCGGCCGTGGGAGCCCCTATTTTCTATTCCCCTCTTTCTCCCTCCCGATTTGTATACACAATAAATACACGTAGAAAGAGACGAAGAGATTCAAGAAGAACACGCACACCGTGAACGCCCTTTGCTATTAAATGCTCACGCACGCGTCCAAGGAAGAGGAACTGGTGGGAGGACTGAATTCAGAGGGGACATGGAGGGGAAGAAAAGGAGCTAAGTGCTGCGGTGGATGGCTGGCGAGGAAACCACATCCACGAACTATGCCACCCCACTACTTTCCGTTCTCGTCGAGGAATTTTACTCGGGCAGACTCGCTCCCGGCCTCGGTATGACTCCAGCTCTCTGCAACCTGCCTCGGTTAGGTTTGGTTTATGAGGAGGCATTAACATGGGTCTCCATAAACCAAGGGAGTCTCTAGGTCAAACCTGTGTCTTCTCCCGCCATACACTCGTGCGCTCGTGTGTTGAAGTACGTTTACAGTTTACAAGGTTCTTGTTGAACCATCTTACATCTTTTGGATTCGAGAATGATAACAGCTTCACATACTGTGGTCATTTTTGTGTAATTATTTCAAGAATGTAAATCAGATCATATCTCGGTTTGCCCTGTTTTGAATAAAAGTGATGAACATTGATGTTTACGTACTAAATCCTGCCTTTGGTCTTTATTGAAAGCCTTAAATGTTCCTTTTCATGAAGTTTGTCATAGAGCAATTTACATTCTCCATGCAGATTTTTTTCCAGGCAGAGTCTCGGCTGCCGGAAGAGGTGGTCGAAAATCGATGACAATGATTGCAATGACCATGAATGGGTGTTTTCCAAACGTTACCTCTTTGAGGCCATCCATATGTGGCAATTTTTATTTTTACTGTAAATAAAATATTTTGAGCATAAGGCCCAACCTAAGAGAGAAGACGGCGAGGGATGAGAGTACACAGAGGTAGTACTCGAGTGATGGCCTCATCATGAAGTTGTATCATTGTATCGTATAATTGTTTTTATTTCATTAAATGTTATTTTAACCAAGTTGGTATTTATCAATGATTTTGCCTACGTCTAGATCCAAGCCCAATAATTATTTATAAAGACAACATATAAATTATGTAACCCATTATGGGGAAAAGAGATCTAGCTAGCCTACTGTTACACAATGGCGAAAACTGCAGGAAAAGTCGGAAAAAACGTTACATAGGATGGACAGGGTCGAAATTCGCGAAAAAGTGCGTTACGTAATTTATTGATGGCCCCTTTCTAAAGACATATGTTTTCAAGGCTGATGTTTCAGGTGTTCTTTTAACCACAAACTTGTTTATACATCAAGATACAAATGAAAAAAATATACTTTCCCTACATACAGAGATGAAGAAACAAGAACTGGTAGTTCGCCCACATAGAGTCGTTTGTCTTTTTAGGTTTGAAATAGGCGGCAAATGGTAGATCAATACGTTGGCCCACGGTCAGAAGAGTTCACGGGGTGAGAGGAAAATGGAGAGAAAGAGAGGCTCACCTTTCGTAATCTCGTCTGCGTATTGTGGGCGTATAGGCGAGAATCCTAGATCTATTTTCGCATCGCTAATGACCCAGGCTTTCGAAATGTTAACTCTTTTTTTCGCATATAACACGACTTCTTGCCATATCTTCTGACAAAGCTAACCTATAAACTTCAAACTCCCGGAGACGATTCTACGAAGAGTAACATGGCAAAAAAAAGAACGATGCTGAGGGAACACAACACGACGCGAGGGAAAGAAGGCTTTTGTTCTTTGATACTCTTCATTCCCCTCATCTTCCAGCATGCTGGTTCTGATCTGGCTCTCGCCAAACCGAATAAAACGTACAAGTCTGGTGCCACGAAGACGCTGGTTCTACGAGAAATCTCGAGGCAGTATTTTTCCTGAACAACTGACGTCCATCGGTCTCGAATTTCAAGGAGAACTGACCACAAGCTTGATATAATAAGTCTTCAATATCTGTACTTCATACGAGTATTCGATACAAATCCTCAATTTTACGGACCTGTATGTAAATTATCGTTGCGTTCTATTGTTATGTGCTCAATCTATCGGCTGTTTTTCAACTTCCTATCGTAAAAGCGGTTATAAAACCATGGGTATTATTGAGAGATGAATGCGAGGCGAGTTCCTGCATTGAGGAATAGGCCGGACACGCATTGTGCAAAGGACTACGAACTGAAAAGGGAAGAGGGACAAAAAAACGTCGACAAACAAGGGCTGGCTTCCGAAGGATTTGACGTGGACGGTGCCTTTTCCCCCAGCTTACGTCAATTTACGAGCACGTAAAATCCGACGACACGATTCCTGCCAGAATGAAAACTTCACCTATAATACCAGCATGTACACTGTACAATCGAATACATTCGAGTGCACAACTACCAGGGCTACCACAGACTAATGTACTTGCAAAAAGTGACTAAAAGTGACTAAAAGTGAACACTCTTCACACAAAAAATTAGATGAAATTCTATTGCTGAATTCTGGGGCGAATACTAAAGCCACAATTGCTATAATTAATTCTGCAATTAATGTTCAGACAAATTGTACATTCAATTTTATTAGTATGAGCTACATAAGGGTCATTCCATTCGATTTCGCCGAAGTCGGTCGCGGTCTGCTTTTTCAGAGTTTTGATACTTACTGAATAATACTCAATGTTTTTTAAACTTATTCATCACATAAATTTAATCCATTACTTTACTTTTATTTAAAATTTAATTTACAAAATGCAAAGGTTCAGAAAAATGTCACATTTATCTGCACTAAAGAATAGGAAAAACTCAAATTCTACAATGCAAAATTGCATTAAATAAAATAAGACGTATTCAAAGTATTTAAACTACAAAAGTAACTTTATTGGAAAATAATTAACGAATATTGTGTTTTAACAAAAACTAAAACATAATCATTTTTTAACACTTTCATAGCTTTATTAAAAGCGTTATGTTTAGTTTTTTAAAATTAAATCTCATCTCCTAAGCTTCAGTTTTGGTCAGATTTTTCATGGTTATAGCCCTTTTTTCAACTTTTTATGCTGAAATTCAAAAATTTTTGTTCAGAAATTCGACACTGGAGGTTTTGTTTATTTTTGCGGATGAATAACTCGTAAAGAGAAACATGAAAAAATTGAGGATTTGCCGTATATGTAAATCCTGAATTTTTTTATTTTTCTCCTATCAGTTGTTCATCTGTGAAAATGAACGAACCCTCCAAAGTGTGGAATTTCGAAACGAAAATTTTCACATTCCAGCATCAAAAGTTAAAAAAGGTGCTACACCTATGAAAATTCTGATCAAAAATTAACCTTACGAGGTAAGTTTTAATTGAAAAATCTAAACACAACGATTTTAATAAGGCTTTAAAGGTGCTGAAAGACAGTTACGTTTTAGATGTTGTTAAAACACCATTTTTGTTAATTATTGCATAATACAATTACTTTTTACGTGTAAAATAAACGTTTAAAAACCGTAGAATACGTCTGATTTTATTCAATTCAATTTTGCATTGAAGAATTTGTGTTTTTTTCTATTCTATAATACACATAATTAATGTGACATTATTCTGTTTCTTTGCATTTTGAAACCAAATATCTCAATGAAAATAAAATAATTTAATACATTTATGTTATAAATGAATTCAAAAAATAATGAGTATCATTATAGTTGAATATCCTTTTTTTAAATTGTGTCGCAAGCACAATACATTTGAAACAGTATTCAATTGATACAAAAATCTGTGTCAATATAAAGAAACAAAAGGCTGTTACATTCTTGGATGATTTTGTTGCAGATCAAATTGATATCTTCAGATTAAGTGTTATGGTTCACAATAGGGACTCGAAAACCCGAAAATCATAAATTAAAATAATAGCCATTTTAATAATGAATAGCATTCTCATAATATAGATTACTACATAGATTCCATACATAAATTACTTAGATTTTCTTGTTTCTTTTAGATAAAATCTAAAATGAGATTAGGAAATGTGACTGAAGTGTGTGACCTTTTCCTTTAAGAAAAGTGACTACTAGTAGTCGTGACTTTTTCTGAAAAAAGTGACTAAAAAGTGACTTGAAACAAAAGTGACTAAAGTCACTGTGTGGCAGCCCTGACAATAGCACATAGCTACAATCTACTAAAACAATGGGTGACAAATATCTCAAAGCCTATCCTCTTTAATTGTGCATATATTGATCCATTCCACGTACAAGTATCCTTTGGCAGCCTGTTTATAAAACATTTCGAGTGACTCGTGCTGTTGTTCTGTCGCGAATCGATCTTTCCATACAGTGCCGAGTTGTGTACTTATTAACTACAGTAGTTATACTCACTATGGTCTCCGCTCTTTTATTTAACATATTTTTCTTGATACACTGAAAATAGAGCTTGAAGAAAACTACCTATCGTGAACCCCCCACGCTGCTATAAAACACGGCAACAGCTCTGGAACGAAAATTTGTAATTACCTCCCTGGAGAATCAAAAATATCCTGCCTCATGTAATTCCACCCTACTTCGAAGCATACGTAATTCAGCAAGAAAGAATAACTAGTCCTTCCAGCTAGTCGATACGATATGGCGAGGAATCGCGTCATGTTTTTGTATATATTCCACCATGGAGGGACATATTCTTCTGGACTCTGGAGGGAGGAATTATTTCAGTGGATATTTGAATAAAGGGTAATGTTTATGGGAGGAAAGAAGGCGTTTGGAGTGAAGAAGACTTGTGGTATCCCACGTCCAACGAGAATAGGGATCGGAGACGTGGCAACATCGCGATGACTCAGCTCGACTCTTTTCGTGCCCCTCCATGCCGCAGTCCCTTCACAGTGTACAACGCAGCTGACGCCCTTCCCCTCCTCACTCCCCTTTCTCTACTTCTGCTCTCTATCTTCGTCACTCGGCGATCCTGCCGTCCAACAACCCCCTCTTCTGGACACGAATATCCTTCCTCGTGTCCCAGACTCTCGTCTCTCCATCCATCCACCTCCCCCCATTCTCGAATCTACAATACTCGCACTGACAACTCGTTTGTGCCCCACCATCCTCCTGGAACAATCCTTAGCGGCGTCATGCTGGTGAGATGAGCGTACAAAGCTGGGCGCAAAATCCCGAGTAAGAAAAACACCCCTAGGTTCTTCTTTGTAGTTATCATCGCAAAAGCTGCTATCGCTATTTTCATCATCAGGCTGATCATCATGATTTTGAACATCATATGATCGTTATTTCTTTCTCATGTCTTCTACGAAAGTCGATACAGTCCCTGTCTACTGGTAGTAAAGAGCGGGTACGATTTGTCGTTCGAAACTGCTGAATCTTCTACTGCAGAGTCGTTATCCCCGAAGAAGCATCTCTCTAAAGAAGAGCCAATTCATTCCTCGAGGAGATAATGACATGACTTGGAAAAACTACCAGCGTTTCCCGCCCTTAGCAGCTTCCCTTCTACTCATATTGTGTTATCCTCGCATGTAGGAACAATCAAAATTGAGGGAATTCTAGTTAGGAACAAGCGTTGTGTCAAATCTCACTGACATCTTGCGGAAGCCCACAAAATTCTTGCACGAAATCCGAGGAGTCCTGAAGTTCCCATATGTGTCCTCAGATGGTGTCATACGTGTGGGTTTCTGGGAATGCGTAGTGCAGCTTCAAGTTCAGAAGACTCTAAGCATTTCCCTAGAAAAGAGTAAAAAAAAACAGGATTATTCAACCTCATCTGAATACCCGCAACCAGCCAAAAAATCAACCACATCATGAAGACTCATCAACTAATTTAAATCCAGTGCTTTCAAGCCTCTTTTAGAGATGATCTCATCTTCCACAGAGAATCGTCGAAAACATATGATCAAAGTCTTCTTCTGATCCTTTGAAGGTGGGCAACCCCTCAAGATGTGTTTATCTCACTAAAGCTGCAATTTCGTTAATAGCTGAGTGGACCAATTCGCAACGTGTTGTTTGAAAACTCAAGCCCGATCTGCGGGAACGACAACGGGAGGTGGTCGTTTAACGTTTATCGCTGATTGCACGAGAGTCACTTAAAAGAAACGAATTTGACCGACGAACGACCTCAGTTTGTACTATTCCCGTCTAACTTAGGTCACGCATCATAGAGTCGACCTCAAGGTCCGTCCACAATGCACTGGGAGCGTCGTCAAAAGAGTTTGCTTTCTTTGTGTTGTGCCTTTATCCGTCACGTATGTTATCTAAATCGCAATTACTCGTTTGTACCTTTGCTCCCTCGACAAAGAAAATTGCACGTGTGTACCAGCACGAGGCAGATAGAGGCAGATAGAGGCAGAGAGAAGAAAGAGCCATCCATACCTGACGCGTCGAGGAAGCTTCGAAAACGATAACGGTTACGTGAATTAAACATAAGGCGACCTCAAAATGACGTCAATTTCAACAGCTAATGTAGCAAAAATAACTATTGATGTGGAAGATGATCACCCAAAGGGTAGAGCAATCAGGTTCTCTGTGACAAGAGTTTCGAGAGTCATGAGGGATTAGTTATTAAAGAGGATGTTGTCTAAGGTTTTAGATTCAGCTTGAAGCTTACGGACATCCTAAACAGTTTAGGCATTTAGAGATCCTAAAGAGGAGTTGCGAGACTTCAACTTTAGTAGAAGGAAATCTGCTCTTGTCTAAAATATTGCGTCAAAATTTCGCGTTGCATCAACCATCCAATAATAGTATCTGGTAAAGGTGATGCTTCCAAAGATGGTCATGGCAAATACAACAGGAAAGCAACTTCCTGCAATTGCGATTGAACTGCCGTGCCTATTCGCTCGCGACGCGACCACTGTCCCTGTGCACAACTTTCGTTTTTGCTGCGCAACAATTTCAATTCTCTTACCACAAATTTATCGTAATTCGTTCCAGGGCATAATTTCCGCACCAACTTTAAGCAGGACTGCTACAGCCTAATTTACTTGAAGAAAAGGTTGAAAAGTGACCTATTTAAACCAATAAGTGACTAACGTGCATTAACAATGTTACTTAATGTTCTTTTGAATTCAAAAGAATTAGATGAAATTTATAAGAATTCCAAGTGAATGTGAACGAATTCAGGACAAATGCATAAGAATTCAAAGTGGATTCAAAATAATTCAAGTTAAATTCAAAAGAATTCAAATGAATTGGAAGAATCAAAAATTCCAAAAAGTCCATTAATTTCAGTAAAATTTGATTGAATTCAGGAGAATTTAACCCTTAAAGCACCCTAGGGGTCGTGGGTGACCCCAATTATGATTTTACAACGATTATTCTTCAAAAATTAAAAAAATTAAATGAGAAAATAATGAAATAATCATTAAAAATAGTTCCTTCCACTTTTCATGAAATAGTAATTTTGTTGAATTGAAATAACGGATACTCTTTTTACAGGATGAAATTTTCCGGCGGGAGTCGCCCACGTCCCCACATGGCGCTTCGTGAAATTATTAGATAGGATGGCGCTTTAAGGGTTAAAAGACTTTGACGAAATTCATTAAAAGTTGAGTGAACTGAACAAAAATTTTAAAATTAAAAACATTTCCATCAAATTGAAAAAAAATAGTAGTGAACAGAATTCAGGGCGAATTAAACAGAATTCAGGGAAAATTCAAGCAAATTTGAGTGAATTGAAAAAAAAATAAAAAACAATGAATTAAATCAGGGGTGCTACAACATCCCAATTACG
The DNA here is from genome assembly GCA_032362435.1 of Melikaiella ostensackeni. NCBI lineage: Eukaryota > Metazoa > Arthropoda > Insecta > Hymenoptera > Cynipidae > Melikaiella > Melikaiella ostensackeni. The sequence continues at coordinate 14,201,074 of JAUMHM010000086.1, forward strand.
TAATTCCCTAACTTTTCCCTGTTATACATTTTTATTTCACGTATAAAAACAACCTTACAACTAGAAGATCAATAATGTTAATGCAAAAATTTAAGAGAAATAAAAAGAGTTCAATGAAATTTATCAAAAATCAAGGTGATTTTTTTTTTGATTCAAGTGAATTGAAAGAAATTAAAAAATATTTTTTAAATTCATTCAATTAATTAAATTTGGAGTGTATTTGCAAAAATTCAAGGGAATTCAGAAGAATTTAAAAGAATTCAGCATAAGTTATTAAGAATTGGGGCTGAATTACAAATGAATTGAAAAAATCCAAAATATTCCATAGACTTTAGAAAAATTAGAGCGAAGATGAATTTGGAATATTTTAAGTTAATACAACAAATTTTTTAGATTTAAAAAAAATCCATTCAATTCAGATAAACGTGAATAAATAGAATAAGTGAAGTTCGAGAAACAATGAGAAAAATGAGAAAATGAAAAGAAATCGAAGAAATTCATATAAATTCTAGGTAAGTTTAAAAATAATTGAAGTGAACTGAAAACAATTCAAAACTATTCAAAAAATGCATTTATTTCATTAAATTTGAAACAAATTTACAAAAATTTAAGGGAATTCGAAAGAATTTACAAGAGTTCAGGTTAAATTTATAAAAATTCAGGATGAATTACAAATGAATTGAAAAAGTCCAAGCTATTCCATTGATTTCAGTAAAATTAAAGCAAATTTAGAAGAATCTACCATTGATTTCAGTAAAATTAAAGCTAATTTAGAAGAATCTAAGGGACTTCCAGAGAATTTGAGGAAACTCATACGAATTATAGATTAATTTTCAAAAAATCAGGGCAAATTTAGAATCATTCAAGCACATGGAACAAATTTTTTTGAATTAAGAAAATTCCATTGAATTCAGATAAATGCGCTGAGAAGAATTTTAGAAAAATGAGTAAAATTCGATGGAATTCATAAAAATTCAAGGTGAATTAAAAAATATATCAAGTGAACTGAAAAAAATTCAAAACTTTTTGAAAAATTCATTGAATTCATTAAAATTGGAGTGAATTTAAGAGTTCAAGGAAATTCAAAAGAATTTGATGAATTACCTAAGAATTCAAGACGAGTTTAAGACTTCAGTGTGAATTTAAAAAAAAAATGAAATCCACTTAATTGAGTAGAATTGAGTGAGTTTAAAAGAATTGAAGGGAATTCAAAAGACCTTGATATATGCCCGAGAGAATACAAGGTAAGTTTAAAATACTTCAGGATAAATTTAAAAAAAAAAGGAAAAAAATCCACTAAATTCAAATTGACTGCATTTAGAAGAATTTAAAAGAATGCAGCGCGAATTAAAAAAATTCAAGGTGAATTCCAAATTAATTCAAATGAATTGCAAAAAATAGAAAAATAAATAAAATCCATTTAACTGAGTAGAATGGGGTGAATTTAGGAGAATTTTAAAGAATTCAGGGTAAATGAAAAAAATTCAAGAGAATTCAAATGAATTCAAAAGCATTCAGGATAAATTAATTAGAATTCAGGGTTAATTCCAAATGAATTGAAATGAATTTCAAAAAATATAAAAATATAAAAATCCAAAATACTCCATTGATTTCAGTAAAACTGGATTGAGTTTAGAAGAATTCAAGGAATTCAAAAAAATCTGATGATATACCTAAGAATTCTAGGCGAGTTTAAAATACTTCAAGGTAAAGTTGATATAGACTTGAAAAATCCATTGAATTGAATCAAACTGAGTGCATTTAGAGGAATTCAAAAGGTTGCAGCGTGAATTACAAAAATTCAAGGTACATTTCAAATTATTTCAAATGAATTGCAAAAATAAAAATAAAATAAAAAATCCATTTAACTGAGTAGAATAGAGTGAATTTAAGAAGAATTCTAAATAATTCGGGGTAAATGGAAAAAATTCAAAAGAATTCAAATTCAAAATCATTCAGGATAAATTAATTAGGAGTTCAGGGTTAATTCCAAATGAATTCAAATGAATTGCAAAAAATATGAAAATCCAAAATACTCCATTGATTTGAGTAAAACTGGAGCGAATTTATAAGAATTCAAGGTGGGTTTAAAATATTTCAGGGTAAAGATAATAAAGACTCAAAAAATCCATTGAATTGAGTGAACTTCAGTGCATCTAGAAGAATTCAAAAGAATTCAGGGTGAATTAACATAATTCAAGGTGAATTCTAAATTAATTCAACTGAATTGAAAGAAATTAAAAAAAAAAATTCCATTCATTCAGTAAAATTGAGGTGAATTGAGGTGAATTTAGTGGAATTTAAGGGAATTAAAGAGAGTTTCATGAAATGCTTAAGAACTCAAGGTGAGTTTAAAAGACTTCAGAGTTAATTTAAAAACATTCAAGAGGAACTCCAAAGAATTCAAAAGAAAAAAAATCGGGATAAATTAGTAAAACTTCAGGGTGAATTCCAAACGAATTCAAATGAATGGCAAAAAAATTGAAAAATTCAAAATATTTCATCGACTCAAGTAAGACTGGAGTAAATTTAGAAAAATTCGGGAAAATTTAAGAGAATTCGATGACATTCATACGAATTCAATACGAATTTAAAACAATTTAGGGTGAATTAAAAATAATTTAAGTAAATGGAACAAAAATTTTTAAATCTAAAAAAATTCCACTGAATTCAGATATATGGTAGTGAATAGAAATCGGATGAAATTCACAAGAATTCAAGGTGAAGTTAAAAGTCTTTAGGGTGAATTGAAAAAATTGAAAAACCAAAAAAAGATCCAATGAATTCAGTGGATTTTAAGGGAATTCCAAAGAATTCCAGAAAATTGAGAAATAGGTACAGACCTGAATTTAATACATCACTGGTTCACCCGTGGGTTCTGTTTTAACTTATTTAAAGAAAAGTGACTGAAGTGATCTTTTTATTTTAAAAAGTGTTTATAGGGACGTTATATTAAAAAAGTGACTAAAAAGTGATTTGAGAAAATAGTGACTAAAAGTGACTCAAGTGACTGCGTGGCAGCCCTGACTAAGACATCATACATTTTTTAGTAGAATTGATAGTAGAGGCCTCTACTTCATCCTTTTGGTCCAGAAAATCTAATTTTCGGGCGGAGAAAAACTGTCAATACAATTTGATGTGTAATCGCTTGGAGGCTTTTCGGTTGAGGCAGACAAAGCCAGTAAGCTCGTATGTGGTGGGTTGTTGGCCAAACGAAGTGGTAGATTTGGCAACTGTGGCAATGCACCTGTATTTATCTGGCCCTCTCTGTCTCTCCCTTCACCACATTTATCTTTATCCTCTCTTTTCCTATGTTACGAGCTATGGCTATGCTTCTTCGACCAACACATTGACCGCTATTCTTCGCAGTGTTTTGTTCGCTTTAGGTAGCTTCGCCGAGAATGCATTTTATATATCCTGGCTCGCGTCGGCACCTCGTAAAACACTCCTATCAAAGTGCACCGCTTATAACGGATCGCTCCCAAGCACCGATAAAGGCTATGACCGACCTCTAGATGCATTAACATAGTTTTCCAAACACCCTTCAATTAGTTATATTGAAATGACGAGAGAAATAAAATATCACTTGAGAACGCAATTGTAAGAATGTCAAATTTGCAAAAGGGAGTGAAAAGTGTTCTCCTTTTGCACGGTTTTCTCACAAGGAGAGTGCTCGTAACGGGGGACAAGGATTTTAATAATCTTTTGTGGTTCAAAAGGGACTAATATGGATTAAACAATCTCAAGCATTTGGTTTACGAGAAAAAAGAATTGAAAGATATCCGCGCTGAATAATTGAGCCTTCGGATAGTACAACCACACATGAAAATTTTCGCCTGAAAGTGGGGAGACACCTGGACGTCACTCAAACCCAAGCGACTAAGGGCCACCCCACTCTCAAGCGAAATATTTTATGTGTGGTTATACTAGCCGAAGGCTCAATTACAGGTCGAACTGTAGAGTGCTCGAGCAACTGCGATAGAGAGATGGTCTAGGACCTAGGTGCTGGACTAGAGTCCGCCGTCATGCGTTCGCATCCTCGTACCTTTTTAAAAACAAATTGTTTTTCTAATTCTTTTTTTTTTAATAATTTAACCGTAAATATGCATAAATATCGTATTGATATTTAAAATGAAGAATATGGTATTACGTATATAAAATATTATTTTATTATTAAAATCATCGCATTTTTGTGTCAGAAATAATAATTTTTCGATTTTAAAAATATCTTGTTTACTATTTATTATTATTTTTATAATACTTATGCATAATTACGGTCAAATTATTGGAAAAAAAGAATTATAAAAAAATGTTGAAAAAAAATTACGAGGACGCGAACGCATGGTGGCAGACTCTCTAGCCTAGAACCTAGACCAATACTCCATCGCAGTTGCTCGGGCATTCTACAATTCGACCAACAGTTATTCAGTGCGGATTTCTTTTAACCCATTTTTCTCGTAAACCGCTTTCTATCTGAGTAAACGGTTTGAGCTTTTTTCATTTTATTTTAGGTTCACTTCGCCCACAAAAGATGATTAAAATCCCTGTCTCCCGTTACGCACACTCCCCTTGTCAGCTCCAACACCCAAGGCAAAAAAAAAAAAGAAATAATTACGAAGTAATTCCTGTTTTCCTTTTTCTGCAATGATTCACTGTACCAGATTCCCCTTCCTCATACTCTACTCACATAACGACACCATTAAATTGTTTTGCCGATGCGTAACGCACTTTTACGTAACATAGCTTGAAGAATGAAGTATGGTCGTAGAGGAAACTTATTTCAGGTAGCAGGGAAAACCCACCGCCTGTAGATGTCAGATCCATAGAGTGATGCGAGAGTTATCTGCTGATGCATGTATGAAAGGCGCAAGAGGTCGAGAAAGACGAGTGGCATGAGTTCGAGGTTGAAGACATTTGCAATTACAGATCGAGTTCAAGTTGTCGTTGAAATTTCCGTTACGTTACTTTATTGCAGAAAAAATTAAGAACCGGATGAGAATTAAATGAAAAGGAGAGAAGGCAACTTGAAACGCAAATGACAAACTAATGAGACCCTAGAAAAGACAAAACTATACTCCATCACGGAGGGGGACAGGCTTTAAATCAAGAAACAGTATCGGAACGTGAATATATAACTATAAGTTAGTGTGAGTACATATAGCGATAACCTATAAAGTCTTACGCATTCATTCGGTATGCATGTTAAGGATAATAATTGCAAAGCAAGCACTCGGTTTCTTTTGTTACGATACAGAGAAAATGGCGAAACTCTTTAAATTTCGATACATGCAGAGAAAAGTTTGTATTCAATATTCTTTCTTTGATCTGAATACTATGTATGTACTAACAGGGTAGCCAATCAAGATTCACAAAAGAATTCCCGGTCATTTGCCGGGTTTCAACTATTTTCCAGGTCATTTAAAATTTTTCATTCAAGCTTCAGAAAGTAATAAATTCATCATTTGAAGTATTTGGAAAAGAATGTTCAACTTAACGAATGTAATACGCAGGGCCGCATTAAACTAGGGGCCGGCAAGGCCCCCACATCTGGAGGGCCCACACAAGACAACCTCACTGAATCTCATTGAATGGTAAAATTTATATGTAGTCGAGAAAGGGCCCCCACACATCAACCGGCCCTTGGGCCCTCACATTCTTAATGTGACCCTGGTAATACGGAACAATTTTCATTTGAAGCGTTTGAAATTGGAAATTAAACATTCAAAATGAACAATTTTTTTTTCTTTTCAATGAACAATTTCTAATTGAACTGTACAAATTCAAAGTAATAGCCTTCAAACTATGAATAAATTTAAATTCGACGCTGTCAAAATACAAAAATTTTCAAGTGAATAACGTTGAAAAATCTACAATTTCAAAACAAAAGCCATCAGAATTCAAAATTTTTTATTTGAAGATCTTCAAATAACAAAATTTTAGATTGAACATTTTGAAAGCGAGTTTTTAAAAATCAAAATTTGAAAATTAACCAATTTTATACTTAGGGCAATCAAAATTCGACAGATTCAAAAAGAAGCACTGATAATTGTTCAACTATTAAGACTATCAATTTAAAATTGTAAATATATAATTGTAAATATTTTTATCTGAATTGAAATAGAATAGGTTCTTCTACTCAAACTATGAATCATAAAAATTCCCTGTCAACAAATAAATTCACTGTTACTTCTCAGCCTAAAATACTTCCCATTCATTTCCCGGTTTCCCGATTTCCCTGTCTAGTAGCCACGCGCCTGAATAAGATTTAATTGCAGTAAATAAAAAAAAATAAATAATTTGAACAAATAAGCTACTGATTGGCAGAATATAGGGAAAGACCTCTCTAAATCTGAATTAGTAGAGCTTTGGTTTGAGCTACTGATAATGAGTAGTTCTCAACTAATTTATAGTCAAATTCTATTATGAAATTTAATTAATAGAGGTTCAATTTCTACTGACTCATTTATTTTTTAAAGTATGGAAATAAATTTTTTGGCAATAAAATAAAGTAATAAATTATTTTATACGATAATCACGCTATGACAACTACGTTTTAGCTATCTGCGAACTCTAATATATAAAACATTTATTTACATTCTAATTTTTCTCTAAACGCTCGGTTCTCGAATTTTATTTCACAAATTACTTGTATTTAATGCCGGACAAAAGCAAAAAAATTTTGTCCCCGTGTCCATACCAGAAGACTGCTATTTAGACAAATTTCTTGCATTTAAAAAATTTCAATTTTCCTCTGAACTCTCGGTTCTCGGATTTCATTTCATATATTACATACTTGTATTTGATGTAGGACAGCAGCAAAAAAAGCTTCACCCCAATATCCCTATCGGAAGACTATCATTTAGACAAATTTATTGAATTAAAAAAATTGGTTAAAATTTAAAAAATTATAATTTTCCCCTAAACGCTCGGTTGTCGGATTTTAATTCATATATTACACGTACTTGATGCCGTATAACAGCAAAAAAATCATTACAATATCCCTATCGGAAGATTGTTATTTAGACAAATTTATTAAATTAAGAAAAAAAATAATTTAAAAAAATCTAACTCTCCTCTGAACACCGATATCTCATATTTTATCTCATTAATTACTTGTATTTCATGTGGAGAATACCAAAAAAAAATGTCATCCCCATATTATCACTATCGGCAGACTGCGATTGATCTACCCAGACAAAACGAAGTCTTCCGATAGCGATATAGGGATGAAATTTTTGAGGTTGTTTCCCGACATTAAATACAAGTAATTAGTGAGATAAAATATGAAGTCTCCGTGTTTAGAGGAAAGTTAGAATTTTTGTTTGATTCAATTTTTTTTTTCAATTCAATAAATTTGTCTAAATAGCAGCCTTTCGATAGGGATAATGGGAATTTGGGATGATTTTTTTTTGCTGTTGACTGACATCAAATACATAAAAGCAAGTTGTGAAATAAAATCCGAGAACCGAGAATCGTTGTTGTCATATCGTGATTACCGTCTAAAGTCATTTTTTACTTTATTTTATCGCTAAAAGACTAATTTCCGTAATTTAAAAACATAACCTTATATTTTCGTTAACAAATAACGTTGCGAACTTTAGTTACATTAGCATTAGTAGAATCTGACTATGAATTAATAAAAAACTATTAATTATTAGTAGAAATGCTTACTAAAGTAATTACTTTACAACTAAAGCAAACTAATAATTCGTAGTTTTCTACTAATTCATATTTAGAGTGAAGCTAACATTTGTTCGAGCTATTTAACTTTTTTTATATCTCATAATAAAAACGATCTAATGCATAGAAGATGAAGCATTATATAATTTTAGACTGCTATAACAAGTTCTATTGATGTTAGAATAACTGACACGAAAAAATTGATATCGACTACTAGCCCTAGAAAAAGTTAGCAGATACATTATTCATGTCAAGAATTAGGTCGGCGTAATACGTACATGCACGGTTCGCATAAACTACATTTACATGCTGTAAATTATAGTCCTGAAATGTTTTTCTCACCAAAATTTCACGAAAAAAAAAACAAGAAAGGAAATAAGTGGTTTAAAAAAGGGGGTTTTAAAAATAAAAAGTAAAGATTTTATGGTTTCTGAGACACTAATGAGTCTATAAGGCAGGCACATAACTGACAATTGACATGCCCGAAAATTCCTTGGGAGGGGACAAAGGCTTGTTAACGAAAATTAACGGACCCTGGGCGATTAAGGACGTCTGCGGTCAAATTTTCGACGTTGAGGCGATGTTTAATACTAATAAACGAATAACAGGAAGGACAAAAAAAAAGAATAAAGAAAGAAGAGCGAATAACGGTAGTGGATATTACGACTGCGACCGCGCCTATTTCTCGCGTTTATACTTTATATGCAACTCTGTTTCTTCTTTTGCATGCCCCCTTTCTCTTTAGTGACAGAATAAGATAGAGAAAGAACTGCAGGTCGATGTCACGATATGTGCACTTATATTGCCTTCAGTAAAGTAATATAAAAGTGTGCAATGCACAAAAAACGATGAAAAAATGTCAATTTGAATCTTGAGTGGTTGGCAGTGTCATTACAATAAAAAGAGAGTGAAGGCAAAAAGGCAAAATGACGAAAAATTGAGAGAAAAAAGCAAAGGAACAAAATAAAGAAAAAAAAAAGAAATAACCCAGGAATTAAAAAACAAGTTTTCAACCCATATGCAAACTTATTAAATATCCAATACCAACTCTACACTGTAAAAACTAGAGATCTCTTTTTTACAGTATCATTTCTTGCCTGGCCTGTTTTTGAATAGGATAACTACATTCTGTTATTTTTGATGTAAAACAAATGACTCTTGGATCCCACCAGTGATCTCATTTTAGTACCATTCGAGATTGTTTTTTTTGAGACTTATTTTAATACCTAAAATTATCCCTGAAATAATTCCTTGTTTTTACAGTGTATTTCGAAGAATCTTTTAACTGCTAAGCACGTGCGTAACTGAATCCAATCATCTGAATAATTAAAGTCGTCTCAGGTTCATAAATCTTGCTTAGAGTAGAGCAGTAATCCCATAAAAATATTTAATTGTTTTATTTATTTTAAATTTTACTATCTTCACTAATTCGAGAGCCGTAATAAAATCCCTAACGATTGGCGATTATTTATTCGATCGACAGGATGTAATCACCGCACAGATGCGACGATTAATCGCGTGTCCTGGAAAAAGTGGCAAGGGACAGTTTTTGGAAATATTGCTTGAGATCCTAAACTCCCTCAAACCAAGTACGCGAGGAAATCAAGTTATGCAAATCTCCAAGATGGTCTGCAGCCAATTTGCCAACCATAAGGAAGAGATTTGTGACTGACAGGAGGAATCCGAAGTACGAACTTGTACGTAAAAAGACTTTCAAGGAAAATTTGTCCAGATAGAATTTTCAGATTATATTTAGGGCAACCAGAGCTGACTTTCAGAGTATAAGAAAAACGGGACTTCAAAAAAAAAGACAGAGTAGGATATAGTAATTGAAAAAAGAGCAAAAAATTAGGACTAAAATTTTAATTCTACTTTTATTAAGAACTTTAAATTGCAACGTCATTTTTTAAAATACATACAACAAAAAGTTTTTGCGCGTTTGTTATTTTACAACGCTATAAGGAAAAAAGGTTGAAAATAAATTGGAAAATAAGCTTAAAAATTAAAATACATAAATCATTCTCACATACTTTTAGCCGAAAGGTTAGTTACATAAAAGACGTATTTTCCACCAAATAGTTAAATTTTCGATCGAAGAGAGGAATTTTAAACTAAAGTGATAAATCTTCAACCAAAAAGATGAATTTTAAACAAAGTAGTTCAACTTTCAAATAAATACACAGTTGAATTTTCAACCAAACAAGACGAATTCTCAACGAAAACTTTAATAGTTGATAATTCAACCAAAAGTTTTCATCTTAAATCAAAAACAGTTGAATTCAACCACAAGAGACGAATTTTCAAAAAATGGTTGAATCTTCAACCAAAACAGATTCATTTTCAACCAAGCGAATTCTCAACTGAAAAGATGAACTTTTAACCAAAAGATTTTAATTTTCAACCAAAAATAGAATAATTAAATTTTCAGTTGAAAAAATAAATTTCCAACTAAAGAAAACGATGTATCAACAAAATAGTTACATTTTCAACCAAAGAGATAAATTTAAAATCCAAAACAACGAATTTTTTACAAAACAGTTGAATTTTTAACAAAAAAGATCAATTTCGCCTAAATAGTTGTATTTTCAACTAAGTAATTGAAGTTTCTACCAAACTGTTGAAATTTCAAACCAAAAATACGAATTTTGTATAAAACAGTGGAATTTTTAACCCGAAAATATGAATTTTCAACAAAAATTTTTAACCAAATAGTTAAATTTTCCACAAAATAGATTAATGTTCTACCAAAAATTTGTATTTTTAACCAAGAAAGATGAAATTTCTACCAAAATAGTTGAATTTTCAACCAAGAAAGATTTTTTAGTTAGGAAAAGAAAAATTTTAACCAAATTGTTAAATTTTCGACCAAAGAGTCGAATTTCCTACAAAAGAGTTGAATTTTCGATCCAAAAATATGAATTTTCAGCCAAAAAGTATGACTTTTTGATAAAATTGTTGAATTTTCAACTAAAAAGATCCATTTTACCCAAACATGTAATAATTGAATTTGCAGTTTAAAAAATTTATTTTCAAAGCAAGGAACGATGTATCAACAAAATGCCTAAAGTTTCAACCAAAGGGATGAATCTTCAACAAGAAAAAATAAATTTTTAACAAAGTAGGTTAACCAAGTAGTTGATTTTTCAACCAAACAAGATTAATTCTTAATGATTGATATTTCAGCCAAAAAAGTCTTTAATTTTAAATCAAAAACAATTAAATTCAACCACCGAAGACGAATTAAAAAAAAAGTTGTTGAATTTTCAAGCCAAACAGATAAGTTATCTACAAAACAGTTGAATTAAGAAACTTAATTTTCAACCAAAAATTTAAATTCTCCATCAAAATAGTTGAATTTGGAAACTAGAATGACGAATTTTCAACAAAATATTTTAATTTTTAACCAAATTGTTGAAATCTAAAAAAAATAATTAAAATTTCAACCAAATAATAAAATGTTTACCCGAAAAAGACGAATACACAACCAAAAATATGAAAGTAGACTTTTCAACCGAAAGAATGAACTTTCAACCAAAAATGGTTGAATTTTTCTTATTGGGCTCTATTAATTCAGCTCGCATTCAAGTAGAAAAACAAGAAAAAGTGGAAAAGAAGGGAATAGGTGAAAGACTGTGAAGCCTGCGATAAATAAGCAGGAATTTTGATAATTTATAGATTAAAGAATAATAGTTTAAATAAACATTGAAGTTCATTTTTAATACTTTTGAAGTAATAGCTTAGAAAACTGCAAATTTTGCTTAGAAAATAAAGTTAATTTTCCACTGCACGCGTTTAAATTCGAACTACACAAAGTGACACAGACTATGCAACATTTTAGGCCGTTTTTTATTTTCTATTACTTTGAATTTTGAAACTATAATTTCAAGAAAGTACAATTTATCCATCTTCTTATATCACAAAATTCAGCTTACCACTTACAGAAATAAAAGAAAATCATTAAAACATGAAATTATCAAAATATTTTTCATTTGGCAACAATTTTGAAGAAAACCACTAGACTTCACTCAGTCTCAGACAACATATATTTTTTATTAAATAACAAAAAATAAATCCTATACTTCCAAAAACCCAGACAAAGTGATCATCCCTGTAGGACAAAAGTCGCATGCGGAGGGATAGTCAGCCTAATTATATGAATAACAGTAAGGTTAATTCATTTTCGTATTTTGAGGGATTGGAAATTTTACGAGATGAGAAATATTACTCAAGTCTGTCTTACATTTCAAATCAGCTTTTGAATTTAGGAAGAAAAGTTTGTTATTCAAATTTTGAAACCACCGAAGTTTTGAAAACTGAAATTTCAAAACATTTTGGAAAATTAATGAAAAATGAATCAGTGTACGAATAACAAAAAGTAATTTTACATCTTCGAAAGAAGGCATTAAGATTGGAATTGATCAATTGGGGTCGTCTTAAAAAGTCGTACGAGGCCTTGCACAATGCGCTTGTCGTGCATTATTTCGACATGCAATAATTTCAAGCCCGTTGGTGTTTTCGCCGGTTCATAACTAAGTCGGAACTCTGCACGCGCGAAAGGAGGCGGGTTTTATATCAAAGGTATACATATATATATCGAGGCGAGGTCGACGTCCTGTCTGCATGACAAGAGACGGCCCATACTTTCACGTAATTCACGACAAAATGCTGCAAATTGAAATTCGAGTACCGAATTTTCAAATGTGACCTCGCCTTTTCACTTTAGGGAGGTGGGTAAGTCTGGAAGTACCACTATGCCCAAACAATGTATACCCTATGCCAGGCCTGTCCAGAGAGGAGAAATTCCAGGAATTTTGACGTCACGGGAGTAATCTCAAGTGAGCCGAGAAGTGGTCGTGAAAGTGTTAGATGTGGCGTTTGAACAAATTTCTCCCATCTGGACAGGCCTGCCCTATGCCAAAATTAAGGGCTCATTTAGGGCTCATTCACTTTTTCTAACATAAAAGAAATTTTACACATGAAATAAAAAAAATTAAAATAATAAATATAGTAGTAAATCCTAAAACACTATATAATAAAATGGTAACATACCACCTTGATCAAAAAGTTTTAGGACTCGTCACCGTGTGGCGCTCTCGTTCGGCCGATTTCAATTCTTCTTT
>JAUMHM010000086.1:14214912-14231494 GCA_032362435.1 Melikaiella ostensackeni
TCCAGTGCAAAAATTTCGAAAGGGTTCTAGTGAAGCTTTGACGATTTTTCCCTACATCTAATCGGGCTCTAGTGGGGAAAATAAGTCGGGGCGCCATCGACAACGTAACGCTTTTGTCGATGTGGGCCCTACTAGACTTTCTAGTAGTGTTATAGTGGGGGTCACCCTTCTACAACTCAGCTACAAAAAAGGATTCCTGTGGGGCTCCTATGGAAGTTTTTGTTCACTTAAACTAGATTAGATAAACATATTATTAGAAATTGTCTAATAATGTGTAAATCTGGTCTAGCATCAGTAAATATAGAATAAGTAGGTCTGCAAATAATTCCAAATATCATGCAGTAAGATGAATGCCCTTCAAATCATACGTAGAATTTACACGTCACGTCTGAACATTAATTAAAACAACGCATTTTTTACATTTGCACACTTGAAGCAAGTAAAAACTCTTCAAACTGATGTTAGATACAGATAGATTCGCCATACCTATACAAAGCATTATCCTCACTAGAGCCTAACAGGGCCCCCATTAGTTTTTTCTGAACTAGAAATTCTGATAGAGGCCCCATCAGAACCCAACTTCAAATAGGAAAATATGGTGAAGATTCTGCACGGGATGCATCGTTTCAGTCACAGTAAACCCCAGGATATCAAACCGTTGCATATCATTCTGATTATCAACTTTAGATCAAAATGATCCACTATTGAGGGCCCAAAATTAATTTTCTTACAAGTTCTTATACATACTTTTTATTGAAAGTCGTAGGTTTGTAATGACTGATGATTTATTTCAACTTTCAACCAAGTACATAGTTCAATTTTCAACCAAGAAATGAATTTTCAACCAAGTACATATGTAGTTCAATTTTCAACCAATAAATATCAATTTTTAATAAAATGGTTTAATTCTCAACCAAAACAGATTAATTTTCAACCAAACAGTTGCATTTTATCCAAAAAGTATGAAAATTCTACCAAAAGAGGTAAATTTTCAAACAAAAAAGACAAATTTTCAGCCAAGAGTTAAATTTTCAAACAAGTAAGATTTTTCAGTCAATAAAGAAAAAAAAATCAACCAAATTGTTGAATTTTCAAGCCAAAAAGGTGAATTTTCTACAAAATAGTTGAATTTTTAACCACAACGTTGCATTTTTAACAGAAAAATATGAAATTGCTACCAAATGAGATGAATTTTAAAACCAAAAGGACGAATTTTCGATAAAAGAGTTGAATTTAAAACCAAGAAAGATTTTCCAGTCAGAGGAAAAAAAATTCAACCAAATTGTTGAATTTTCAAGCCAAAAAGGCGAATTTTCCACAAAATAGTTGAATTTTAAACCAAAAAAAGAATGAATTTCTAACATAATTATTGTTGAATTTTCAACAAAATAATTAAAATTTTAACCAAAAAGAATGATTTTTCAACCTAAATGATGAATCTTCAACTGGAATGAATTAATTTTTAGTTAAAAAAATTAATTTTCAAGCAAAAAAAAAACGAATTTTTAACCGTGGAAATTACTTTTTTTCTTTCTAAAAGTGTTTCTACACTTCTGGAAGATTTACAACTTCCTAGGACCAACAAGGAATGTTTCAGAAAATTGTTTATTTCAGGCTGGGAGAAAAGTTCCAGTTTTTCTATATTGGGCTATAAATCTCTGTGGCTCTGGAAATGATTTTTTTTTACCATCAAAAAGTGTTTCTTTAGAATTATGTCGTTCAAGTACTCGTCGAAAGTAAATGACAGGCAATTGATCTTGAGAATCTGATAATTGTGATGCGCAATTTGCTGATCAAATGAAAAGTCTAAAATCTGTATAAAAGTGTTGCATATCATTTTGATCAAATTGATCAACTAGCATTTACTATGGTGTTCTCGATTGTGAAATATTCACTTCTATAGAGAAAATATTAATGGTAAAGCAAAACATCAAATTTCGGTATCAAATTCGTAGCACCTCTAATCACTTCTTTTTGGGCAATGACCTGAGCTTGAACTCGGACAGTTCGCAAGGAGGTGAAATTCTGGTGTCTGGTTTTCTGTTGATTAACAAAACACAACGTTTGGCATATGACCCTCACAAAAATAGCCCGTTTGAGAGAAAACCATGGCAGATCGTCCGGTCTGCCACCCATGATCCCAAGAAGATAAAAAACGTATGTTCGGATTTGTGTGTTTTTCTTATTCTTATTTTTCCCCCTTTGGGAAGGACTTTGACGTCAGAGTTTATACGTTTACATTAACATTTATACCCAGTGACTTGAAATGTCATTAACCGGTACCGGTTTTCACATTAACATCAAGAATTTGTATGGCTTCATTATTAGCCCCTTTATCAAGAGTGAATCCAAATATCTTATAACTTATTAGTATACTCTATTTATTACCTTGTTGCCTTATAAATCTACCTAATACTTATTTACGGGATATTCCAAATCTTTCAATCAGGATTCCGATATTTATCCATCAATCCGTACCTGAAACAGAAAAAACACTTTTTATTAATAACAAGTTCATTGTGCTTTTTAAAAGTACTTGTACAATTTCACAATGCGTCATACTTCTCTTTATTTGTAAGTTATATTTATATGTTTTGTGAGAGTTCTTTGCACTTGAAAATATGAATTCGATTTCGCGCCAACAATTTTTTAGTTCTCGGCGATGCCATCGAAAGTACATTTTCTTAATTTTTATCACAATCTGTGAATAGAAACTCAATTTTCATTGTCATTGTGGCAACACTGTCGTGGGGTCTTAAATTTAGACCAAAAAGTTGAGTTTATAATTTTTTATTTTAATGTATTATAATTCTTTGCATATTTGTATTTTCTTTTCCGTTTTAGACAAGTCATAATTATCATTCAACTTTAATTTACAATAGCTCATTTTTTTCTTACGATTTTTTACCATTCTAATCATTCAGTTATTATGGTAATTATACTTAATAAGTAATTATAATTAATTACAGTTATTCTTAGTTATTCATTTTGCAAATTAAACCATTTTCTGAATAATATTTAATAGTCTTTGCACTTGCTGGTTTTTTGCAGAAAGTAACTTCAGAGTGATATACAAGTTTTTCAACCACATAGCGAAAATCATCTGTGGGGTCATCTTTTCAAAAATCATTTTTTAAAAATTTTTTTTCAATCTGCAAATTTTGAATACTGCTTCCTGTCAACCGTCAAAAATTGAGTAAAAAAGTCTCAAGGGAGAATCTTGTAAACTGAATACCTATCGTTCTATGGAGGCATAAAAGCACCTTATGGACAACATATACACCTCCATAGAAGAACACTTTTATTCAATTGTTAACGGCTAATAAGGCCCAGTACCTTTAATTTATTAATTTAAAAAAAAATCCAAAAAGATCATCTTTGAACAAAGGACCCCACGGATGATTTTCATTTCGTGCTTAAAAAACTTCCACATTATCTTATAGTGATATTTTGCAAAAAGCCGGTGAGTGTACAGACTTCTAGATTAAAATTCGTTGAGGCTCACCGTGGAATCTTTTAAGAAATAAAATGGGCTATTGTTAGTTGAAATCAAATAAAAATTACGACTTTTATCTAAAACGGAAGGGAAACATGAATATGCAAATAACTATATTTAAATAAACATTTATACCATCAACTATTTTTTTTAAATTCGTTTCCGTTTTTTTTTCTCTAAAATTCGTTAAAATTATCAATGGACCTTTTTTTGTCGAATTTAAAAAATAAAGTTGAAGACTGAATAATTTTGAGTTTGACTGATCGAAAACATTCTTAAGTATTTGTTTTTACTGTTGTCAACGAACAAATTCCATACACTTTTTCAAAATTATTTCTGTTCCAGTAGGTTAACAATAGTCTGGTAAACATAAATTATCTCTCAAGTAGCAATGCATAAAAATCTGTCAAAGGGTCAAGGATTGCCTTTTCAGATTTCCACAAACATTTTTAAAATAATAAAATTTATGAAACACGCAATTTCTAAATTGTAAAACCAAGTCATATCAGCTCAAAATTCATTTAATTTTTTAGGGTCCTAATGTATTACTTTGCTACATAGTATTATTGTCGACTTCCAAAATTTTGTTTCTCATACCTATACGCCCAGGCGGAAAACTTATGCATACTAGAAAAACTTATACATAATTTTTTCCACTATGCATAACTTTTCCAACTGGGTAACATCTAACGTTAAGAATTTCTTGATGTTTTCTGGAGAATTTCATTTGAAGTAATTCTATTTCGTAAAGTTAACTTTTGAAAGATTTTTTCACACTGCAGAAGAGAAGATGCTTGAAATCGGGATCATCAAAAATAATCAATCATTCAAGAGTGTCTTGGTTTTGAATGTCTTAAATTTCTGTTTATAATGATACTAGAGATCACAGTAATTCAGCAGTTCAGTTCTAGGGAAAATAGGAGAATTTTTCTTCGAAAAAAGGGAATTTTTTTTAAAGGGGAATTTTTTTTAAAGGGGAATTTTTTTTACTTTTCTATTTTTTGATTGGAAGAGCAAACGCATCGCTGGATTCTTTACAACAAATATTTTTAGAAAATTTTAAAAGTATTAGAGAAAAGATTTTAAAAAATAAACAAAAACACGCTCCTGAGATACTGACTTTCTGAATACGGGTAAACAAAGTTTGATGTTAAAAAAGTTATCCAATTCCGAGAAAATCGACCGAGAATCAAAAAATAAATCAAAATTGAAGGTCGCAGTATCACCGTATGATAGAAATTTTTTGCAAGAAAAATCCGCAAAAAATAAGAAAATATTTTTTTTTTCAATAAATGATGATTTCAAGAAATATCAATGCTAACAGGCTGAAAGAAATATAACTGCGTCAAAATTTTATTTAAATATTTTTTTCTTAAATTATTGTATCAAAAAATGATATTTTGAAAAAATCTTTTTACCACAATGTGTACTTGATTTTTAAAGAATTTTTTACGCAATAAACCCATTTTCGATAAAAATGTTGGTTATCTAGTTCTGTACTGGCACCCTTCATTTGTAATTTTGTGTCTTAACATTTTTTTTTTAAATCATGCATGCTCAATTGCGGATCCTTTGAAATTTTAAATGTATGCATTTCAACATTTCTAGTTTCTGATTTTTTTTCATCAATTTAAGAATTTTAAACTTGCATTTCTTTTAACTCGGGCCTTTGGAATCTGAAAGCTTTTGAATTATTTGATGGGTTCTAAATTTCATTTTTCGAGTTCTAAACTTTTTAGTTAGATATCATTTAAAGAAGGTACACAGTTGAATCGCAAAGGCTTTCAAATTTGATAGTTTTTCAACTTGCAAACTTTTTAATTTCAAGAAAATTCATTCAAATTTAGAAGCTTCAATAGTCTTTCTCAAATTGGGAGTTTGAAGAATTATTTGGTCAGGATCTTTAAATTTGAGTAGTTTCAAATTGAATTTCCTCTAAATTTTCTATTTTTTAAGATGAGAATTGCTCATATAGCTGCAGAAGTATAGATTACTGCGCTCATTTTTGAATATTGTAAGTTTCTATTTCTATTCAAAAAAAAAAAAGGAAAAATGACCAAAATTCTTAAGTATAGGTCTTGTAGGGGACTTCGAGAAAAATAGGGGAAAAAGAGGAATAGGGGACTGACTGTGATCCCTGCGAAATGAAGTTTTCAGAAAAAACCTCGAATGTAAGTGTTGCTAAGTTCAAAGATGAGAAGAGAATAAAGAAAAGGAGGACAAGAGAAGAGAGGGCACGATGCACTCAATAAAGCGAAGGTGTGCAATGTGCATGCAATTGCATAGATATAACGGTGCCAGTCATTCGCCTACACTCAAAGGTTTTTCAACCTTCCACACGAGTATCTCGAAATGTCCTCGAACCTCGGTCCAGAGACCTAAGATAGCGTCGATCTGCACTAACTATCCATCCTCTTGCAACTTCTTACGATAATCTTAACCTCTTAAGGCGAGGAGAAGATAATAAAAAGACGATGAAAAACCGCGGGTTATAAAACTAGCGGTGAATACACGATTACTTGGTCAGTTACGGACTTACGGAACACGAGTTGGACTTAATTGTTCTGCAAAATTTATCTCTTGATCTTTCATTCTCCTCAGCACCACTATTATGGATTAAAACGGACATATCCAAAATATGCGTACGACGCACTTCACTTTCTAGAAATGTGAACACTTTCCGTTTTTACCTCATTTGAAATTCGAAGCAATCTCTCACAGTTCACGTAATCCTCGACAAATGTTCCTACAAGTACTAACTTTAAACACCTAGAACCTAGATATTCTAGATGTATAATTTTTGCAAAATTTCTTCCATTGCTTGATGGATTCTATTGATATGAAAACGTAAAATGTGGATAAGCAGGTCTGAAACCTTGTAAGTGATGTGCAGATTGCTGCGGGTGGCTTGCCATATAACAGCGAATATACTGCAGCTGTCTGAAACACTTGCCACATCTGCAAATTGTCTCGCGGCCATCACGAAGCCGTTCTACTGAACTGACGAGCGAACTGATTTTAGTCATCTCGATAATGACGATATTTCAGCACCTGACTAAAAAAAAGTAGTTCATCTGTCCAAATATGATTGGTGAAAACAGCTGACGAGTCTTTCAGAAAAAAATCATCAATTTCTAATTGTCCATTAATACTAGTTTATAAAATAATAGTTATAAAATGCATCAACTTCAATGTTAATTCAATAACCATATTTTCGTATTTCCTTATTTTACGATTACTCCTCTTACTTTACATTCTTCCCTCCGTTATCGCTTTTCTACATCATTATTCTCCTCTGTCATTATATTTCACCGGTATTATACACCCAAGCTATTATTTTGGAAAACAAGTGAGTTTTTCTTTAGAATCTAGGCGAGAATCGTAAAACGTTGACAGTTATGCAATACAACAATGGCCACAATGTCAACTGCAAAGCTGTAGTGCAGATGATGAGATAGCAAAGACGGAAATGACGCGCGAGTAGGAGTAACGGAGGCAATAAAGAGGAGAATAAAAAAAAACGATAGAAGAAGAGAGAAAGAGAGAGGCAACCTTTGCATTCTTAGATCCTGTTGGCACCTTGGCTGACAGAGACTATATTCGAGTCCGAAGACTTTTCTGTCTTACCTATTGGCCGGCGTCTTGAACGTTACGTAACCAGATCTACCAACCCTCTCACCAACTCGGCAATTCCCCACCTAGTCTTGCTCTACTGAGAGGTCAACGATTTAACGATTCGTTTTCGCGAGAGAGGTCATCGAACTATTTTATTTCGAAACAATTTACCAAAATATTATTATGCGCTAGCATCGCCTGAATATTTGGTCAGGGGAGTGGAAAACTTCAGAAAACCAAAGCTCCCGAGCGCAGGCAGTTATCGACAGACGTGTTTGGATGTAGACATTTGATAGCATCGAGTGTGCCCACACCTATCCTCGGTGTCAAATCTTCCGCTCGACAGTAGTTAAAGACACAACGAAAACACGACTAAGCGAGAATCACGAAAGGGTCACACATCCGAGCGCTAACCGCGCCCGTCCGTACTTAACATTCGAGATCTCGACAAGTCGAGAATCACCACCCAGTTACTGCCGTCGATTTTACCAAAATATTAAATTTGAATCATTTTGCATGTTACTTTTGGAAAAATTGTCGTACTTTTAAATTATTTCTCCAAATGCAATGAACTGAGACACTGAAAAAAATGTAAATACACAATTTCAAACATCTCAATTCATTGTGTTTGGATCAATAGTTTAAAAATACGATTTTTCTCACAAAAAAAAAATACAAAATTTCGTGCCGGAATATCTACATCGTTTGAGAGGTTATTTTCCCAACTAGTGACGTCACGATTTAGACATAATCCTGACGCGCAATTTAAATTTGAAATTTCTTTTCAAAAGTCACTAAGGGTAATTTTTAAAAAATAAAGAGTGTACATTAATTTAAAGTATTTTCCTCCAGTTTTACTGTATTAGAGTTTTTCTAAAAATTTGATAAAATACTCTCTTGCGTCAGATCTCGTTTCTCCAAGGAGCTAATTTCTTCCTCTCCACGTGATTGAATCCTCGAAATACAATAACTCCTCGACTTTCTTTTCATTCACCTAACAATCTGAGTGAAAAGAAGCATCAGCACGAACCTAGCTCGCGTAACGTGCATTGAAAGGAGAGACTTTTTCGTAATAAAGAGACATAACAGAATCGATAATTAAACTCTAATTGGTGAATAGTATCACCTATATATGTAGTTACATATACTAAAGAGGTTATATACACAATGACAAATACACATAGCTATACTCAAGTTCTCATGTATAACCAATGGATTCACCTTTTTTCTATTATCATTGAAGCGAAAGTCAGTCTAGAAAATGAGTCCGAAGTTAAAAGATGTAATTCCACCTTTGTGCTTCATTTCATATATATCTTAATATAACTTCAAACCTAATTTCCTATACAGTAATCGTATTATAAAAAAGACTTGAATTTTGACCAACTTCATGCGAAACCATAACGCTAACTTCATGCGTAGTCCCTAAACCCTGTTGGTCAATTTAGTTGGCCATTGAAATCTAATGTAAGTCACAGTAGGATCAGCCAATCAGCAGTTGAGACTCGAGAGCAAGATTCTATAAGACGATAATGTAAAAAAGATTCGATAAGTCGATAATTCAAGTATATGCAAATTTCAAAAGAGTCAACATGTCTTGCTTAATTATAATAAATTAATTGAATATTTACCAAATTAAAAACACGAGTAAGTGTTTTCAAGTCGAGATAATTATAAATTAGGTAAAATTCATTATTAGTTTCTCTAGACAGAGGGGAAAGGGGAGAAAAAAAATCAAAACTTTGAGTTATCTCGAAAACGGTGAGAGATAGACGAAAACTGACAAAATTTTCAAGGCTTTCTGAAAGAATATGGTCCTCGGTCCCTCCAAAATAACCACGTAGGAAGATTTTAAAAATTCAAAAGAAAAAAATTTCAAAATTAAAACAAAAGTTTAAATTTTTAACTGTCTTGAGAACGGTATGAGATACGCGAAAACTGACAAAATTTTAAGGGTTTGGATGAAATGGGGTGGTCGTCGGTCATTCCGAAGTAACCCAGTAAAAATATTTTCAAAATTAAAAAAAAAAAATGAAATAAATCAAAGTTTTTTCTCGATAATTCTTGGCAATTTTTGGCATCGAAGCAATATCCAAAAGAACCCAAGGTACGTGTAAGCCATTATTATTTTCCACAGACCTGCTTAAATTGTGTTCGACGAATAAGTAGGCAATTTTTTGGTTTACAGCTTTCCTAAAATTCGAGGTTATGAGCGCGTGAGAATGGATTTCATCGCAAAGACTTTGAAATCCTTTGGATTAACGACGTACGTGACAAATTTTCTTGGTAAATTACCAATAAATAAATAATGTACATTGTTTTTTATTTGTAGGAACTTCTGTTGATACGACAGAATTTTTTTCCTAGTATTCAATGAATTTTATTCCGTAGCTTCAGCGAAAAAGTTTCCGTTGCAGTAACAGAACACTTCTGTTGATATGATGGAGTTAACACTTCTGTCGATACAACAGACATCTTTCGTTGTCCCGAGAATCAACAAAACTTATTTCGTTATACGAACGGAAAATTTCTCTCAGTGTTTCCAAGTCTAAAAAAACGTAAAATTTTCAGTTATCTCAAAAACGGTGAGATAGGTACATCAAAACTGACTAAATTTTCAGATTTACATGAAGGGTGATTATTCTCCACTATCTCAAACTATTAAAATAAGAAAATTTTCAAAAATTAAAAAGAAACATTAAAAATTGTTGAGTTATTTCGGAAACGGTGAGAGTTCTCGACTACTCTAAACTAATGCAGTATTAATATTGGCAAAATTTCATAAAATTTAAGATTTCTAGAAAACGTTGGAAGATACGCGAACACTGTTCAGAATTAAAGGATTTTGTAAAAAGGGACGAATTCCTTCAGATTTATACGGACTGAATAACGGGTTCGAATTGATTCTGACTGAATTGGATTGAAATTAATGCATGTACAAGGATTCAGAATAATTTTTAATTCAGTAGATGGACTTTGGATACATACGGACTCACTATTGGAATGAAATGAAACGTGGTTTCGGATTCAATAATTGGACTGAAGTTGGTGTTCATGCACGGATTGATAAAGATTGAAAAGACTTTTAGAATGAGCCTCGGATTCATTCGGATTGGGCGCACTATTTGAAAAGGATTGAAAGTTGTTCGGGATAAGTCTCGGATTCATTTGCATTGAGAAGGAATGAAGGTTTCTTTCGGATTGGTGTAAGAATTCTTCGGATTGGCTTTGGATTCACTCTGATTCCACCAGACTGGTATCGGATTCAGTCGTATAATTCATTCGGATTGAATTTCGAGTCGACACACGGATTGAAAAGGATGTAAGATAATTGAAAACTGTTTTCGGATTGTTTCCCATTAATTCAGATTGTTTCAGGTCACAGAACCCCAGGAATAAATTCTATCTTAAAATTAGATAAGAACGCTGCAGCAAATTTATCCACTCAAAGATGAAATTTATCTGGCTAGTGATAAAAATTTATCTGACGAAAATATTTATGTCACATGTCTGACATTTGTCAAGTGACACTTCGATGTCAAACACCTCCCTATTGAAAAAATCCTGGGGGAAATACTCATGTAATTTTCGGACACGATTAACACGACGTATCCTGCGAGAATTTTCAAATTTCTCTAGAAAATCTGTGAGTCAGGCAATTCATAGATCATAGCGGATTTCTTCGTGCAAATCCTGTCCGAAAATTACACGAATATTTCGCCCAGGATTTTTCAATAGGGAGGTGTTGGGTTAAATCGAAGTGTCACTTGACAAATTTCACGCACGTGATATAAATATTTTCGTCAAATAAATGCTTATCTTTGATAAATGTGCTGCAGCGTTTTTATCCGATTTGAAGATAGAATTTACTCCTAGGGTTTACGGTGAATATTAGTTATTTTTCATTTATCTGGATTCACCGACAATCACCTGAAAACTCTTTCAGTATTCTTTAAACTCATTTCGTGCTCTTCCTGATCTTCTTGTATTCTTTGAATTCATCCTTATTCTCTCCAATTCTCGCCAACTCTCTCCCATTCTCGCCAACTCACTCCGTTTCTCGCCAACTCCAGCCAACTCTGACTTACTCTGACTCGTTCCGCGTTACTCAGCTCAACTCTGAGTTAATTCGGATTCATGACCTGCAACTCTTCGAAAATCAGGTATTCTTCCACTCATCGTGACTCAGTGAATAGCCCCTTGGCGGTCCCTAACACCCCTCTGATTAAATGCACTGTTCTACATTTATTTAGCCCGAACCTAGAGTGGATGTCATTAGATAACTAATTTGTGACAGGGATCACTTAATTTGACACATTGGGCAGTCTGGTATCGCTTTTGCCCCAACATCCACGGGCTGGGTTGAAGCCAAGTACATAATAGGGGGACCTACAGCTTAAAGTGGAATCCGAACCACCAGAACCTCGGTAAAAGTACATGGAAACATTTCCAGAGGCTCATGTACTAATTAAAAAAAAGACTCCATGATGACACCGAAAGGGTGCAACAATTGGACGTCTCGATTTTATTAAAAATTTGAAAAACTTTAGGCTATTGACTGAAAATAGGCTACTTTAGAGATCAAATCTTGAAAATGGGGGATAAGAGGGAATATAGGGACCAGTCTGCAAGGCCTGCCTCTTTTTTAATATGAAAGTCGATCTACGTTCTTATCTTTTCTATCTTGATCTTTTCTTTGTTTTTATACAATTCGTAACTTTGTACGCTCGTACTGACTTATAAAAGTTATGAAATTCATGAAATCCTCGAATTAAATCATATGTGCGGTATGCACTATGCACTGAATTAAAATTTACTAAAAGGTATGAAATGGAAATGTAAAAATTATTGAAAATAGAACGATTAAATAAGCTAAGGATAAAAAAGTAACTCTAGGATAGAAAGAAACAATGTTATGTCATTTCATTTATTTATTGAAGGGGAAGTTAGAAGCCGATACAATTTATTATAAAATATATCATACTTCTTATTATAAAATATATCATACTATTTATTATAAAATATATGATACATAATCTATATAAATAGATTATGTATATAAAGAGTAGGACATATAAACATAACACTCTCGAATACGCTGAATGATTTTATTTTCAAAATATTATTCCTAAATTTGAAATATTAATCAATTTTATAATTAAATTTCATTATTTAATGCAATAAATAAATGTAATGATATAACATTCTTGTTTTCAGCCTTAGAGTTATCTTTTTATCGCTGGCGCATCCGACTTTTTTGTTGATATAATCTTTTCTTCCTGATAGAGGAAGCTTTGTAATCGTAATAATTTCGGAAAATTTAAAATTCGTTCAGTTAAACCTAACCAGTTTCAAGAGAATAGTGTCCACGGTCAGTTTAAGTCACTTCACTGAAGTTCACTTGAACGCGTTTCTTTATAATAATTTCTTACGTACATTGAACCATTTCTATTCTTATCGTAAGTTCCTACCTTAAAATGTTACCCATGAAGTTTCATGAACAGTGGGAAGTTTCATGCAATTCCAAAATATTAGGATACTTACAACGGACAAAAATTAAATACGAGTATTCCATTTGTTCGAATATTTTCGCGGTAAAAGTTACTTTTTTGAAAATCGTAATTTTTTTCAAAATATGGATTTTAGATTAGCGTATAATGTTCTAAAAATTTCTTAAATCACTTTACAAAAGGTTGTTGAAATTTATGATTTTCTTGAATTTTTCGGAATTTGGATATTTATGGAAACTTGGGGAAACTAATGTGAATTTATGGAAATTTTTTAAGATCTTGGAAGTCTTGGAAATTTTCGGAGGGTAATGGAAATTTATGGACGTTTCAAAGCTTGTGTAGTTCTATACAAGTTTAGAATTCTTCTCACATTTCTGCATATATTGGGTTAAGGAACCTGAAGAAATGAATGGTCTTTCTTACAGACCAATCATTAGAGTCCAATCTGCAGGAGGCTGGTGCCGTCCTCAGTATACAACACAAACCGATCATGACTCCTTTGGTTCTGGCTTCGTTTTCATACTTCTCCTTGAATGGCCGAAGTCTGATGGGATTAACGTTATAACTGGACACTCCACCTTATGAAAATTTAACTGCTTAGTTTGGACATGATTTTATACTTATGGAAAACATTCTTGGCATCAAGTTAGTATATGGTGTATACTTTAAATAATGAACAATACATATAATAATGTAGCCTGGGATTGGATTGACATTTGTTGACAAAAGGCATGTCCCCGGAAAAGTTTTAGGCAATATATGGAAATTGGGTGTGTGGAATGCTAGAGGTGTAAATTATCTTAAGTAAGGAAATTTCGGAATACAATGTGCATAAGGAAGCTAGATATTTTATGTGTATCTGAAATAAAGAAGAAGAGATGTGAGACAAGAAAGATAGGAAATGGACTCGAACTATGGTCAAGAAGAGATAAAGAATCACATGGTAGCCAAGAAGTCCGTTTCTTAAAGAGAAACTCTAATTTTTTTTGTCAAAAAAACTCAAATAAAAATTTGTTTACTTTAAACGAGCACCATTGTTTAACAAATATTTGTGTTTAATCCAAAATGCCTTATATGAGTCACTGAATCATCTAAGAAAATTTTCCAGTGGTAGTTGAAAAGCTTGAAAATTATTTGCATTTGTTATGAACAAATAAGTACTTGAAAATGGTTTCGCAAAGATAAGCAGTGTTTGGTCATTTAGTTCTTATCAAATTAAAAAATTTTCAAATCAAAACGCGTTTTTCGATCGGAAACATGAAAATCAATTATTAACCTAATTAACAAACTACCTGTTTGTCTATTTTCCAACTCACAAACCTCGTTTTTTAAACATAATCGCCTGTGAGTAATGAGTTTTCAAACTTTGTTACGAAACTCACACCATCATATATAATTTGTTATGTTATGAACAAATTTTATAAAAAATCCCTGAAGTCATTTATAATTAGAATACGGCTGTTTCTCCACGAAATCCACCAGTATCAATAGGCAATGCACCTTATCTATCATATTCGTTTACTACATCACAATTAAAAATTGTTTAAACGCGCCTAATTAGAAAATTGACTGTTTGTCTATTTTTCGACTAACAAAGCAATTTTTGTCATGCTTTCATAAACTAAAAATTCTATTTTTGTTCTTGGAAAAAAACTTCACGCCATGACACTTAGTCATGACTTTCTGCTATCACATCTGTTTTTTTGAAACAACTGTTTATTGCTTCTAAAAAATTTAATCAAACTGATGTCCCGTTCACACTTTATGTGTTCAAGTGTGAATCCATAAAATACGAAGTGCTTTGTCGGTATGGAGTGATATTTATATTTCCTCCTTTAGCTGCACACATGAAGTATTTTGAGGCATTAGGTAAACCGTTCATTCGTTTTCTATTCCACATCTTCGAACATAGTGTTTTTAGGAATTGGGTGATATTAATTGGTTTTCTCGTTCAGCTTCGCACGTAAAGTGTTTCGTCACTATTGGTTGATATTCATAGCGTTAAAAAATATATATTATTGTCCAGGTTCCCTAGCAAGGTGTGGAAATTCATTACTTCCAAGCGACCATGTTGGAAGAACGAGGTTTGTAAGTCGAAAAATAGACAAACAGTGAATTTAGTAATTAGGCTCACTTGAACAATTTTGAATTATAATGTAAAGAACAAATATGATGAATGAGGTGCATTGCCTATTAATACTGGTAGATTTTGTGAAGAAACAGCCGTATTCTCATTATAAATGACTTCAGAGAGCAATTGTTTATAAAATTTCTTTATAACATAACAAATTATATATGATGGTGCAAGTTTCGTAGCAAAGATTGAAAATCCATCGTTTACAGGTGATTATGTTGAAAGAAAGATGTTTGTCAGGCGCAAAATAGACAAACAGTGAATTTCTTAATTAGGCTCGTTTAAATGATTTTCAATCGTAATGTGGTGCATAAATATGGTAAATAAGGTTCATTAACTACTGATACTGGTGGATTTCGTGAAGAAACAGCCGTATTCTCATTATGAATGATTTTAGGAAGCAATCGTTTATAAAATTTGTTAACAACATAACAAATTATTAATTAAGTTTCATCTGTTGAATCAAAAAACTCGTTTTACTTATAAATGTTTCTATTTTGTTAAGAACTAAATGACCAAACACTGCAAATCCCCACGAAACCATTTTCAAGTACTTATTTATTTAAAACAAATGCAATTAATTTTAAAACTTCTAAAACACCACCGGACAATGTTCGTAGATTGTTCAGTCACTCATTTAAAGCATTTTGTATTGAACACAAATACTTTATAAAAAACGGTGGTCATCTAAAAATAATTTTAAAAAAATTTTTTCAAACAAATAAAAAAGATAACAATCAAATTTTTAGAAAGAAGATGTTTCATGCGCAATTTTATTTCCTTTGATTAAAAAAAAAAATTAATCGGATAAGAAATCAATTTGTCTACGGACATGTTTTTGTCCCCACTGTGCCGCATGTCAAAAAGTATGAATGTGTATCTTCTAGATTATTATAAGTTAGAATGAAAGTAGGAATCAGAAGACTATTTATTATAACATACTACACTCCAGGTGATGATGACAGTAGTGATATAAAAGATATCTTCTGGGACTCGTCAAATGATATTCTAGGTATTTGCGCTCGTGGGGAAAGAAACATTCTACTCGGACATATGAATCGCTGCGTTGGTGTGCAACGCGAAGGTACATTTCGGGGACCCAAAACGAACGGTAACGGAAAGTCAATTAAATAAAAATGCCACTGGAAATATACGTCATCCGACTTGTCACTTTCCACAATATCAGAAGACGATCGAGTCGGGAAAATCACTTCACTCCACAATAATCCGAAAAATGCAATACACGTGACACAGTGAGATCACTTGATTACTATTTGGAATTAAGAAAACTTTGTAGTGCAGTATGAATTTTGACTTGAGAGTTTACAATTAATTGCGAGTACGGCACGAATGAGACTTATGTCTCAATTTGTCTTATTCACGACCTTTCTTCATGACCGTCAAAATCAGACCGAGACAACGCTCCCATTTTCCATCTGCGGTCGAGAGAAGTCGAGTGACTAAACACCCAAGAGCCATAAACCTTATTAGAAATAGTAAACATTTCCCAATTCGAAAACTTATTTTAGATTGTAACCACATCAAACTAAATAGACTCAATAGTATATTGTGCGACAAGTTGAAAAAGCGAGAGATTTAAGACGAGTGTGAAGTTATCATACGAGTTTTAAATCGTCGCTTTTTCAACATGTGGGACACGATACTTTTTCTGTGATTTGTTTAAAAAGTGCTAGTTTTTTTACCTATTTTTTGTTTAAAAAGGAGGCGATTTGTTGTCGATTGACGCAATAATAACAATGGCAATTGTCAAAACCATGGCGATAATATGGCCGTAACAGTAAGTTGGTAGCAATGTTTGGTCAAGAA
>JAUMHM010000086.1:14231594-14250820 GCA_032362435.1 Melikaiella ostensackeni
ACGTCCCCCTGCAGGGCAGCGCGCCTTCGCTGGCTTCGTTACTGACTGGGCTGGAAGGTGAATCATTCTACACATCCTTTTTCAGGGCAGTTGTCATCACCCTCAGTACCTAGTGCAGCAGCAGGTATTGATACTGATTTTTTGAGTAAATTCAATAAATGCAAATAAATGGACACATAAGTCCGATGACTTATGAATGAATCATAAGACGAGACGCTCAGAACTCATGGTTCACAAGAAACGAAGTAAGTTTTCTTACAAAGAATATTATGATAAAGACTTTTCAAAGAAGAGATTGTTGTAATAAGGTACGTGTTTTGGATAATGCCTGAGATTTGTTCGCTATTATGTTGATCTGACTTGAAAACTAGGTTCTGCGACTCAAAATCCATAAAAAATACTATGCTGGTCTACAAATTGCTGCTTGAACAACATTTTTGGAGGTTATGTGACGGAATTCTTAGTAATATCACTATTCTGACTTTATTTTTGAATTCAGTGGTTTGAAATCCATAAAAAACCATGTGTTCCTATTACATGCTCAAAAATGAGGTTTTTTGAGGTTATGTCGAAAACTAATCGTGAAAGGTGCTATTTTGACCTCGGACTCGGATTCAGCGACTCAAAATACATAGGAATACATGTGTCTTGTTGAAAGTTCTTGACCTTTTTTTGTGTGGCTGTGTAATGTAACATCAAATAATGTTTTGCTCTGCAGGATGGTTATCTACTGGCCTAACTATTCTAAAGTTCATCTCTGAAATGGGATGGTTTAATACTCCTCCAAAGTCTGCGTAGCAGTTCAATGAGAAATTTAGAGACTTTACGAGCTAGTATTAAATCAGAAAGGGATTGGAAGGATGAAAGACTGCCATTTGACCTAAAACTTTCTCATTATTCGTGACTTAGCTCATTTACAATGTCCGACTAATTAAATTGTTCGGAAAATAGTCGACATGTGATGTGACTGTGGAACGGAGGCTAACCATTCTTATGAAATTTTCTTGCATTCTGTGAGAATGAAATGTACTATATATTGGAAGAGGACAAGGAAATTGAAAAAGAATTATTCGGAATAAGAACTTCAATTACTCGCTCGCTTACCAACGAAAAGGGCGCGCTTATTGGAATAATATTTTTTCTCCTATTTAGAATTTGAAACCGAGGTATATGATATATTACGAGTATATAATAAAAAAAGTATTAAGGACAGGAATAATTTCAGGAAATATCCTTATTGAAAGTCATATTTTGATTTAGCAATGTGTATTCATTTATGAATAATGCCCTAATTGATAAATATTTAAAAACTGTCTATTTCTGTTGCACAGCATTTCACTCCAGCGACTTTTGAGATCAGAATGAACTGTTCATTCGGATCAGTTTGATCTGCTTGAGGGTCATCTGTCAGACTAATCAAAATGGCCGCCAGTTTTTGGCGCAGATGTCACAACCTAAATATTTTGTCTAAACGCGCGCAAGAGACAACTACACTTAATAGGATTTATATTCTCTTATCAAGCTTTGTTACTTTTTAACTTTCAAAGTACACTGCACAATCAGAAATCATGAAAAGCTCGCATATGAGCTTAACAAGGGAAGACCGCCAAATGTGAATTTTTGTTTCGGTCCATAACTTTTTTATTACAAGCTCATTACCTGAGTATTAATTCGGCAGAACAGTAATATGCGCTTTTTCGCCGTTTTCGAGAAAATCGTCTTTGAAATATTCGCTTCATGCCAAGTACAGTTCGGCAGGAAACACTTCCAATCGGCCGGCAGCTCAGGCAGTGGCGCTTCAGCTTAATAGCCGAAAGGTTGCGTGTTTGATTCTCGCTGTTTGCACTCATTCATTTATTTTTAATTTATTAAAATGGTTACAAATATAATTTCCTTCAATAGTCTTTAACAATTATGCAAATCACAATTTTTTTAATGTCTTTTTTCACGGCAAAACCGACTTTCTCAAAAGTTATTATGTTTTTCGCAAAGAAATTTATTTTCTATAAATGTTATTAATTTTTTTCAACGAAAAATTGTAGTTTTGATCAGAATTTTCAAACAGAACAGTGAAGCAAATATTTCTTTGATGAGTCACTGTTCTGCTTGAAAATTCTGATTAAAAATACAATTTTTCGTTCAAGAAACCTCGTTCATACTTCTTATTTCAAATATAATTGGCAAACATAATGAAAAAAATAATAACATTTATGGAAAATAAATTTTTTCGCGAAAAATATGAACAAGCAACCTTCCGGCTAGTAACCCGAAGCGCTACTGCCTGAGCTATTGACCGATCGGAAGTGTTTTTCGCCAAACTGTGTTTTTGTCGCGTGACGAATATTTCAAAGTTGATTTTCTCTAAAATGGCCAAAAGCGCATATAACTGCTTTGGCGAATCAATACTCAGGTAATAAGCTTTCATTCAAAAATTTGTCCACCGGAACTAAAATTCGCAATTGGCGGTAAATACTCCAACAACATCGGCCATCTTAGTAGGACTTGATACATGCTCCGAATCAGATCATTCTGATCTCAAGAATCGATTATTCATTCCGACCGATCGAAGTGCTCTTGATTTCGGCATCACTTTCGTTGCATATTAAAATAATATTGATTTTCGTATCATTTTGAACATTTTTTTTACTGTCTGGGATGGTTGGAACTCCGGTTTACAAGTTACTCCCTACAGCCAATTTAGAAAAAAAAAACATTTTCACAGAGAAAGGTAATATGTATGTATTAGATTTTGCTCATTCATAAAATTATAAATATAAGTACTGAAATAGGGTAATGAAATCAACAGTGTCCCGCGTCAAATTTTTAGCCCTATTTTAGACATCTAAATGTTGGTCTTTATAAGTTTTTAGGAGGGCCTGTAGAGGGTTTAATTTTTATTTGATTTAGGCCCGCCTTTAGTCTCCCAAAGTGGTACATAAGTCCATTTTTCCCACTTTTAGAGCTAAAAGAGGGCTTAATTTAAACCCTGCTTCAGGCCTTCTATGTCCTCACGGACAAAATTTGTTTTGAAGCAAATAGAAAAAAGTTAGACTGCGATGCAGACACCAGATTTGTAATCTTTTGTTCACATTACAAGGTTATATAACAGTTAACACACGAGAAACGTATTCTTTACTTATTTTTACGCACACAAACCTAATTTTATAATAACCTAATCTAACACTACTACATACAACGCACTCCACTAACGTAGAATATCCCACTCTGAGCATTTCAGTCGAAATGGCCCTTATATAGTAACCAACAAAATTCTCACTGCTTGTGAGAAACGACCAGTGTCGTGTCAAAAATTTGTGGTGCCCTGAGTCATATTTAATTATTTAATTTCGACCTTAAATATTTGTTTGACATTCATTATTGAAATCTTTATGATAACTATCTCATTTGATTATTTTGTATATAAAGCGTATTTAATTTGATATACATATTACTTTAAATGTATTACTATACACGAGAATCTGTTTTCTCAAATATAGAAGAAAATATTGCAGAAGATTAGGGTAATAACTTTTTCTCTTTTTTTTTTTATTTTTGAAGATTTTTGAAGTAACAAATAGTTTCGGATTTTAATAGTCTTATTTTGCAAGTAATTTTTTACAGGATTTAAATTATTTATTGTTGAATTAAATTATTTGTTAAAATATAGTATCTCATTTGTATTATCATTTTATAGCTGTTATATTCGACTTATGATTTGAATTCGGATATACTTCCGAAAAGCGCATACCTCAGATTGATTTTTGACTCCGCATACTCATGTGTTTTGATGTGCTGATTACAAAAATGATAGTGAGAATAGGCGCAAATTTCATTTTCATGGTGAAAAGCATAAAAAAACCCATGAAAATCATGGTTTTTTGCTTTTGTCTCAGTCAGTACTAAAAATTTACAAAAATCTTTCATATAAAAGTTGTAGATCTTTTGAGAATACATATTTTATGTGCAATACATTTTTACTTTACGACTAATAGTTTTTGAGAAAATGGACTTAAATGATATGAAATATTCCTGGAAGGCGAATACGCGCTCGTAGAATGGTTAGGATGGTAAGGATTTGCCCCACATTATTTTTACGATTAATCACAGGGGTGAAATCCCGCCCCTCACGAGACGCTGGAAGAGGGGAAGGTATGTGACCTACATTATTTCTGCGACTAGTCACAGGGGCGACTTCCCCCACGAGATGTTGGAAAGGGGCAGAAATGTGACCTACATTCTTCTTGTGACCAGTCACAGGGGTTCCTTTCCCCCACTACAGGTTGGATAGGAGTAGGGATGTGACCTACATTAATTCGGTGACCATTAACAGGAGTGCCACGTGTTCTATTCCGTAAGCAATTCTACACTTTGTACCAACATTTTCCTACTTTTCTCGAAAAATATTGGTTTTTCAGAAAAACTTTATGGAATATAAAAAGTGTATTGTGAGTAGATATACAACTTTTGTTTGAAGCTTTTTCAAAAAAATCATTATTTACTGAGATAAACGCAAAAACCCATGATCTTTATGGGTTTTTCATGGTTTGTACCATGAAAATCGAATTTGCGTCTATTTTCACTATCACATTCATGATCAGCGCGTCAAAATACATAGGTATACGGAGTTTCAAATTAATCGGAGTCATGCGCTTTTCGGAAGTACACCCTTGAATTCAAAAAGGTATATTTTATTATGTAAAAACTGACAAAACAGTTTTTTATGTGCATTAGATTATCACAAGATAGACGGTAAACTATAAAAAGATTCTATTTGTTAGCATAATTGAGCCTCCGGATAGTATGACCCACATAAAATATTTCGCCTGAGAGTGCGGTGGCCCTTGGTCGCTTGGGTTTGAGTGACGTTCAGGTGTTCCCCCGCTTTCAGGCGAAAATATTTATGCGTGGTTATTCTATCCGGTGGCTCAATTATCAATTTTACAAACGATTAGTCATTTTCATTTTTCCTCAACGCGTAATAAAAATATTTCAGTTATAAATGAATAAAAAAGGAACTTATTTAAAATTTATTTTGCACAAGTTTTTAATACTTCATTATTCTCCTCATATTTGAAGAAAAACTAAATGGTGAAAAGTTTAATGAAAAGTCACATAATTAATTTTGCAAAATTTTTAATTTCAACCAATGAGAAGAAGATAAAATAATAATGAATAATATTTCCCATAAATTATATTATTAACGTCAAAAAAATTAGCTTAATGGAGTAAAAGAAAAAGTTCGAATAATCTTTGGAAATAAATTTAATAAATCGTGGTAAACATGTGCCTTATTCAATCTAATATCGAATCCAACTTTATTGTACACTATTTTTCACTTCAGGAATTCATAAATATACTTTCAAACCGAATTAAAAATATTCACAACATTTCTGCAATTCATCGTGGACTGAATTTAGATTCTTAATTAAATTTTTTATACCAAATACAAAACTTTTTTTTCCCCAGACTATTATCAAGAATTACAAGACTCGTTTGCGTTTAGTATTGAAAAGTTTGAAATCTCTTACTAAAATTGATTCAAGATTTATAACATTTTGGTACCCGTCCAAGACTCCATGACTATTTCTACAATCTACATACACACTTTTAGCCCTCGAAATTTTCTAAGACGAAAGTAACGTGACGTGACTCGACAAGACGACCGTATTCTCCAGGAAAGACATGTACACCAAAAGTATAAGGCTGGATTTTCAAATTTGAATAAAAAACAGTATTGCTCTTCTTCAACAAATTTCATAATTATTACCGCAAGACGAGGCTAAGTGGTACAGGTTTTTAGATTTCTCTCAATAAATTACACGAAGGAATTATCATTAGATATTAATGCTTTGAATATATAATTTCTGAAATTTTTTCGGCATATCGTGAAGTTAGGACATTTAATTTAGCTATAAGTAAACAGTTATTGCAATCCAAAGTGTATCAATAAAAAGGAAAAACCCACCATTTTACAATACTGAATGGCGAAATATCATAAATTATAAGTTTTTGTTGTTTTTTAAAAGTAAATTAAACTAATATGATAAGTGAAAACTAAAAAATACGTACTTATTTTCAGTAAGAGCATAACCTGATGTGTTGCTTCACGTCATAACCTCATAAGTATAAGAACACAAAATAAGAAACTAATTTAGGAAATTGTGCCTGTTTGGACCTCGAGAATGGCATTTTTAAAATTGTTAAAGGACTATTTGGAGAAACGGACCCAAATAGAAATTTCCGCAATTTTTCCGAGCTTTAAATCCTGGTCTTGCCATGGAAGCCGTGCATAGCACTCGCGAATTTTGAAACCGGGACAATTGGTGGCCCAGGAAAAAATATCCTGGTCATAGTTTAATTATCTCGCCCAGGATGTTTTCCCGAAGATCTCACGTAATTTCGGATGTTGTAAAAACGTTCCTGTGTCCAAAAATAGGGTGCTGAATATGAAAAAAGTACCCGGTAGATCCCGGCTGTTGCACCACGTTAAAAATGTCATAATCATCTAGGAATCGTCGATAATTTTTACACTAAGGTTACCACCAGGTCCGTAAAATACAAATCTACGAGAAGTAATCTAGAAATTCACATCTAGGGTCACCAAAGTTCAGAGGGTCTCAAATTGTGGACATTTGACAAAAACGAGGGGCGGGGGGTCAAATTATACACAAATCTAATGTGTTCCCTGATAAGAATGTGAAAATTGTGGTTCATAGTCGAAATTGTGTCTTACTTTCGATGATTTCGTACGTTTACTTTTCCGTAAACATTTGATCATTTTCGCAGCGCTCACAATCAATTTCGAATAAGTGAATGAAAATCTGTAAAACGTCTGAAATTCAAGTAATTGCATTTCATTAAGTATTTTAATATGATACTGCAATATTTTGAATGTCCTTGAAAGCTTTTAAGTAATATTTTGGAATTTTCTGAAATGTTCTTTTTGTATTCTTTGGCTGAATCTGAAGAATATAGTATACTGAAAATTGTGTGTGTAAAGTTCTTGACTTTTTCACAAGTTTCTGTGATACTGTAGAGAACGTAGAGTGTTCAAATTTTCACGATCGTAATTACCAATTACCTTATTTGAAGTGCCTGTAGGTTAAAAATGTTACAAGATTTCGTCCTTTTCCATTAAAGATTGAGAAGTTTGACTTTGATATATTAATTTTTCACTTTTGAGAGCACGCTTTATGTAGATGATTTTCAATAATTTTCAATAAATAAACATTTTTCGATCGATTTCTCGTAGGCCTCAGCTTCAACAGGCTTAGACAGTTTGTACGTGATAACTAGAGCTGTATACATACATTGCGAAATACATAACCTTTTGAAAACGTGAACGCATAGTGGTAGTGTCACCGCGTCCGTACTTTCAACCTTGGCATTTATTTTACTGAAAATCTTCCCAGACACACAAATCATGCGGTACAGAATTTGAAAAATTTTGTGAACATACGGACGTTTAACATTCTTGTGCCTTATGTGAACACTTACACAGAATACATTATAATGATTTATTAATTTTTTTAAAAGGTTTTTAATGTGATTTTTTTGGATTTCTATCCTCAAAAAATGAGTGTCTCCAAGTGGAAAAAAACTTCGTGTACAGACTTTTAAGCATAAATAAGCACCTTCAGAACCAAAATATTTATTTCTATCGATAAGTTTTAGATCACACCATCCTAGTACAAATGATTCATACGAGCATAAAACATTCATTAAATTCTTTTTTATATCAAATTTATGAGTCCAGCCCTTTTCGATGCCTGTAAAGCGGAGCTTAAGTAGTGCTTCTTGATCATGGTGACATCAGAGGGAGGAAATGTGTGACGTCAGAGGTGAATAATGAAAATTATACATCTGTGAACAGATTGTTTGACAGATTGGACCAACTCAAAGCGATACGTAAACATAAATTACCACAAATTACCGAGAATTTCCGAAAATTTTGAACATTTTTGGATACTTTCAAGTTCCGTAAATTTTCGCAAATTACGGTAAAATCCTTCATTTCCGTAAATTTTCAGAAATTTAAGGAATTCAAAAATTTTCGGATGTTTCAAAAATTTTGAAATTGATAAATTACTGAAATTTTCCGTGATTTAAAAAAATTTACGTAAATGAAAGGAAATTTAAAGTTTAAATTTCCGTTCATTTACGAAATTTCCGGTAATTTATATTACACAAAAATTTCAAAAATTCCTTCATCAAAAATGTAATACAAGCAGAAACCAGGCCTGTGTGCCAAGTGTGTCTGAAATCGTATATTTGTTTTAAAAAATATCGTATGCACTAGTGTTATTTTTTAAAACTCTGTGTTCGAAATTGTATTTGGGGACATGTCACGTGGCAAAAATTTAAGTTATATTTTAATTTCCCATTTACTAGAAACTCCTTTGATATGTAAATACCTTTCAAGTTTCCAAGTTTCGAGTACTCGAATAGTTTGGGGTTGCTAAAAATTTGTAAGTTGTTCAAAACTTTCATGTCTGAAGCTCACAAAAAACCCCAGGGTATCAAATCGTTGCAAGCAGTTCACAACTAATTATATATTACATAAAACATAAAAACTCCCCATTGTGCAACGTTTTGATGCTATTTACTAGCTCAATTTGATACTTGCAGGCATTTTTTGAAGTAAAAAAATCTTATGTTTATGATATTTTTATAAGACTAGGTACTAAGGTGGTTTTCTATGCTGCTGATAACGAATTTGAGATCAACATTTCGATCCGGGATTGTGACAAATTTATTAAAAAATTCAATAAATGTCCGGATTTTTATGAAAGTTGGTCCTGGGGGTTTCCGGATTGCTGAACTCAAGCTTAAGGTAAAAATTAAAAAATTCTACATTCTTTCACCAAAAATTTTACGAGAACCCGAAAGTTCCGAGCACTGGAAAACTTTCGAGCTCTTCGCAAAGCTCGAACCCGACTCGAACCCATCGAGCTCAGTTCGATTCGCGATTCGAAGCCCAAAAAACTCGACTGGACTCGTTCGAACTCTGAGTTTCGAGTTTCTTGCAAACACTTACATTATTTTGAAACATCTATTTAATTTCGGAAATGGGTAAAATGTTTCGGACTTTAATTTCATAACTTTTTGGCAACAACCTGTAATTACTATAAATGTTGAAAATTGAACATTGCCGCTTTGAAAGCGTTCCAGTAGAAAAATTTTAAACTCATAAGTGTAAAAAATTTTGAATACGAAGCCTGAAGAGGTGAATATTTCTGTCTATTTAAATTTGTTCACTGACCGAAAAAATACTAATTTTACATTTTTGTTTTAATAAATGACTTCAACTTACGTACAATTACATTTTTGAAATATAGACAATCGAACATTTGAAAAATAAAAGTTCGGGTTACAAGAATTGTGCTTCAGTAAATGTTTTGTACAATATTCATTTCCGTATTTGAATTTAAATATATTCGAATCATTCATCTCCCTATGAACAAAATTTGAACTAAAATTCGTAGCTCCTTCTGAAAATCAGCATTATTCCAAATCAATGAACAGCCAAGATTTCAAGGTGCACATGTTCCGGTGTCTCTAGAAGAATCAATTCTGGGCTGAATTTCTATCAGTCGTATTTAGGAAGAGCAAAACAGTTAAGACAAAAGAAAAAAAACATTTCGAATAGATTATAAGGAAGGAAAAAGTCAAACTCGCGTTGCTTTGCCCATTTCTTCTGTGAAGTTGCATTAGAGGCAAAGAGGGTATGTAGGTAGGCGAAAAAAGATTTCTCTTCTACTTTCTTGTGAATGACCAGAAAAATATCGAGAAAGAATTCTGGGCTTCATCTTCAAAGGAAATCCTTACGAAGCTGTTTACGTTCAGAAAATATTCACTGCACATACAAACGATGACGAAGACACTTCTTTATACGAAGGATTATATCAACGCTCAGCATAATTATATAGAAAAGGAGATGATCAGATAAAATTTAATAAAAAGGAAAAAAAATTGCAGAGAATATATAATAATTAATCATTTTGAAACATGGAAGGGAATCACAAAATTTAAGATCTTTCTGTAATATCATTTTGCAATTTTGTCAAATAATCAGTGAAATATTGTAAGAGTACTAATCAATATACGATAGACTTGTAAATTCTATTTTCATTCGTTTAGAAACTTTTATTTCATTCAATAAACAACATCAAAAGCAATATTGGCGAGTATTAAGAATGTAGTTTGCCGCTTTGACGTCTGATAAGCTGAGAAGAAAAAAGGCATGAAAAGAACTTCACCATTGATTGCGCGTGTTTTTCATTTTTCGTCTCCGTCTTTATCTCCTTTTCTTGTTTTCTTCATCCTTACGCACACTTCCGTTACGTTAGCGACAGGTCTTCTTCTTTTTCCTTCTTCATTCGACTCTCCGCCTCTTTTAACTTCAGCGTCGAACTTTGACTTTGCCGACAAAGGTAGTCAAATATTTTCCTGACGGAAAGAGGCGAAACTTTCTCAGATTTTCAAGCAAAATCACGTCTCTTCGATTTCCCTCTATTTTTTAAATTTATTAGCGCACCTTTTTTTCTCTTTTCATCATGCATACTTCGCTCCCTCAGCAAGTGGATTTACGTAATTAATTCTTTGCGTATAACTTCTTAACGAAGCCACTTAACTCTCGTCAGTTTATTTATTGTTCTTCTTCCCTTCGCGTATACCAGAATCAGTATTACAAAGAATAACTTAATTCACGGACGCGGGTTTGCTTCGACTTTGCATAAAATATCTCTTGCATAATAATTACTCTACATAAAAGATTCGAGTTGCGGCCATCGGCTAGGTCACTAATTAAATGAGGATGTTTTGGTGAATGTGAGTTTTGCATATTAGTTCCTGATAACGAAAGAGCCAGATTACTTATATGTGTGTGTACTTTTTGCGAAAGGAAACTACATTTTAAATAACGCAGACCTTAACTGAGGAAACTAATATTACGCAAAACAACGAATTGAAACAAAGTTGATTTTAATTCACTTTTTTGTACACAATAATACTTCTGATGCGAAAGAAACAAGCTTCTATTCAAATTTAAAACTGATATTCAATATATGGCTCAGTAATTATCATTCTATACCACAAATATCCGTATTATTACTAATTGAAAGTGGTAAGTTTTCAGAACTTCGAAATTTCAAGCTTTGAGACTTTATTAACGTTGAAATGTTTAATTTGTAACATTTATGAGTTTGAATAATTCAGGTTGCAAGAACTAATCCTAATTTTTTTGTCAAATAAATGCTTGAAGTACTTAAATTACAAGCGCTTGAACCTAAACACGTCCCAAATTGAATATTTTGAAATTAAAGCGTTCATAATGAGATCATGCACGGAATGCTCGCTTTTTGAGGCATGTATAGCATGCAGAAAATAACAAGTTCTGAAACCGTGTTGAAAAGCAGTTATAAAAAGACTTTTTCTAGTTGCTGCGCTTGTGCTCTTTGAGCAAGTTCACTTTTTCAGATGTTGCGCTTGCGAATTTCGATTCAAAATTATAATCTTGGATTGCCGGAATCATATCCTCACTTCTGGCATACCGAAAAGGACCCCGCACCAAATGTGCAGAAAATGGCTTTTTTCAAAATGGTTAATTATAGAATTTTTTTAAATTTAGAACCAGCAGATTGATAATTCGAAAGAAAATTGTCAGGCGAGTGGAAGTCTTTATCCAAACAATGGCCAAATTTAAATTTTTACATGTATTTTAATAGAAAAATTCGTCTATTATTAAAATGTTATTCTTCTCAAAAACTTTTTCTCAAATTTGGCTAAATGCCACATATGCTGTACATGAGACCCACTGAAATAAAAGCTTTGTACCCATGAACGTGAAAGATTTATGATTTTGTGTATACAGGCAGTCATTTCTCGACGTTTTGAGACCCCCTGAGTGAGGAAAAATTGTTCTTACGAAAATGTCTGTCTGTCTGTGTGTCTGTCTTCTGACGACGCGATAACTTTTGAAGGAATGTTCTAATTCAAATTTCCTTCTGCACACTGATTTTTGGTCCAAAAAGACAGGTCAAGTTCGTTATCCAGCCTTCTGTTGCCAATATTCATGGTTTCAGCCATGAAAAATCAAACTGAGAAAAGTAATAATTCAAGTTTCCCACGAAACCGCGCTAGATACGACAAATAGATAAGAAACCAAAATTATTCGCCTCTCAAAGTTATAGAAAATTGCTGTCGAACATTTTGCAATAGCAATGATGGATTTTGTTTCAAACGTGGTAAATTTCCTAAGAAAATCGAAAATTCAAATTTATAGCTAAACATAGCAAAAGGCGATGAAATCTTCAACCGAAAAAGTGCCCACCTTAAAAAGACAGGCAAAATTGCCTGTAAACATTTTTTATATCTATATTTCACTCCTAAGCTGGCATTAATGAAATTAAAAAATGCTTAGAAAAATATTCTTGTTTCTTATGTGAGTTCTAAGTTGGAAAGTTTTCTATTACCGATTCAAAACTAATTTTATTAAATTAAACTTTTCTCATGGTTTCTCCCATATTACAAATTTATGCTGGAAAGCATTTGATTTTGGTGATTTTCGTTCAACCCTGTTTTCGCTTTGATTTACAATTTTTCAGCTGGGTCTAAAAATCTAATGTAAAGTGTCAGTTCTATAAAATTGAATTTAAGCTCAAGCATTGTCAAACGCGAAGTGCGAGCGTCATGATGAGAACGTATTCCTCAAACCCGAAGGAGTTTTGAGGAAGTTTTATCAACATCATCACTTAATGTTCAAGCATGAATATAACTAAGTTGATTATCCAGGACTGAGCCCGTAGCGCGAAGCGCGAGATACATTACGCGCGTCCTAGGCGCATTTAAACTTAGAATATGTTTTTCACACCCTAAGAAATATTTTCTCATTTCAATGAATTCGATTCCTTGAAGTGATAAATACGTATTTAAATGAAGTAATTCATTCATGTGTGGATCAAGATACTAGTCAAAGAGAGCAAGCACAAACTCAAAGCGTGAAAAGATAGAAAAATGCAAATCGACTTTGAAGGAAATGAGAAATTATTTTGGAAATGGGTTAGGAAGATTAGGAAAGGAAGTTTTAGCAATAAGGTAGTCGGAATTCAGAATGCTGATGGTGAAATAGTATGGGATTCGGATAACGTGAAAGATTGCATGCGAAATTTTTTCCGAAAATTGTATGGAGGTCAAATTATGGAGCATAACAACCTTCACATTGGAGGGAATACGTCAGATAATCCCGATGTAGGTAGCGAAAGAAGAATCAATATCAACGACATTATATCTGTGATTAAGAAACTAAAGAATGGTAAGGCTGCTGGTGTGGATGGTCTCACCGTTTGAATGCTTGAAAGCGGTGGCAGATATTTGTTTGTGTGGTTAAGCGATTAGCCTACTAAGTACCGTGGGCAAAATATTTGCAAAAATACTCATTGAGAAGGTCATGGGAATTACCAAGGAAAAGATCTGGAAAATTTAATGTGGATTTATGCCAGGGAGATCATGTCCGGATCAAATATTTAGCTTGAGGAAGATCGTAGAAAAAACTTTAAAAGTAAACAGAAAAGTTTTCTTTGCATTTCTTAATCTGGATAAAGCTAACGACAAGGTGAATAGATCTCAACTTTGGGAAGTCCTGAAAGAGTATGGAGAGAATGGTTTGCTTCTAAGAGCAAAAAAAGCCAGACATAATGATAGCAAAGCGAGTGTAAGAGTAAATTGACAACTAAGCGATTGGTTTGACATTAAGCAGGGCGTTAGGCAAGGCTGCATTATGTCCTCCTGGATGTTCAATGTATACATGGACAAATGTTTAAGAATGGCTCTTTTAGACGAAG
The DNA here is from genome assembly GCA_032362435.1 of Melikaiella ostensackeni. NCBI lineage: Eukaryota > Metazoa > Arthropoda > Insecta > Hymenoptera > Cynipidae > Melikaiella > Melikaiella ostensackeni. The sequence goes on from JAUMHM010000086.1 coordinate 14,245,436, forward strand.
AAAGTGTTGATATTGGGACAGTGAAACGACGTGAACTGGCGTCTGCAGATGACAAGATTGTTGCAGCAGAATCAGTCGACGATTTGCCGAGAATGATGAGCAAACTGGATACAAGCATGAAGAGCATGGGCGTTCGAAAGAAGGGATGAGACAACGGTATGCACCATTGCCCTGAACGAAGAAAGAATAGAACAAGTCGATGAGTTCGTATATCTTGGAGGTTTATTTACTGGTGACGGAAAGATAGAGGCAGAAATGTCCAGACGTATACAGGAGGGTAGAAACATTAAAGACAGTTTACCAGATATGATTAGTAGTAAATATGTAACGAATGAAGCTAAAATTGCAATATATAACTCTGTGCTTGCACCCACTGTGCTGTGTGGTAGCGGGACCTGGACGTATAAAGAAAAAGATAGGAGGAAAATGAACGCGGTTGGCATGCAGTTTCTGCGGGATATAAGCAGTAAAACGCTAATGGATAAAGTCAGTAATGAGTGATTTGTCAAAGAATGTGTTTTATAAGAAACATTGTTTAGCAAGAGTAAAAAAAATTTATTGAGATAGTTTGGTCATGTTGAAAGAATGAGTGAAGAACGTTCAACGAATCAAGTGTATTTGGGTGAAGCTGATGGTAGCATACCCAAAAGTAGACTAAAGAAAGAATGGTTGGAATGTGTGAATGAAGCTCTGAAGCGAAAGGATATTAGAGGTCGTAAAAACACAAGAGCGTGCATAAAACGATGTATGGATGTAACGGAAGCAAAAGATGTATGCAAGGCCAGGCAGGTATGGAGAACAACTGCTTATAAGAAGAAAAGCGATGCCTGGAACGAAATATTTAAGATAATAATAAAGGGCCCGCGTGAGGAGATTTTCTTAGTGGATTAGTATAAAGGCTTCAAGAAGCTCTCCACCTGGGGTGATTGCTAGAGAGATTGATCAGCGACCCGTTTCGGAAGGTGTTGTGGGATGAGTGTGTCGTTTGAATAAACAACACGCGATTTCTAGATTGAGTATTCTTGTGACAGAAAAGTGATCGTAATTTATTGCGGATATGTTATTTGTACTGTATTGTTGATAAACAAATCATTTTTGATAATTGTTTCTAACAAAATCTTCTCATCGAAACTTTCTCTGCATTCTGTTTGGTACTTAGCTGCAAGACACTTGTAATTTGCAGTCAACGTTGTATAAATTGTAAATAATATGTTTTGACCATTTTTTGCATTTGAAATAAGAACAATGATTGAAATGCAGTTCTGGGAAATATAGTTGTCGTAATCTCATTCTGGTGACACCACTAGAAGAAAAACGCGCCAAACACTGGACCCCCTGGGTGATGTGGAAATAAGTGTTTTTTCAAAAAAATTAAAAAAATTTTAAGGTCATGATGAAGTCAGTAATTCATTCAATTAACAAATTAAATAAAGAATTATTTTCTAACCGATGAATTGAATATCTACTCATTTTTCAATTACTTAATTCTAACGTATTCAACTTTTTAATGAAATTATTCAAATAATTTTCATTAGCAATTAATTTATTAAATTTATTGTTCATTAATTATTTTTCGAATTAAGAAATCACATTTCTGATTACTATTCAGTACGTTCTCTCAGAAGAAGATCGCAAGAACAGTGTTTTCCTAACACTGCATTTCAATTATTGTTTTTATTTGTAATCTAAAAATAGTCACAATATATTATGAACAATTTATACAACATTCACTGCGAATTACATGTGTCCTGCAGGTAAGCCCAGAATAAAATGCGGAGAAAGTGTTGATGGAAAGATTTTGTTATCAAGAATTTGAGGAAATGATTTTTTCATCAACAATAAAATACATATTACATACTTGCAATAAATTTAATCACAAACATACTCAGAAACGACAGAAAAGTACTTCAAAATGGTCATGACAAAATTTTTTTATGAACAGTTATTTGTCTATTATTTAAAAAAATACATCCTATACATTTATAATAAATTTAAATCACTTTTCTTTCTTCAGAGTACTCGAAAACGACTAATAAGTACACGAACAGGGTGATGACAAGAGTTTGTTGTGAAAATTTTTTTTTAGTAATGAAAAAGACGTATTAGACATTTGCAATGAATTATAAGCGAAACTAAAAAAAAACATGGTTGCCGACCGGCCTTGATTCGCCTTTAAATATCATTAAACAATAGGCGAATTTCAGCTTCTCTCTTGCTTTGGGGGCATTTCAAGAACAAAATTTTCTAAGAATTCTCCATCAAAACTTGATCTTTGACAAGCTGTTATAGAAAAAACTTCGGAATTTTATAAATTTTTAATTAAACATAGAAAAATGAGTCATAAAAATTATTTCAATGAAACTATAAATTTTTAGATAGCGCTATACAATGGTCAACAATTTTACAATATTGTTCACAATATAGACAGGAGAATGAAAATTTAGCATAATTTTCTTGGAGCGCTCATTATGGAACTTGTTTTACTTATCTATACTTACCTTTCTCCGTACCTGCCGAAATCCTGATCTTTCGAATATTCATTTATTCCACTAGCACTGACGAAATGATTCTAGGAATCTGCACTCATTTTCAATTCTGAATTCCACTGTGGTCCTAAAGTCCATGCTGTGCGAATAATATCGCTCTCATGCGAGGTAGGAAATTACGACCCTGTTATGAATCATACCGGAGTAGAAAGACGGTGCACTTTTATCTGACACAATCGTAAAGGAATCCTTCGTACCATACTCTTTATTTCGCGCTCAGCTTTTACACTTTTACCAGGTATTTAAAACATTCGACTCAGTTTCAATACAGACGCGGACAAATGCCCAGGGATGATCCCGAAGGAAAAACTCCCAAGCTAAAAATGAGCAACCGTGCCAAAAGCTGAATGGCACGGGTGAGGTGTCCCTTACGGTACCTTATACTTGCATGCGAAGCTCTGCAAGCATGGACGAAACCTTTTCCTAGCTGCTCGTGAGAGTAACTATGAAAATACCAAACGCAGCTGTGAATGCGGTTTAAAATGATCGAACATGCAGAGCACCCAGCAATGGGTCGGCAAACAGTGCCAATCGCCCTAATGTTCGGGGTGCTGCAAATAATTTGGATGGAAAGACGATGACGGATCGGCGAGACGGTCGACGTCTTGAGTGGACACATGGACTTGGAGATTACTTGCTGGATTGCTACGATGCCAGCGTTATCTCTGCTCGCAGGGGTTACATGTTGTGCCTGGATACTCTGTGTTGCCAGGAACACCCATAGCTTTCAAACGTTTCGCGCCGACAACCTCTTGCTAACATGATATATACGGGAACGCTTTCCCAGTCGCTGCAAGAACAAGCCGAAGATGGAGAAGTGGAAGCGACATCAAGTCCATCCGCGGAAACGATGCACCCCCTGAGAAATGATTGCGATTCCAGGACGGGGAGAAACATCAACATGCAAGTTCCCCCTAAGCCTCAAGATCTGGCTGAAATGGATGAAGCCATTTTTGAGGATCTCTTGGAGAAGTTCGACTTATGAACCATCATTTGTTTAGTTTTTAATGCGGCAAGAGCTTTGGCCGATTCAAATCAAAAGGTAAAGTCGACGATAGATCAAAACAACAGAAGACGCTTGCAACAACTAAACAAGGAAATTGGCTGAGCTCGACAGAATGTTTCCCCAATCCAGTGTGTATTTCAGTGTGTGATTGACTTCATAAATTCTGGTAAGCCTTTTACCTCAAGGGTCCAAAAGGTTGCTCACGAACTGAGGATCCACCATCATAAATTGAACGAGCCAAAGCTGCCGACTATCAAGCAGCACATTGTTGACATAATACGGGTGGTATCTGACACCAGGAGGAGAATACAGAAAAGGGATGGACGGATCAGGGAGAATCAACAGTTCCTCGCTAACTCATCGCGCCTCTCAAGCGATTCCCCTGTTTCTGTCAATAATCCGCCTACGTGCGAGAAAGAAAATACTTTTTGCATAAAGATTTACGAAGTGCAATGCCCATTGCATGAAGACACTGAGAACATCATGCGTTTTAAGGAGCTGTGCAACATACTCATAACGTCCGAGAAACAATATCCACCACTTACTGCCGAAGAGGATAAGAAAACACTAAGAGACATGAAGAACTTCTCCGCTACCGGATCGGATGGAATCAAGAACTTTTGATGGAAGAAGACTACTTCTACACACCAACGTTCGGCTCGGATCTTCACATCATATTTAAAGGTGGAGATGCCCATTCTGCAATGGCTGGTGTTAGGGCGCACTGTACTCCTACCGAAGAAAGGCGACTTGTCCAACCCAAGGAACTACCGGCCAATAACCTGTCTGAACACGCTGTATAATATCTTTGCAGCTATCCTGAACGACAGAATCGTTAAAAAAATTCGAGCTGCGCGGAGAGAGATCTACGAGCATCGTGCTTTGAAAAGAGGCGTAGCAGGCTATCGGGAAAACCTGTTATTCGACAGAAGCGTCTACAAAGATGCTGCAGCCTACAATTACAATCTTTCAACGGCCTGGATTGATAGACTTATCATCTGTCTGTTGGAAAGCTTGAGCGTTCATCTACACATAGTGGGATGCATAGAGATTGATGCCCCTTTGGAAAACCAGATTTACTATCTCATCTGGAAAACATCATGTGACAACTAACAGCGTCGCTTTCCAGAGGGGCGTCTTTCAGAGTGACACCATGAGCCCTATTCTCTTTTACATCACACTTTTGCCACTATCTCTCGTACTTTGCAATTCTTCTGGGTACTTCTGCGGTGAATCTTATAATCGTAAGCAGGTCACTCATATATTTTATATGGATAGCTTGAAGATCTATGCTTCTGGGACATAGAATTTTAAGGATGCTGTCTAGACAGTCGCGGTTTACACACGAGAAATTGGTATTAGCCTTAGATTAGACAAGTCTGCCAAGATTCATTTGAAGCGAGGACGACTTGCTAGCGTTATCGACAACCCTAGATTCGTAGACAGGGGCGATATCAGACGATTCGCGCTGGAGAGACCTACCATACCTAGGCGTGCCAGTGGGCCGCATTCAGGATATGACATCATTGGAGGATTCTCCCCAAAGTAGATACAAGCGTCTCCTTCGACAGGTTTGGTCTTCTAATCTGTCGGCGTTGAACAAGTTATCTGTAACTAACATGCTTGCAGTCCCGATTCTACTCTACTCATTTGGGTTGGTTCCATTGATGAATCACGACTTCACGGACCTCGATATCGCCACACGTAAGATCATGCATATGCATGACAGAGTTATCTTGGGTATACGAGGTGTGACAAGTAATGAGACTGATTATACAAAAACCATATATTTGAAAATTATTGTACAACTCTTCCATCCCCTTCAAAGTAGTT
>JAUMHM010000086.1:14308701-14328042 GCA_032362435.1 Melikaiella ostensackeni
GCGTCGTTTGGCTCAAAAATAAAAATAAAAATATTCCAATACTATTTTCTATACTTAAAATACAAACCATGCCTCCCCCCAGAAAATATTTACAGGCAAGTTTACAGGTCTTCGTAGAAGCAACAATTTAGATATTTCAACTTTCTTTCGTATTCCGCGTTATTTGGCTCAAAATTTGAATTTTCAACTTTTTAAGAAAACTCAAAAAGTTGTTATGACAATCTTATAGGGCTTTCAAAAAGAAAAAATTATTTTCTTCTGACTTTTTTTCATATTGTGCATTGTTTGGCTTAAAATTCTTATTTTCGTTTTTTTTTTTTTGAATTTTGGAAATGCTATAACTGCTATAATTATAATTATAAATGCTATAATTATTTGAAATTATAAATTTTAATTGGAAATGATTTCAATCTTGAAAATTTTATAAATTGAAGGTTTCAAACTCAAAGCATCTAAAGATCGAAATTTTCAAATAACAAAAAGCACAACTTTTCTATTTTAATGTCAACTTAAGAAGGGTTTAAATAATATCATTTAAAAGATATAAGAAAATTGATGATCTCCTTCAGCTTGGAAAACAATAATTAAAAATTGTTTTTTAAATAAGCAAATGAAAATTTTATTTTTTATTTTTTTAAACTTGATATTTTCTACGCTAGTTTGTATCAGGACATTTTCTTGTAAGACCAATAGTATACAGAGATGAAAAATCTTGAAAACAAAATGTCCCAAATTTTCAATTGTTAATAACTTTTGAAAAATTGAACATTTTGCAAAATCATTTCGCACCACTATTTAGTACCCTAAACACTATAACATGATAAAAAATGATATTTTAAATTCAACTTAAGAAGGCTTCAATTATTATTATTTTAAAAATCAACAACAAAACCGATGATTTCCTTCAGGTTGCAAAACAATAATTAAAAATTGTTTTAAAAATAAACAGTTGAAACTTTACCATTTGAAAATAACTTTTTAAAAATTAAATTTTTTTTCAAAATTGTTTGGCACCCCTGTTTAGTACCTTAAATACTGAAAAATAACCAAAAATAAGCAAAATCGATGACTTAAGTTTTTAATTTGACATGGAATGCCCCACTTACAATTTTCAGAAACGGTTTTAACTGAATTATTTTTAAATTATCTGTAATTCCCTTTTGTCTCTGTAATACCTCATTTCCCCGTATTTTATATTTAGCGAAAATTTGTTACGCAATTATCCTTGAGCACAAAAAGTAGAACTTAGAACTTAGTTTCCAAGAATTCAATTTCAATTGAACAGATCCGAGAAAAGTTGGAGATGGGTTAAGGCAGGTTACAGCTGGTTATTGTAAATTATTCTCGATAAGCGCGTCAAACCTAGCAAGAAGTCAAGTTCTAGCTACCAACTTTTATTCTCCAACCAGATTTCCACGCTTGAATTGATCTTCTCTTCTGTCTGCCAACTTATCTTAAGGCTTACGGCACCTCGCTTCACTTTTTTTTATCTTATCTTCTGCTTATTTTTATTTTCTTTCTCGTTCTTTCATAATGATTCGTCTCCACCCATAAAGACCAGTTTCTTAGCCACGCGCAACGAAAGATCACGTTTTCTTTCCGCTCCATGGAAGAAAAAGATGGAAGATTCTCGTTTGATCTCAGGTCTTGTTTTTCTTTTTAGTGGGAATACGGAAAAGAATCTGAAGGGACATTTCTTCGAAGAGGCATCAAGGTTTCTTCGGTAGCACGTTGTGATGAAAGTTTTTTTTCAATACAAAAATAATAAGGGGGTGCTGTAGTAGATAACTGCATAATTGTTAAGCAGAGTCGAAGAAATCTCTAAGAATTTATAATACATATTTCAACTTTAATAACTAGTTTAGGCGCTTTCATGGTGACAGGGATCCCAGCGGTCCAGTAGTTCAATTTTAGGTAAAAAAGGGAATTACAAGGGGATTTCATTTATTGTTAAAAACTTTTTATGGCTTTTTACATGATATGGGTATCTCGTGAATATTGCACGAAAGTGTCCTCTAGCAACAGTAGCACCTTTTATTTAACAAGTGAAAATTTGTTTAGCTAGCTTTGAAAAATCTTTTGAACAATTTAGCACTTTCTACTGATAAAAATACATCAGAGAAAAATTCGATAAGATCAAAGATTGAAAAATAGATAAACAACAGAACTGAAAAATGCTCATGTTTGAATTTGATTAAATGTATATTTCTCTAAGTACAGTGGAACCTCCATTTAACGGCCCTTCATTTATCGTCTGCCGAGATTGTCCGCCGGCTCGCATTCGCGGATGAGGGGCCCAAGAAGCCGTGAGAGAGGCGCGTGAGCTCGGCGGAGTTCAACATTTCCTTAGCCACAAAGCTAATTAGTCTTGATTATTAAAGAAGGTCCATCCTTTATGATAACAAAAATCTACATTTGTACAAAATACAGATGATTAATATTATGTATTCCTACTGGAAATGGTTCATACGGCCCTGTCTGTACACTACAACCTCCGTTTAACGGCGGTCTCGGGTATGGCCTGCTATGACTGTGAGGCTTTTCTAAGAATTTCTACGATGTAAACAGTCAGGGCCGTATGAACTATTTCCAGTAGGAATACATAATATTAATGAACTGTATTTTGTACAAATGTAGACTTTTTTTATCATAAAGGATAGACCTTCTTTAATTTTGAAGACTAATTAAAGAAAGGAAAATTTTCCGCGTTTATTTAAAAATAAATGCGAAATATGCACGCGAGTGTTCGAACTGCCGCTTTGTGGCTACGGAACTGCTGAACTCTGCTGCGCTCGCGCGCCTCTCTCTCTCCCTCTCAGTCGCTTGGACCCCCTCATCCACGAATGTGAGCCGAGGGCAATTCTAGGCATGCGATATATCGAGAACCGTTAAATGGAGAGTTGAGTGCGTGTAAGCTAGAAATAAATAATTTCAAAAACACAAAAACGACTATTTGAAAAATCCGGGGAAAAACATACTTTTTCTGTTTTTGTTTCCTTAGACTTTAATTTTTTTTTTAATGTATTTTTATCAGTTCAAAGCTCTCAGATTTTTAAAACATTTTTGAATCTTAGCCATTTCTCTTTATCCATTTTTGCTTGAAAATTCGTCTTTTTTATTGAATTCAACTATTCTTTATTTAAAATAAAAATCTTTTTTGTTTAAAATATCGATTATTACATTTTTCATTGAGAATTCGATTTTTTTTTGTTGAAAATTCAGCTACTTCATTAAAAATTCATCTATTTCGTTTAAAATTCCACTGTTATGTTGAAAATTATAATCCTTTTTGATTGACATCAACTATTACATTATTCATTTAGAATTCATCTTTTTTGGTTACAAATTTAATTACTTGTTAGACTTTTTTTTTTGAAAATTCAACAATTTTGTTAAAATCATCCTTTTTGGTTGAAAATCAATCTTTTTGGGTTGAAATTTAAACTATTTTAGTAAAAAATTCTAATATTTAGTTGAAAATTAACTTTTTTATTGAAAATTCATCTGTTTTGGTTGAAGACTCAACTATTTTGTTGATAATTTAACTTTTTTGTCGAAAAATTCGTATTTTTTTTACTGGAAATTAATGTTTCTGAATGAAACTTTTTACTATTCCATTTCTGGTTGAAACTTATCGTTTTCAGTTGACAAATCAACTATTTTGTTCAAAATTTATGTATTTTTGTTGAGGGTTCTTCTTCTTCGGCAGATATTGCCATCCTTCCCCTGTAATTAGAGCATTTTGGCCTGTGAAGCCTGTTATTGATATACAGTTGAAAAAAAGATTTGTTTTTGCTTCTTCGTATAAGTGGGAGGGGGGGGGGGAGCCGGACATATAAAAGGTGTGTAGTCCGAAATTTGAAACATTTTAGGCCCCGTTTTAACCAAAATTAGACAAAACATAGTTCAAGAACTATTTTAAATTGGTATCACAAAAAAGACTCTCTTTCAAAACGTCTTGTTTTCTAGTGTCTAGAATTTCTGTTTATGATTTTCGACAAATGAATCGAAAGTTTGTAAAAAAAAAGAGGAAAATTGGGTAAAAATTCTCGATTTTCAGTATTTTAGGGTATTTTTTCCCACACAAGACGGAAAATGGGAAAAACCGGGATCAGGTTATGAAAAAGGGAACGGACTATGATTCCTGAAATGAATGTGATCAAATTAAAAAATTTGAATTTGTACTTTTTAATTTCAATTGCTTTCAATAAAAAATGGTTTAATTTCGTGACATTTTAGACATAAATTTCCTGTTTAAACGCTTTCGTATTTAAGCCTTTTCAATCCTTGAAGGATTTGAATTTGAAATGGTTTAAAATGAAAATTGTAAAGTGGCCTAAGATAAGTTTCAATTCAGTCGTTTTTCTCACGAGCATTTTCAAGACAAGTTGGGGTATTAAAACACAATACCTGATCATGCGAGTGACCAAGATACAGAGTAATGCGATATGAAACCTTTTGCTTGTGGCAAGACGAAATTCTACGAGCGTGCGAAGAATTCCGACTGACGAGGTCAACTTGTCACCAACCCGTTCGGTCATCTCTTTCTCTGTTGGTTTAATGACATAAGAAAACAGGAAATTCTTCAAAAATGTAAAAAAATACCAAGATCTCAAAATCAGAAAATACAGGTATAAGTATCTAAAATGATATATAAGTAGTAAAAAGAAGATGAAGCACCTTCTCATTTGTGATGAGAATGAGAAGATAAGATTCAAAATGAGTAAAATAAGTAAATAACATATAACTTTATGGATAAGGCGTGTTTCATGGACTCGTGCCAGTTTCATTCACTCCACGAGGTGCTCGTCTTGTGTTACGTAAGCTTTGAGTGCCTAACCTAACCTGAAATGTAGTATAAATTCTCTTACATGCAAATGTGTATCTTCCGTATTCTTGTCCTCAGATTCAGCTTTTATAATTGCAATCGGGGGCGTTTCCCCACTACATTACGAAAATATTGTTCTGAAAAACATAAATTCGAGCAGAGTAAAATATATATTTTTCAAAGAGACGTGATAGAGAAAATCGTCAAACCGTGAGAGAATAGTTATTTTAACGGTTTTGTGGCGGGAAGTCAACTGCGAAACAAGCCTCCTGTTTTTGCAACCAGATCTTGGGAACTCGTTTAAAATGATAAATTCAGTATCACTGAATATTCTCAAATGCCTCAAAATATGAAAGTACAGACGGTGAATATTCCATTAATTAATATTGAAGCCTGAAAAGAGAAAGTGCGAAAAGGTAGCATCGATGATGACAGAAAGCTAGATAATGTGAAAAAAACTTCTCAAAACTAGCAAATCTAGTACGATGGCACCCATCTGAATATCATAGAGCCAAGCGCTGCTTAACTTCAGTGATCGAACGAGAAGCCTTCAACAATTTGATGTATCCAGGCGGATATTAGAATAAAAATTAGTCATATCTTGACTAAATAATTTATAGTGAAAGACTTTTTGCTATCTGAATGAGTCGAAGTATTTTCCTCAATTCTATATTTTAATCTATATATATTGTTCCGACTACTACAAATAAAAATACGCATTACAAGTTTCTGTTACACAATATTGTCTTAAATTCAAACGAAACAATAGTTTAGAACTGATTCTTGTTTACAAAACAATTCATGAAAGAATTCGTTCATTTGAACGTTCAGAATTTCAAGCACATCAAAGTTTACTATTTCAATTTCGAAGACTTGATTTATATGTACTTGCATTATTGTTATTAACAGTTTAGGCAAACCGAAAGCGATGCCTGCGGCAAAGATTTCACTCCTAATTTCATTTCATATTCGAGGACAGTTTTAGAAACGGAAGGGAACCTGTCAGAGTTAAACATAGTATATAGTTTGCTCACATGAGTCTAATAGAAAGTCATCGACCTAGAGACCCAACTCTAAAGTTTTAAGCAAAATAACAAAAATTGCACTTATACATTATCTTCGAAATAGAATATATTCCCACGATATATAGGGATACTTTTCAAAAAAAAGCTTTACACAGTAAATACCAGTTGATCAATTTGATCCCGAAATTGGATCAGAATAATCTGCAACGCTTTTATACAGATTTGGAATTTTTCATTTGATCAGCAAATCGCGCATAAGAATGATCCGATTTTCAAGATCAATTGCCTGTCATAAATTTTCACTTTCATTTCCAGTTTTTATGCCACGACGAAGTCATGACTGTCTACATGCACATTAAAACCTGAGCGTTCGAAGAAATTTCCTACACTTTTTTTACCGAACAAGCATCAAGTATCGACGAATACTCGAACTATGTAAATCTAAACAAACATTTTTTGAAGGTAAAAAATAACTCCCGGAGCCATATAGATTTGTAGCCAAATATAGGCAAATTGCAATTTTTCTCCCACACTGAAATTCAAAATTTTCCAAAACGTTCCTTATTGGTCGTAGAAAGTTGTAAGCCTTCCCGAAGTTGGAGTCGGAACTAGGTAAATCACTAGATAAATCACTTTGGTTGAAAATACAATTATACTTTTGGTGTAGAATTCATCTTTTTAGGCAAAATTTTTTATTATTTGGTTGAAAATGTAATTATTTTGTTGAAAATTCAACAATAGTGTTAGAAAGTCATTCTTTTAGCTTCAAATTCAAGTGTTTCCCTGAAAACTCGACTATTTGGGTTACAAAATCAACTATTTGGTTAAAAACAAACTTTTTTTTATTGAAAGTTCATATTTGCGGGTTAAAAATTCAACTGTTTTGTTGAAAATTCGTGTTTTTGGTTTGAAAATTCAACAATGTCGTTGACTTTTTTCTCTCTTGACTGGAAAATCCTTCTCGGTCGAAAATTCAACTCTTTTCTTAAAAAATTCGTCTTTTTGAATTGAAAATTTATCCCTTTTGATAGAAATTTCAACTTTATCTATTAAAAATCCAACTATTTTGTTCAAAATTCAACTGCTTGGTTGACAGTTGAACTCCTTTTTTAAAAAATCATTTTGTTGTTGTTAAAGATCCATCTCTATGCTTGAAAATTCAACTAATTTTTTGAAAATCTTTTTTTTTTGTAAAAAATTTAATTTTCTAATCGAAAATTTAATTAATCCATTTTTGGTTGAAAAATCATTTTTTAAGTTGAAAATTTAACTAACTTGTTGCAAACTCTTTTTGGGGGGGGGGGGGGGGGGTAAAACACCCAAAATACAAGTATTCCAATTTTGGTTGAAAACTTATCTTTTCAAGTCTTTCTTGATTGAAAATTCAACTCTTTGTTGAAAATTCGTCTTTCTGGTTTAAAAATTCATCTCTTTGGTGGACATTTCATCTTTTTGGTTGAAAATGCAACTGTTTGGTTGAAAATTAATCTTTTTTGGTTGAGGATTCAATTATTCAGGTGAAAATTCGTCTTTCTTGGTTGAATTCAAATGTTTTTGATTTAAAATTTAACTACTCCATTTTTGGTTGAAAGGTAATTCTTTTTAGTTGAAAATTCTACTATTATATTTTTGGTTGAAAATTAATCCTTTTTGGTTAAAGTGTATTATTTTGTTGAAATTTAATTATTTTTTTGAAAATTCATTTTTTCAGTTGAATATTCAACTCTGTAATTGAAAGTTTAACTTTTTTGTTAAAAATCGACTTTTTTTGTTGAGTTCACCTGTTTTTCATTTGTAATTAAAATCTTTTTTGGTTGAAATATCAACTATTTCATTTTTGACTCACAAATTTGTCTTTTTTAGTTGAAAATTCATGTATTTTGTTGAAAATTCTTCGTTGTTGGTAGAAAATTAATCTTTTTGGTTGAAAATTAATTTCTTTTGGTTGAGGATTCAACTATTTTGTTGAAAGTTCGTCTTTTTTTATTACAAATTTAACGGTTTTGTTGAAAACTCGTCTATTTGGTTGGAAATAATCTTTTTTGTGGAAAATTCATATTTGCGGATTGAGAATTCAACTGTTTTGTAGAAAACTCGTCTTTTTGGGTTAAAAAATCATCTCTTTTGGTAGAAATTTCATCTTTTTTGGTTAAAAACGCAACTGTTTTGTAGAAAATTAATCTGTTTTAGTTGAGAATTCAACTATTTTGTTGAAAATTCAGCTATTTTTTTTTTTAATTAAAATCTTTTTTGGTTGAAATATCAACCACTCGGTTGAAAGTTGAACTTCTTTGTTAAAAATTAATTTTCTTGGTTGAAGATTCACCACTTTAGTTCAAATCTTATCTCATTGGTTAAAAATTGAACTATTTTGATGAAAAATCGTTTGCTTTGATTGAAACTTCATCTATTTTGTTTAAAAGTCGTTTTTTTTTGTTGAAAAATAATTTTTCAACTGAAAATTTAACTATCCCACGTTTTGTTGAAAATGTATCTTTTTTAGTAGAAAATTAATATTTTGTGGATTGATTTAGAACAATTCTAATCGAATTATTCCATTTTCCAAAAAAGAAAAAGGTAATAATCCAAAACAATAACACATTTCTAAAAATTGCTAGTAATTGATATCAACAAGGAAGTCTGTTTTGACTTTAACAACAGAAGAAACAAAGAAAATTTTAATGAGACTACCAATAAATTTGAGAAATCTATCTTGAATTTGGTTAAAAAAGGTTAGATATTAAAGATAGATTATTATATTATATATTATTATACTATAGATTATATATCATATTATTTGGATTATTATATTATATAATTAGATATTACAGATAATATATATAATTAATCACCTTTTATTTTCAGGTAATATGTGAATTTAATTAATGTAAGTTTCATTATTTATAAATGTAGATTTCCTATAAATTACCCCTGATGAGTAAGTCTATATTGACTTCGAAACATGTTGGTCCCCAGTAGTATGAAAAAAAGCAGAAAAGAAAGAGTGAGAGGTTGGTTTTGGTTGACTCTTTCTCTTTCTCCCTCTTCTTTCTTTTTGTTGTACATTCGTCTCTAATGAGCCGGAAAAGTGAGTAGTTTCGAAGTCTATTTTTGAAAATTAAACGTTTTCTAAAAAATTTTCTGTGAAAAAAAAAATTAATTTCCAGGGCCAACTTCAGGCTTTAATGTGCATCCATAGACAGACATGAATTGGTCGTGACATCCCAGGTTTAGTTTCATAAATATGTCGGTCATAAATAACCTACGACTTTCAATAAAAAGTACAACAACTGCCACTCGACAGATATGAATGAAGTCGTACAAAAGTTAATTTTGGATCTGCAAAAGTGGATTATTTTGATCTGACATTGATAATCAGAATGATATCTCTCGGTTTACTGCGTTTTTACGGTAGAACTGTAAAGGACCCACTTTGTTAAAAATGTGAAGCGATTGGGACGCACCTTCTTGTGCATGTCAGTACTATTCACTTGAATGCAAAATGAAGTTCACGTGACTCGGCATGAAGACAGAAAAACTTCCGGCTATGAGCATTGCGGATTGCCATATTGCCGGTTCTGCCGAGTCGATGTAACACGGATATGAACGTGATAACGAGTACGGCCTTGTAAGTACTTACGCGCGACCATTAAGTCCGAGGACTCGTTAAACGAATACGTAGACGATAACTGGTGCGGCCTTGTTATATTGCATACTCTTGCACTGCATGAGAATCTTGAATGTGATAACTAATCCTGAATCAATCGACTACTTTAATTACTAACCTTTCCTAATCTCAAAAGCAATAACAAAAAATTCAGTAAAAGTAATTTTCTAAAATTACAGATGACCGAATTTATTTCAAATTGGCAGGCAGTCCAAGCACAAGTCACAAAATCAAAAATGCCACTCCAATTGTTGTTTTTCAAAGGGAATGAGACGACAAGTATCTTACGAATTTGGCGACATTTTTTTTTAAGTTATGAGTATTTGAATTTAAAACAATGGAAAGCAGTGGTCAGAATTTCACTAGAACAACTGTACTATGTAGTAAGTTCTAGTCTAGTCTGATCTAGATTAATTATGTGATGAAATATATGCAAAATACGGTTTTCAAGCAGTAAAATATAAACATTTGAAATTATATATCAAAAATTTGTATATATTTAAATATTCTCGTTCATTTGGATGTTTACAAATCGTTTTTCATATACGCTTATATCACATCCCTCTATTTTTTCCTGATCAGCGCCCGATCAGAAATAGGGAAAACTAGCCGAGGCCATTCCAAATCCCGATCGCAACTTCAACACGGGTATTACACTCAGAAAGAAATTAGGTTGATTCAACAAAATAGTTTTTTCAACCTAATCTTTTTTGTGAAAACCAAAAAAATTTGGTCAACGCAACTAAATATTTGGTTCTTTTTGAAAAACGCAATGAATTCATTTAGTCCATTCAAAGTAATTATTTATTTGGGCGTGTTTAGTTGATTCAACCAAATAAATGTGTTGAGCAGAAGACATTATTCATTAGAAAATTATTTGGTAAATGTTACAAAATAATTTGGTTGATTCAACCAAATACTTCAATTAATTACTAAACATAACGACACAGATTACGTCAGCCCACGCCAGTGGCCAGTTCGTCTCGCAGTTGCTTATCGTGTCGTGTGAGCATTATTCGGAAAAAAATTAGTGATTTGAACAACTAATCGATGCCGCGAATAATTGGATTATTCAAAAGTTGGGGTCTGCATCAGTATGTGGAACATTTTGAACGTAACTAAAACTTTTAATTTAGAGGGTTCACACCACTGCAGGCAATCTAACCTCAAAATTCACAACCGATGCAATTTCAACTGGACCATCTCTTACATTGGGACTGAAGCTATATATAATTTTTTAACCAATTTGAAGACAGTGAACATTAAAAATAACCATTTTTATCACGTAGGTTAAAAAATTAAATAACTTGAGCGAGGATGTGAAAAAAGGTCAACTATACTTTCATTCAAAACGCAAACTTTTTGTTTAAATCAATCACAATATTTGGTTGGATCAAACAAAATACTTCGCGTAATCAACCAAACATTTGGTTGGCCATATAGCAATGCATTTATTTAGTTGATTCAACCACATTTTTGTTGAATCAATCACACTTTTTTCTGAGTGTATCTAAAAATGGTCAAAATTTTTGTTAAAAGTGTGATATTTTGAGCTAATATAGGTATTCAACCTTTTCTTTCTGATTCTGATAGAGAAGAGAAAAATTATTTGTATGAAAAACGGAAATTCAGGTTTTTTTCTAAAACCACACAATATGCGAAAAAAGACTAACAAAATTATTTCTCTAAAAAGTTCTAGAAAAATGTCTCTTCACACTTGTTTCTACCTCGCGTTATTTTCGAGATTTTTATGAAAGTATGTATAAAATCTTTTAAAATTTATCTGTTTTCAAAAATAAAATTTTATACAATTTTATGGTCTCATAAAGAACAAAGAAAAACGTAATTTAAGAGGTTCAACAACTTTTACAACAAATTTTCTCCTTAAAAGTCGGTAATTTTTAAATAATCGATACTACCTATTTTCTCTAACGTACTTTATTATTCTTCCACGAACACGTTGTTAAAACTGTTAAATTACGTCCTTTTTGGTTTTTTATGACACCATAAAATTGTATTGTCGAGAAAAAAATTAATTTCAAAGGATTTTATACATATTTCCGCAAAAATCTCAAAAATAACGCAAGATAGAAAAAAAGTATTTTTCTAGAAGTTTTGTAGTGAAACAATTATTGTTCCTTTAACATTTTTTGCTATTCTATTGTTTTAGCAAAAGAAGTGAATTTCCGTTTTTCAGGCAAAAAAAATGCTTCTCTCTAAGCCACGGACACAGAGCAGACTATCGTGGAATATACTCTCTATATTAGGACAAATCTAG
The DNA here is from genome assembly GCA_032362435.1 of Melikaiella ostensackeni. NCBI lineage: Eukaryota > Metazoa > Arthropoda > Insecta > Hymenoptera > Cynipidae > Melikaiella > Melikaiella ostensackeni. Next base: position 14,320,500 of record JAUMHM010000086.1, read on the forward strand.
GAAAAAATCAAGAGAAAAAAAATGCTGGGGTTTTTATTAAATTGACCTTCAATATGTTCAGAAAAACTGCTGCCATTCTATCAATTTTGGACTTTTTTAAAAATTTTCCAATGGATTTCGAAAAAGGACAAGAAATTCTATCAGATTCAGAAAGAAAAGGTTGAATACCTATATTAGCTTAAAAAACACATATCACACTTTTGACAAAAAATTTGACCATTTTTGATAATACGCGTTTCCATTTTTACATTCTCATCTCAATGAGGAGGTATTTGTCTCATGTGAAAATTGACTTTCGCGGATTTCATCAAATCTCAACGTTTTCGGACTCACTGATTGAGAAAAAACTGATTTTACATCAGTATCAGTCTGTCGTCGTTGTCTGTGAACAGGATAACTTTCGAAGGAATTATCAGATTGGATTGCCCTTTGGCTCACTGGCTTAGGGCCTAAAAAAAAAAAGGACGAGTTGATTAACAAACCATTTGTTACCAATGGTTCTGCTTTTATCCATCGAAAATGCTTTTTAAAAAATAAAAAATTCCATTTTCCAGCAAAACTAACTATACGAGATACGAACAAAAAATTTTGTTTAAGAAATTGTTTATTTCAAAAAGATCTACAAATTTGATACAAAATATTTTTTTATAAGACGCATAGTTTTTGTTTTAATCGTGAAAAATGTTATTCAATATACAAAATTCCAGATTTCAGCAAAACTATAGGAGATATGAAAATACTGTAGGAAGGCGAAATTGTTCATCTCAAAAAAGGACTACAAATTTGCTTCGAACTATTTTTTTGATGAGATGCATAATTTTGGTTTTAATGGTGAAAAATGTTATCAAAAATAAAACAATCCATTTCCCGGTCAAACCGTGGATGATACGAAAAAATGTTTCCTTGAAAAATTGCTTATCTCAAAAAGATTTTTCTCAAGACCATTTTTCTAATGAAACGCGTAGTTTTTGTTTTAATCATGAAAAGTAACACTAAAAATAAAAATTTTTTAACTTCTGGAAAAACAACACAAGACACAAAAAAATGTTAATGGATTAAATTATTCACCGCAAAAAGGTCTAAAAATATGTTATTGATCATTTTTCCATAAGACGGGTAGTTTTCGCTTTAATCGTGAAAAAAATGCTATTAAAAATAAAAAATTCAAATTTTTTAGAAGAACGGCACAAGATACAATAAAATGTTTAACAGCATTTTAAAATTGTTATTCAGATCGAAATAAAATCTATTTTTTTATGAGCCCTTTCATGCATCAAAAACAAAATACAAAAAGGCTCACAAATCAAAAATATACTTCCAAGTACCTCCTTTCCGGCTCATTAGAGACAAATTTATAACAAATCCAATTTCAAATTTTAAAAAATAATAATAATAAATACACTAATCTAATTTGTTAAGTAATAAAGATAATTAATTAGGAAAATTAAGGTATATACATAATATATCATAAATTTATTACAATAGATTTCATCATAATATCGAAAATTTCGAGTTTTGCACATACTTTAATCCAGTGCGAAGCGCGAGACACGTGATGAGAATGTATTCGTTAAAACCCAAGGAGCGTTAACAAAAGAGAATTCACAATCACCAAATTACAGTTGTCAATGGTTTAACTTTTAGTTTGAATTAAAAAGATTTCTGCACAAATATGTGGGAAATGCATAGACCGAGCGCGTAGCCCGAGGTAAATACATTATCAAACGCGAAGCGCGAGATCCGACAACTTTGTCAACAAAAATTTGTTTCGTCAAGTCGGTAACATATAATATACATATAATAAATATATAATATAAAAAATATATAATCGGTGGTGTGCTGAAATGGGTTTACGTATGAATGTGAATAAATGCAGAGTTAACCAAAATGTAATAAATGCATTGTAGAAGGTACAAAAGCAGTTCTTTAAATTTTTAGCCTACAGAGAAGATGGCACTTATCCTGAGCGTGGTAGCGATTATAATAAATTATGTAAAAGATTTAATGCCCACAAAATTCAGGATAGACATTTGATGTTATCATTAACATTCATCTTCAAAGTAATAAAAGGACTAATCGACTGCCTAGAGATTTTAGCTTACCTACACTTTAAAATCACTCGTATTAATGCTAGGTCTGTTGAACTACTCTATATTGCTCCAACGAATAATTCAATACTACAAAACTCACCGATGTTCAGATTATCTAGGGAATTAAATATGTTCTACGAAGCAGCCATTTTAGATGGGGACTTGTTTGAGACATCTTTATACACTTTTAAAAAGAAAATGAAAGACTATATATTGAGCAAGCGACCAATAGGATTAAGCAACTAAAATAAGACGCAAATGTATATACATTCACTGTATCGTATAAACCTTTAATTGGTAATTGTACTGTTGGGTTATCGCTTATTGATAAATCAAATCAAATCAACCTTGTCTTGACTTTGAAGAAATAATGCAGGTTCCGAAACTTGGTCAAATGATTGATAAGCATACGGAAGTCAATTCTGTTACAGACGAAAGGAACGATGCAGAAATTTTATCTGAGGGAGAAACTCCGTAAATATTTCATTTTAATATTTTATGGTCATTTAGCATAAGAAACTGCATCAATTTTTTCAATTGTTTCAAAATATTGAAAGTGTATATGTATTATTAATTTGTTTTACATACTATTATTACAGCGGGTAACTAAGCGTGTCCGTGAATGTCTGAAAGATGTTTTAGGAGAGAGAAATGAAATAATTCTAGATCTAGAGATACTAGAATTCCAAGGTAAAGAAAAACGGTTGTATTTGTTATTTATTCTACTTCTTTATAATACTCAAAAATAATGTATACTATTTTTCTTACAGGTAACGATATGCTTGAGGACAACAATAACTTCAATGACACAATTGGTTCGCAGGATAAGGAGAGTGATAGTTCTGAAGAAGAAGAGTTTATCGAAACACCACAAGAGATTTCATGCACGAGCACCTTACATTTTCAAATCCTTTATATACTTATAAATACAGAACAGGTATTTATAATTAATTTATTTTTACTATTGTTACAGGAAAAGATGTTTCCTTTGTAAATAACGAAATTTCTACACAAAGTAATTGTTTTGCAACCGTCGATGAAAATTCGAAATGTGAGTATTTCTACGCAGTTATTTTACGCTTTAATTTTCAATTTTTGTTAGTATTTTAGATGCATATATTTCTCGTACCGTAACGAATTTCGTATTTAACTTTACAGTCATCAAAAATAGGAAAAGTGTTATTCGAGTTACAAAAAATACCAGTTTTTCTTCAAGACAACAGATAAGACCACCAAATTCTCATAGACAACGTACAAGATCACCGAATTCTGAGATATCTAATGCTCCAAGTGAGAAAATAACTGTTTTTGAAATAAGTACAAAAAGAGTAGCCAAAAATCCATCCAGAAATTTTAATTATTCTTAATGTTTTGCTATTTTATTGCTTTCTATTTTACTTATCTTACGAAGATGAAACGCTTACACCATTATTTAATTCTCTTTATTTAGTGTCCGCGGTGTTAAAAGAAATCAAACTCGTGAGAGAAGAAAGAAGAGATGTCAGAGAAAATCAAGTAGTCCTCAAAAGTGTGTTTGAAAATGTTGTTGCTCAGAATTATACCGCAAAACTAAACTTCGCTCAACAATACAATTTGGATCTACCTTTTAAAACATTTGAGCAAATGAAAAACTCTACTGAAGAAATGCAGGCCAATTAAGAATGCTCCAACATATTTGTAAGTTTTCCTTAATATTTTAAGTTGATTCTTCTACAATAAAATTAATAATAATATGTAATTTAGCTTTGAAAAAAATACGTTTATTATACAAATTTACTATTTTTTAAATGGATTTTTGCAGAAATCATCACTTGGTCTATTAGTGGACCAAAAGAATCTGCGTAAGTCTGTCCAAAATATAATAAAAAAATACATGTCACGAGATTTGGCAATGCAATTTACTGCAATGAAGAAAGTGCCGGAAAAGGAGCTTTTCCGAGAGTACAATATGTGCAGATATATTGTTTGTGAAAAATTAATTTATTCCTGACTTAAATCATAGTTGCACATTTGTCTCCTGCATGACATTTATTATTTTTTTATTTTCACTTGCAGATATCTTGAATGAAAAGTTTCTCGTGCCAGATGATGAGGTGCTTGCTAACATTGGGACTGTATTCACAAACGCCAAAGATTGGGAAGGCCATCGAAAAAACAGGACGTAGATCCGTAATATAAATAATTTTTAAATGTTCCTCATGTTCTCTATTTTATATGTTCATTGTTCGCTTTTCTTGAAAAAAAATAAAGTAGATTTGGATTTAACATTGATTTCTTCTTAAAATAACAAATAATATTAAATTATATTCAATATTAATTAAAAACAAATAATAATAAATTATAAACTAGGGTCGAGCCTGGGCCAGGCTGGGCGATCTGGCAAGTCAGGCCCTGGCCAGTTTCTGCGTTTCATGCGGTGTTTGGCCCAGGATCGATCTCCGGGCCGGGGCCTAATTTTGCCACAGCTGGGTCCAGCTTGGGCCATAGAACAATTTCCACACGGGACGTTACTATAGTTTTATGAGTCAGATATCAGACAAAAAGTTTGGATAAAAAATTCATTACTGTTGAATTTTTGATTGAAAATTAAATTTGTCACCTGTGCTCAGCTTTGCAGTCCAATCTATTTAACCGATTTACATCAAATTCAAAAGCCAAGCTCATGAAAAATATTTCACTACTCATTCCGAATTTCGGGACGACGAGAAACTTCGTATCGATTTATTCTTCCATTCCATCAAATAAATATATTTTATTCTCTTGAATGGATTATGCATTATTGTTGACTTATTGTAAAAATATTAAATTTTCCAGCTGTGCTCACCTCTGCAGTCTAATATATCTTACCAATTTACATCAAATTTTAATTTGAAGTACAAAGTAACGTATTCTCGATACATATTAAAAGTCAAATTTTCAAAACTATTCAAGATATCGAAAATTTTTGAAAAATGTATCGAGAATCTATTGCTTATGACTTCTCGTTTGAACTTTGTACCAATCGGTTAGGTTTATTAGACTGTGCAGGTGAGCACAGGTGAAAATAGATTTTCTAACATAAAATATGGTTAACTAAAGTTTTAAATTATCGTATATATCGTATTTTTCTAAAATACCATACATATGGCAAACATGTTGCTATAAATTTTTAGGTGAAATATTACGCAGGAAGTTTGGTAAATAATTCATCATTGTTAAATTATTGTCAACAAAATTTAAATTGTCACCTGTGCTCACCCCTGAAGTCAAATCTATTTAACCGATTCATATGAAATTCAAACGAGAAGCCTGTAGGAATGTATTCTCGATATATATCTTAAGAATTTTCGATATCTTAAATATTTTCAAAATTTTTATCATTTTGTCATTTCTGAATTTTTATCGAAGGAATAAGAAAAATGTCAATGAAGTTGACAAAAACTCACGAATTAATAATGTAAAATTTTTCTTTTGAGCGAATTCGGCATGAGCAAAAATATTTTTGTTGCCAAATATCGATCAAAAATTGTATTTTTACCATTAGGTGAAAAATTACCACTTCAGAATCAACACATTAGAGGTTTACCATATTTTTCTGAGATTTACAAAATATTTAAATCAATCCCTCATCTAAAATTCGTCTTTTTGGTTAAATTCGACTTTTTTGTTAAAAATTCAACTTTTCTGGTTGAAAATACTACTGTCTTCTAAAAAATTCGCCTTTTTGACTTGAAAATTCAACTATTTGGTGAAAACTGCATCTGTTTTTGGTTGAACTTCAACCTTCTTTGTTTGAATATTCCACAATTTGGTTAAAAATTTATCTTTGTTGGTTGAAAATTCAACTATTTGGTTCTAGAAAGTTTATCGCTCTAGATGGAATTGAATGCCGAAATTGTTAGAATTAAAAACTTGCAGAACGTCTTCTACTTTATCTTCCGGTAGCGCTACTGAAATATCATCTACATATCTGAAATAGAATGTTACCTGAAATCCTATTTTTTGTAAAATATCTTTTTCTAAATCATTCATCACTACGTCTGCTCAAATTGGTGAAAGTGGGGAATTCATTGGTCATCCTCTTTTTTTGGTAGTACGTTTTACTCTTAAAATTGAAATCCGTGCTGTCAAGACATAATCTAAGTCCTTCCTCAAATTCTTCCCAAGAAATTTTTGTTTTTGCGCGAATTTGATTCCACCTGCTGTGAACCGCCGCGATTGCCCTGTCTCTCGGCACATTATAGTGAGAAGTGATATGACGTCCAGTAATGCGAAGACGTGATTTTCCGGGTCCCTAATGTCTCGCATTTTCTTCACTAAATCGAAGCTGCCAAGCACTCTCGATTTAGGAGCTACAGTATTACTTGAAATAATGTTTTTCACGTAACATTCTAAATCGTAAGTCGCGCTGCCTACATACGATACGATCGGCCTAAGCGGGACACCTATTTTATGAATTTTTGGTAGACCATAAAATCTGGAGGGATTAGCGTGATATATTTTAAGATTTTCAGCGGTGAGGCCATTTATATATTCGGCCGATTCCCATTTTTTTGACATCTTTGTTACATTCCTGGCAATTTTTGCGGAGGTGTCTTTATTCCGCTGAATATAAGCAGGCGCGGATCTACAATGGTGGCGAAACGGATATTGAACCCCCCCCCCCAGCAGTGGGACTCTGATGCCTCAAGTCGAACGGACTTCTCTTTCTACCATGAGAGATAGAGAACGAAGTGCGATTGACATCGAAACGATGGTTTCGAAATCTCTCTTTCTACCGTATATGGTAGACAGAGAGAGTCCGATGTTGTTCCAACGACAGGTCATGCTTATCGTTTCAAAACGATGAAACCTTCTCTGTCTACCATATACAATTACATAGAGAGAGAGATTTCGAAACCATCGTTTCCATTCCGATCGCACCTCGTTGTCTATCTCACATGGTAGAAAGAGAGGTCCGTTCGACTTAAGGCATCGGAGTCCCACCCCTGGATTTTCTGACTTACCCTCACTTTTTTCTTTTTCATTGAGAAATGGAGAAAGCTATAAAAAGTGTTCTTCTCAAGTTTACTAAGAATTTTAAAGGCTTTTAGTCCATATATGAACATTCTTATCACTTTTTACGCATTATACGATCATAACTCAAAGGTCTAAACTTCGATGCAGCACATCACTAGCGAACCTTTAATAAGTTCCGGAAAATAAAAGAATGTCATTGGTTAAAAGGAGATGAAAATCTCTCTCTTTTTAACTAATGGAGATTTTTTAGTTCTTGGAACGTTTTGTAGGTTCGCTAGTGACGTGCCGCATCTAGGCTTATAATATCTCTGCATAACTACGAGTTACTTGCATTTCTTATGACCTTTTCATACCTCAATCTTGTCGGCAGTGGCAGACTTTAAATTTATTAACATGCGAAAATAATTTAGAATCGCTAATTAATATTAAAAAGATTGCAAAAGATATAAAATAAT
>JAUMHM010000086.1:14344326-14355130 GCA_032362435.1 Melikaiella ostensackeni
ACATCGCGAAACGAGGGACACGCTTTGAGTGTTTTGCAAAGGAGGCAACAGCGACGTTTCGACCTGAAACACAGGGACTCTTGCCAGACACCGTAACAGGGTCGACGGATTAAGAAATTTGGCAGTATCGCATTGTGCAGGTGCTCTACGTGACTTTCAAATTATTTTCAGGGAGTTGCGGTCGTTCCCTTAAAAAAACGGCTGTACATGGCTCAAGCATCAAACCCGATTCCTGAGGTCGTACAATTTTCAGACAAGGCTCGACTTATACAAATTTTCTAACTTGTTTTGTCTGATTATTGTAATAAATATGGAAACACTTCGCTTCGGAGACTGTCTTAGGCTTTAGAATTCAAAATATGTATTACAGTGTGTATTACAGTGTGTATTACAGGAAGCCCAGCATCTAGGTGTTTCCCCTTTAATCCCTACAACTTCACATGACCATTTTAGAACCGTCGATAAAAATTTGACAATTCTAGCGAATTCAATTTATTTTTATCGATGTGTTTTTCAAGTAATTACAATAAACAAAACAAAATAAAATGTTTGACAAAAACAAGTCGTCACCTCGGAACCGATCGGCTTCCTTCGGTGAATATCGAGTCCATTCGGGGTGATGCCAATTTCAGGAATCACAGCAGTTTAGTAGTTCAATTTTAGGTTGAAGAAAGGGACCTTTTCGAAAAAAGGGGATTTCATTTATAATTAAAAACTTTTTATATCATATGGGTATCTCATGAATATTGCACGAAAGTGCCCCTCTAATCACAGTAACGCCTTGTCTTTAGCAAATTTTTTAGTCATTTTTGGATTTTAACAATTTCTTTAGCTAGCTTAGAAAAATTCGTTGAACATTTCAGCACTTTCTACTGATGAAAATACATCAGAAAAAAATGAGAAAAGATCAAAGATTGAAGTACAGATAAACAGAATTGGAAAATGCTCATGTTTGAATTTGTTTTAATGTATTTTTCTGGATATGTAAGCTAGAAAGAAATAATTTGAAAACCCAAAAAAATGACTACATACATATTTGGAAAACCTATTTCTTCTGTTTTTATTTCCGTGGACTTTTAAACTTTTTTTAAATGTATTTTTTAGTTGAAAGCTCTTAGATTTTCAAACCATTTTTAAGTTTTGAGAAAAAAGAAGATTAAAGTGTAAAAAAAAACAAAAGTAAAAAAAATATTATTTACGAAAGTAAGAATATTATGAGGATATTTTTTTTCAAATACGCAGTTTGCTGACACGTAAAACCAAGCCATATAACAATAAGCTCCAAATTAATAATACTTTATTAGAGGGTCCTAATACGCTACTTTTTTGCACATTATTTTCGATTTCCCTATTCTCCTCTTTTCCCCGTTTTCAACAACATTCTTGCTTCAACCTGAAACTGTAATTACAATGCACAAGATACCCCAGAAAAGTTTTTTCAATGTAAATCAAACAAAAAATTCATTTGGAATAATGAAAAAAGTTTTTTGGAGGTTTGCGCGTAGGTAGGGCACGTGGATCGAATATTTTCATTTATTTCCCATGCACGTACACTTTTCTCTTACACCAAGGGCAGCATTTCCAATGTAATTAACCTCATCCCGCAGACATATCGCGCCAAGGGAGCTATGCTACGATTAACGAGCGCCCTTTGACCCTTGATAACGTTTTTGCTGTGCTATATCGTTCAAGTTTCATGGTGCACTCGAATCTCGCGAGTTAAAGGTAGAACGCGGCAATTTGTCTTTCCCCCGAGTCGCTATATCCCAGGAGATTTTTTCAAAGAAGATAATGCCATTTCGCGATAGGGAAACGACGTTCTCGAGTTTGGATTGATATATTCTTTCGCCAATAATTGCACCACAAAACAATGAAAAGTATTCTAAAAAAATTTTGTTCCCGAATTCTGGATTATTTTCGGGTAAAAGAATCATTGAGACTTTAAAAGAGAGAAAGGAAGAATTATTTACTAGAAACTATAAAAGAGCTGAATCGATTTTGAATTATAGAATTTCAGGTCACGATTTCCAATTCTAAATTGCACGGTACTGATCATAGAGTTGTTCATTTTGTATATTGTAAACTTAAAAAAGGTTTTTGCAGCCTGCAACTGCGCAAGAAGTTTAAAATTTTAGTACCACTGAGAAAAATAAGACATGCCTTGAAAAGGTATAAAAAAAGATTTAAAAATAAATGCAACGGGTCTGTAAGTCTGTTAGACCCACATGTGGCTCTCTAGGGATTAAAACTTAATATTTCCCGAACTTGCTTTTTATACAAATAAATATAATTCCGTTCCTACCGAAAACAAATAAGCTCCTCACTCCAAGAATTACCCACCAAACTTCCTCCTTATTTTCTTTGAATTCCCCTCCAGAATCCAGACAATTTCGAATCACCTTTTCCCCTTTTAAGACAAATCCGTGAATCTTGGAGCGTACAAAGTTTCCGCATTTATCAGTCGTCTTCAAATTCACATTCTAAAATCTAAATATTCGTCGACGACTTTGGGTTGGTCCGCAAAGTCGCATGAAATCATGGATAGATGGAAAGCTGTCAAGAACGGGGTGTGTAAACCAAATATATGGTTCCTACCAAAAATGTGTTTCCATATACGGAAGGATATATGTATATGGATATACAATGTCCGCACAATACATCACACTTTTATAGTCGTAAATGCGTGTGACTGGAGGTTGTTCAAGTCGAAGGTTTTGGGAAGGGTGATGCCGAGAGGGACGCGATACCGCGACGCAGAGGACGTGTGGTGGGGGAGGGGGTGGATGGGGCTGAAAGAGGCTGGGGTAGGGGAGATGGCCGACCGCGCGCGATCAATATACCAAAATACGCCGGCAACCCGCCACACATATAGAGAAACATCCCCCAACTTTCACACTTACACAAACCAATGAAACAGCGCCGAACTGAACGCGTAAACATAAGACTTCCAATCGAGGCAAATGATTTTTTTTATAGCGCTGTTTCGATTTTTAAACTTCAAAGTTTGATGTCCTTGAAATTTAAAAAGCCCACAAACTTGAGGGGGAATTAAGTTTTCAAGAATTTAAACATTTGGAAGAATCCAAAATTCGAAGTATCCAAATTTGAATCAGAAAAAAATGCAAAAAGAGCTAAAAATGGGAAACAGCTTCAAATTCCTTTTCAATCTTTAAGAATGTTTAATAGCTATCTAACCTAAAAATTCAATAATGTTTTAAATAGGTTATAAAATCGAAGAAAAGAGCCATATTGTTAAATATAACAAAATTTCAAAAAAATTATATCTGTAATAATTTATTTAACATTCTGAGATTTTGTGTGGTTTTCTTTCGCCTTAGGAAAAGTCGTAATTCTGAATCAATCTCCATTATTTATAACTTATATCTCTTGAAAATATCATCTACAATTCTATTTGAAATGGTTTTACTAAAACACAGTTTTTGTATCAAACATATTGATAATTAAGTAATAAGCTACCTTATTTCTGGCTTATTTTTAGTGAAATTCTTGTAAATGGAATTCAATATAATATTTCAAAGACCAAATTATACCATCAGTGATGAATATTTTGAATAAAAATTACGATTGTTTTCAAAAGCAAAAAAAAAGCTCTAAAATAAGTGATAATAGAAAAACAAATTACGCTCTCTAAATTTTAATCACAAGACCGAATCCATTTTAAATCAGACAGGCAGTGCAACTTCAAGTCACAGAATCATTTACCTCTTATACATGTTGTTTTTCAAAGGAAATAAGACGACACGTATTTTACCCTTTTGAAAAAAAAATCATTTTCGCGAAGTTATGAGTATTTTAATTTAACCTCTAGTGAGGTTACTTATCAACTTTCGAAATCCGTCGGAAAATTAACAAACTATTGAAAATGAACAAAATGGTGGCGGTTTTTCGGAAAATATTAAAAGTCGATTTCCTCAAAAACCCTACATTTTTTACTTACATTTTTTTGATTAACTGGTGCTCCTTTAAGGAAGACATTCTGTAAGTTTTATGTGGACCAAACCAATTTTGTGGCCACGAGAATTTCTTTTTCAAAAAATTAAATTTTCGTATTTTTTTACGAACGACATACTCGACAAAATTCTAAGAAAAAAGTTTGCTTATTTCAAAAAGTTCTACAAAAACTACCTCTTACACTTTAAAGATACCTTGCATCATTCGCGAGAAAAATTTAAAAATTCAATTTTTTGAATAAAAATTCTCGTGACCACGAAAATGATTGGACTTGCATAAAACTTACGTAATGTCTTTTTTATATGGCACGAATTTTGTTTTAAATATTGGATACAATAAAAAAATGGGTTTTTCCATAAAGTCAATCTTCCATGTTTTCAAAATTCTGTCAGGAAGACAAAGTCGAATTTAATAGAAAATCCCACTTTCTTTATTTAATCCAATTTTTTTTTTCAATTCGTGCTTATATAAAGAAGACATTCTGTAAGTTTTATGCAGGCCAAATCATTTTTGTGGTCACGAGAATTTTTTGTTGCTGAAAAATTGAATGTATCAATTTTTCTTGCGAATGATGCAAGATATCATAAAAGAGCAAGATGTATTTTTTTGCAGAACTTTTTAAAATGAGCACACTTTTTTTAGCATTTTATTGAATCTGTTGTTATTTGTAAGAAAAATGCGAAAATTCAATTTTGCGAAAAACAAAATTCTCGTGGCCACAAAACTGGTTTTGCCCGCATAAAACTCACAGAATATCTTCCTTATAAAAGTACCAACTTAGCAAAACAAAATTTGAGCAAAAAAGGTGGGTTTTTGAAAAAAAAAAAAAACGCCGCCATTTTGTTCATTTTCAATATTTTGTCAATTTTCCGGCGGATTTCGAAAGGCGACAATTAACTTCACCAGAGTCAGGAAAGAACGCTTAAATATCTCAATTAGGTCCAAAGTTATAAAAAATTGTGTGACTTGAAGTTGCACTGCCTGCGCCTGATTTGAAATTGATTCGGTCAAAATTTTACGGATTCATCAGTAAAAAAATCACTGTTTCATAGCTAGAATTAATTTACTGATTACAATTATGCAGCACCAATCATAACTGATACAAAATTAGAGAGCAGTTTTATATAGCCATTTTTTTCTATAATTCTTTCAAATTTGTTATATTTAACAAATGGGAAGAAAAATCAATATGACAGGACCCCAAACTTAGCAAAGCTTCAAGAATGTAAAATAAAAATTAAAGTTGTTCACACTAGTAGTGTAATAAATGATAAGAAATGTACTTTGACTCGAAATTTATGTACCTTTAAAATAATTTTATAAAAATCAATGAGCAGTTCAAAATTTGCTTTTCGTAATTTATTTTTAAATAAGAAAATGACTATGGAATTATGGAATAACCGTTACTGTGATAATTTCCAGGTGTACGTTTTTCTATTATCTTTATACTGTCTCATTTGCCGATTACATGAAATGTTTACCAGTAACCTATGCAATGAATGTAAGTCTTTATTTTTAAATTTAGAATTAGAATTAGCTGATGCAATGCAAGCAAATGTTACTTTGCATTACCTATTGTAAAAATAGTGTAACGAGAGGTCTTTTTCAGAGAAAAAAAAAACAAAATAAATTATAGGTGAACTCATATCACTTTTCCAGGTTTAAATATAAAGATAATCATCCCCCACTTAAAAATAAGTACATGAAAATTCAGGGAGAACTTCTTATTACTCTTTACTAAATTTGCATTTGTATAATAAAGAAATTTCTTCTCATCATTTTTTTAAAAATAAACTTTTTCAAATCAGCAATATTTGTTCTCTTAAATCGAGATTCGATTCTATTTTCAATTCTCACTAATGGCGAACCTCTCGAGTAATCTCTGTAATATATTTATTCACTTATAGTTCGTCCCAGAATCACAGATTTGTGTTTGGTCTCGTTTCGGAGTCGATCTTTTTCGAGCAAAGTGCAGAACTAAACATGCATATCAGCCTAAGACTATCGTTCAAAGTACGTTTTTTTACAAACAATTTATTACGCCGTGACTATAAAAAATTTTCTATTTATAAAAATTGGCAACAACAACAGGGAAAAAAGAAAATTAGCCAATTTACATGTCTTTTGCATGCAGATCGATTTATTGCTGTTTAAATGGAAACAGTCGAACTGAAATTTGATACCGTACTTCAATTTTAAATCTTACCCGAAGTTCCAAGTTCGTTTACAACTTTATACTCTATTTTTTCCTTCCTAAAGACGTTGAAGGTTAAAGTATGAAGTAATTACAATTTGAAAGTTTGAAGGAACAGGATTTTCAGGATAAGAGATTCGAGTATTTTATACCAGACTTGTGATCTGCTAATTCACTTATATTGCTATTACGTCTCGTATTTCGCATGCAAATCCTCGCGCAATGAACTTTAAAGATCGCAGAGACGGGGCAATGCACGTCCAAGTACATAGAGACTTGAAGCACATAGAAACATAGAGTCGTATATCACATGAAGATTTTGTTCATGACTCGTTCCTAGAAAATTATGGCAATGCCGCGTGGAAAATCTTGACAACCATTGCTATGTTTAAATCCAGAATGCAATGAAAATATAAACAAATATAACACATAATCCTTTCAATTGAATAAGCAAATGACAATCGACATAACAATTACAGACTGCTCAACAAAACTTCGGTGAAAAAAATAATTTCATTCAATAGAATTTCACTACAGATTTATTTCGTTTTTATTTAAATTCTTCTTTTCCTATTAATCAGTTAAATTAAAATGCTTTAAACAGAGGCTTTTACTTTTTTTTTCAGGAATGAAAGTTAAAATAAAAATACCGAAGCCGCTCAACAGAAACAAAATAGAGCGAGTTCTCACCGATATATATCGCCCCTAATTTAATATCGCCAGCTGGCCCGGAATCGGAAATACACTGATGTTGGAAACGTAAAAGCAGCCCCCGCCTTCGAAATTGACTGAAGGGCACCCACACCAACATTCGAAAATAGAAGTCCTTTCCACCTGGTGACTATCGATAAAAAAATTCTAATCAAGTTGAAATTGTTCACATCTTTCCGAGAGAGACTTCTATCCTTTCTTTGAATGCGCCTGACAATGTAGGTAGTACAAAAGCAGTATCTGATCAGAATTGCTATCTGCAACTATGGTTAAAGCAAAGTAGCCAGTTTCGAAGTTTTCCTTTGTTGTAAATTCAGGAAACACGAAAAAGAAAAAGGCCCTCTGACCCCATTTTGAATGCGAAACTCAACATTACTCTACAATCATTTCTCAACCTAACGAAGGAAGCTTTACTCTAAATGTCTAAATTTTGAAATGGGGACTTGAAATCGGTATTTTTCGAATTTAAAAGGCCCATCAGCATAAACTTTCTGGCAAGTAAATATGTAATAATTCACAGGTAGAGACATTACCTAGAACTTAATTGGCTGTCTAGGGACTGCCATATTGTCCAGAAACTTGGTGACATTAACAGGATTTCTACCGGTTCTAATATATGACTTAGGGATGGCTTGGGCTCAATGGGTGACAAGTCATAATCGAATTCAACGTGACTTCATGAGAAGGTCCCACATCATTCGAACAGTGATGAAATTGGAAATAAATGCAATTTAAAATCGAGTCTGAAAGCTTCATTATGAAAGATACAAGAACAAAATGATTCGCATAGAAAAATAGTAGATCGAAATAATATTCAAAACATTTTCAACTATTCGATAAAGTTTAAAGAATTATTGATAAATTAAATGAAGAGACATGAAAGTAAGTTTAATCGAAATACAGAGGTCCGCAAGTTGAGCGACACTGAGCTACGTCACAACTGTTTCTTCCCTTTCCCCCTCTGCACTATACATCACATCAAGCTAACCGCGTTTCTCTCTCTCTCTCATTTCATTCCCTCTCTCTCTTCCTCAAGTCTTTCACAAGGCTTAAACGGATTTTCGTTTTTTTATGGCTCCGTCGAACCAAGATTGAAAATTTTACTGATAAGAGTATAATAATCCTTAATCCTCGGTCCACTATTAATGAATATTTTCTATAAGAACCAGCTTTCCCCAGAGATACGTTACTCGACGTTACCTAACTTTCCATACAATCTTCAAAATAGAGTTTCTCTAAATACTCGCACCTTAAAACATATGAAATTATATTAAATAATTTAAATTTATAGACTGCAAATAAATGTTAATCGTATTTTATAAGATCAATAGATTAATCTAGAGTAGAGAAATTTCAACTGAGAACCACTATCGAGCAATAAATCCGTAACGCCTTGAGCTCAAAATGACTCCCTTGATCTTTGATAGTGTTTTTTAGGATTTCAAACTTATGATTAAATGTGAGAATTCTAAAAAGTAAAAAATGAGTGCAGAATAATTTGTAACTTATAGTGAAAGTTGATGTTGATGCTTTTCGATCGAAAATTTATTCAGCGCTGAGGGCAAAACTTTGGGATCTAGATTGAGAATCACTGATAACAATATTTTCGACCAGGTTTGGAAGTATTTATTAAGCGACATTATGTTTCGACATGTAACCTTGACATATTTTGCAATATATGTTTAACGAAAAGAAAAATATTGAATTTTATTGTTAACAGAATATTGTATTAATATTTTGCCACTTCAGACTGTAGACTTTTAAAGCGAAAAATGCAACTGAGAATTTTTTAAAATAAGTTTTCACAATGATTTTCAAGAAATTTCAATTTAAAGCCTTCCTTTCAATAAAAGAAAATTATTAATTTTCCAGAGAGAAAATGTTTAATTAACTTGGGAAATATTTTTCAACAAAGTAGTTCAACCAAGTAGTTGAATTTTCGACCAAAAAAGGTTTTAATTTTGAATAAAAAATAGTTGAATTCCATCAAAAGAGACGAATTTTCAACAAAATAATCAAATCCTCAAACAAAACAGATTAATTTCAAACAGTTGAATTTTTAATCAAAAGAGATTATTGGAAGAAATTTCTGCCAAAAGAGATGAAGTTTCAAACCAAAAAGACGAAATTTAGAGAAAGAGTTGAATTTTTAACAAAGAAAGATTTTTCAGTCAAGAAAGAATAACAATTTCAACCAAACTGCTGAAGTTTCAAGCCAAAAAGACAAATTTTCAATAAAGCAGTTGATTTCTCAATGAAAATTTTCATTTCCAAATAATTTGTTCAACTTTTTACTAAAATAGTTGAATTTTCAACCCTAAAAAGACCAATTTTTAACAAAACTGTTGAACTTTCAACCCAAAAAGACGAATTTTCAACAAAACAGTTGAAATTTCAACCAAAAACATGAATTTTGAAACTAAAAAGACGAAACAGAACTGAAATGATTAAAATTTAACAAAAAAAATCAATTGTTAACTGTGATAAAAAAACGGCGACCTGTTTTCGAAAAAGACGACTTTTTCAGAATTTTCATTTTATGGATTAAGATGTTTATTTACAGAATTATCATGTCAAATTACATAAATTTGAAATTTTCAACACTCGTATTTAATATAAAATTAGCCTTTTTCTTGAATTTTCAACTGTTGAAAATTAAACTATTAAAATTGAAAGAAAATTGAATTTTCAACCGTTGAATTTTGAATTTTCTTCCGTTTTCAATAGTTGTAAATTCAATTTTCTTCAATTTAAAACGGTTGAACTTTGTTTCAAAAATAAGTGTTAAAAATGTTGAATTTATATACACTTTTACATGAGAATTTAATAAATGAACATGTCAGCCCATAATTTTTTTTTGCTGAAAAACCTGACTTTTTATTTTTTATTAAAAAGAACTGAAATTTGTTAGTACGAACAATTTTTTATATCAATTTACTGAAAAAAAGTAAAAAAGTAGCTTTACACTGAAAAAAGTAACAACAAAGTAGCTCTGCGTAAAAAAATGTGGAACTTCGAAGCCTGTCTAGGAGACTAATGCTGCTGCAGCAAAGAAAGGTTTGTTTTTAAATTTATCTAAAACATTTTTAGTGACAACACTCATACAGCATTTTATAAACATTTCTTGGCCAGTTTTAAATTCCATGACTTTCTAGAATTCTCTGACCTGTAGCAACCCCGTTATGAAATATTAAAATTTGGAAGCACTAGATAGATTATTAGAAATTCAGAAGTTTCCAAAAAATGGATTCCTTGGAGTTTCTCAATTTTGCCAGCTTAGAAATTTGAATTATAAACATTTAAACTTGGATTTAAACGTTCTAGGAATACATCAAACACATATTAAATTGTTCAATTTTTTAAATTAAAATTTAAAATTGACTAAATATAAATATGTAATTTGATTTGTAACTTAACGAATTCAACAATCTCCAATTTTGAACGTTCTGAAAGGCAGAAACAGTTTTGAAGAAATTCGACAGTATAAAATGGTCGTGGCTACGGTGTACCTTATAAAATTCTAGTCTTGAACAATTCTTAGCCAGATAAAGAATTTTTTCTCATTCTAAAAAATTCGACAAGAAGGATTCCGCTCAATTTTTTAACGTTATTTAGTATACAAAAATGGTTTAAAAATTCGAAAAAAAGGATCCTTGAAATGAGAGTCACTGTCGAACAATAACTTCGTGCAGCCGCGAGCTCTCAAAATGGCTGTCCTCAGCTATTATTACTCGGGAAAAAACGAATGTCGGCGTTCACGCTACGAGTAGAGACAGCCAAGGCCCTGAACGTAGAATCCTCGTCGTTGAGTCTACTCTTCGTATCGAAAACATTGTGGCTCTTTAAGTTCCTTCTTATTTTTTTGGATAAAAAAAAAATAACATAAATAAAGAAGAAAGAAAGCGTTTGACTTCGACTCATCCGGCC
>JAUMHM010000086.1:14389752-14411638 GCA_032362435.1 Melikaiella ostensackeni
TTCAAGCTTAAACACATTGTTCTACCGTTATTAGGAGCTGAGATAGCTTGTTTCCATATAAATCATTTTGTAGACTACAATTATAAACATTTTGGATTTTTTTCCTGAATATGAATTAAGAAAGCCTTCAGAAAGATACCTCATTCTTTTCAACCCGTTTCCATCATTTTTAACAAAGATGTGACATTTGAAAGTTCACAGACGAAAAAGTAGGTCCGTGAACCCTATTTTTTAACTTTTACCGCTTCACATCTTTCGAAATAATTTTTTTAGTTACTGTCGTTGAATAGATTATTTGTGCAGAATAAAATTGTATTTGCAATGAAATTAATCTTGTTTATTAGCGATTTCTTTTCGCTGAGTTTTGCCTACTTTTGTAGAGGGATCAACATTTAATAAACGCATAGTAGGATAGTAAAGTTCTCTGATCGTACTCAAACTTAGCCAAAGTCTAGTCCTATTGCATGGTAGTTTATGGGTAAAAATTTTTGCCATTTGAACAAATATTTTCCGTGGGGGAGGAGGTGAAAGTTTTGGGTTTTGTGCTGATGCTACTTATTTTCGCATTTTCCAACTCCTTTAATATCAATAATGAAAATGTCAAGAACAGTTTCCATAGGTTTTTTTACGCATTTTTATCATAAGCATTTTTTCAAGAAATAAATATTTGACCTTCAAAAATGAAGTGAAAATTTCAAAATTTTTACAGATTTGTCTAAGTTTGTTCCAAGGGGGTTTTCAAGGCCGCTGATTTCGATTTTGATGTTAAAAGTTACAAATTCAAAATGACGGATCCAATATAGCGGTTAAAATTGCAAAAATTTTATATGTTTCTCTGAAACTTAGTACAAGGAGTTTTTTCAAATCGCTGATTTAGAATTTGACGTTAAAAGTTATTATTTCAAAATTTTAGCCACCATATTGGGTCTGACATTTACAATTAGTAACTTTTGACGCCAAACTCGAAATCAGCGGCCTCAGAAACCCCCTCGTTCCAAGTTTAGGAAAATCTATAAAAATTGTGAAATTTTGGGCGCTACATTGGATCCGCTATTTTGAATTTGTAGCCTTTGATGTGAAATTCGAAATCAGCGACCTCAGAAACCCTTTTTCACCAAGTTTCATACCAATCCGACAAAATATTTAATTTTGGTCAGTTTTCGGGGTCTCTCAGCTCACTGTGTGCCCCCACGGGTTCCACTCCGGCGCAGCATCTTTTTTTCATTAATCAAAGACAAAAAAATATTACTCTGAATCTCAGATATCTTATGGAGAAAGATCTCAGCTTTCTTTCTAGACTATTGAAAAAAAATCAAAATGGTCCGAATTCGAAAAAAGTCAAATTTATTTTTGACCTTGATTTTTGAATTTTGAAGGTCAAATATTTATTGTTGGTGAAAGCGCTTGCTATAAATTACAAGCGCGTAAAAAGATCTATCGAAACTGAACTAGACAAAAAAAATTTCATTGATAATAATGGAGTTAGAAATCGCTAAAATGAGTAGTTTTAGCACAAAACCCAAAAATGGCAACCCCTCCCCCCTGGGAAAATATTTGTTCAAATGGCAAACATTTTTTCCCATAGACTATCATACAATATGACTAGACTTTGGCTTAGTTTCAGTACGATCAGTGAACTTTACTTTTCTACATTCGACACTTTACAATCAAAATTGTTTAATCTAACTTGATTTTAAATTGAAACTCACAAAATTCTATAATTTCAGTTTGAAAATTACAATTTGATATTGCACAAGTTTAAATATTGAACTTGAAAATTTTTCATTGAATATTGTTTAATTCAGATTTAAACTTTTCAAGCTTGAACTTTTCTTTCAAAATTTTGGTTTTTACAAAAGCTTTTATTTAAAATGGCTCAATTTCGTATACCTTGAAATGTAAATTGATAAATTTTGAACATTTAATTTCAAAATTCAGTTTTGAACAATATAGTTACGTGTCTCTTTATCTAAATGCGTATAACTGAAATGCAATATACTTGAATGTCCTGTTAATGATTTTCATTTTATGAACGCATCGAAGAACCTGTAGGTGATAAATGGTTATACTCAGCGATAACGATAGTGAAACACAGTTTGATACTGTACGGCTCTCTTAAAAAGTCGAATCTCAGTTAATCGAAATTAATTTTCTAATGATTTAGTATTACATCTGTTGTGAATGAAAATTAACATATTTTTGTTTTTTCCGTAGAAAAATTCTGCATTGGAATCGCTGATTAGGACAGTCACAAACCGCTGAATAATCTTACTATTAAAAATTCTATGACTCCTCGCGAATTTAAGAAACACGTGATAAAATCGCTTGTGTAATTATGTACATGTGTTGATATGTACATTATAGCATTTTCAATAAACCTTATTTTTAGTAAGTTATGATAAAATATATAAATTATTATCTACTTAATTTTTGTATCAATTTATTTCCGCGGTTAACAATTTATTGTTGGAGCACAATAAGCAATTAAACAAGAATAAACATTCATTTCTTAATTTGCTTTCATTGTAATTTTATGTTATTTTGTTAATAATGTTAAGTGTTGCAAATATATTTTAGTATCTAATTTTGATATACGTTTACAGATTACATTTATTGATTACGGATAGAATGTACTGAAAGACTCTATCCTTTACTTTTCGATTATATTTTTTTATACTTATTTTCCTTTCTCTTGCTCTTTAGTCTTGAAACATTTTTTTATGATTCTCAATTAGTTGGTTCAAAAATCATACATAATTAATAGTTTCAATGAAACGTGGCCTTCGCAAAATTTCGTTACGTTAAAAGATTTCCAATTCTATCTCATCTGTAATCAATTTTTGAATTTTTGCCTTATGCAACTTCAAAATTTCTTCAATTTTCAGGAGTGCAATATTTAAAAAATCTGCGCGCTGGGCGGGCAAATTCTCATCGCGTGCTTCACTCGCAAGTTTGAGCGCGCATTTGTCGAATCTCGCGCTTAGCGCTCGATAATGTATTTACCTCGCGCTACGCGCTCGGATGCTGTTAGTCCTCGCACTTCGTGTTCGACTTAGTTTACAGTGTAAAGCATATACAGAAGCTTATTTGCAAATATCACAAAACTGTTGAAACCTCTATTTTTAAAGAGATTATTAAATTTTTTTGATTTTAGATTAAGACGAAAATTAATTCACGATTACAACAAAAACTATACGTCTTATAAGAAAATGATCTGAAGAAAATTTGTAGATCTTTTTGGGATAAACAGTTTTTCCTTTGAACATTCTTTTTGTATCTCGCACAGTTTTTCTGGAAAATGAAATTTTTTATTTTTAAGAACATTTTTCACGATTAAAACAAAAACTATGCACCTTGTCAAAATCAGTTTTTCGAAAGTTATCGTGCCTAGCTGCCTACACTACACTACAGACAACAGGCAGAGACACCTTCGTAAAAATCATTTTGAGTTACTCAGGGGGTCTTGAAACGTGAAAATTTGATGAAAACCGACGAAGTCAAATTTTGCATGAAACTAATACCTTCTCATTTATAATGAGAATTTGAAAAATAAATAGTTACATTTAGTTTCACTGGATAACAATAGGTGTTCTGTAATTAATTTTTTTCGATTCTAATTGCTCACTGAAAATATTTGATAACCTCACCGAATTCCAGGATCCTTTAGCCCTTATTTCCATTAAATTTATTTTCTAAAACATTTTTATATAAAGTTATATAATAAAGAAATATTCTTCAATTGAAAAAAAAACTTCTTATGAGTTTTAAAACGGTTTTTATGCAGTTACTAGCTTAAAAAAAAATTGATTTTGTTCGAACGCCGTCCTTTAATAAATTTTTTAATTATATGATGTTTGGGGGTTTCGACTTTTCGGTTCACTTTTGCTCTGCGATCAGTTTCGTTTTTTTTGGAACAAGTGCTCGGGTAATCTCGCGCTCGATCGTATCATTCCGTGAAGCGTGATTCCTGTCGCCATGGCCGATTAGGCCGATTACATGCGAACTTGGGAACCGCTCAGGTCCAATACGCCACCTGGTGACGAAATTTCGAACCAATGCAAACGGGATACTTTCTACTAGTTAACATGTAAAAGATAGGCAGATAAGACTTCTATTTGAAAATAATCAGATTTTTTCAATTATTTTGCATGATTCTAGTGTTTTACAAAATTAATATTGAAACTGGAATGCGATTCGAATCAAGAGTTACTAGAAGTAATGCTTACTGCTGTATTTTTGGCTGTATAGTATGGCCCAACGAGATCCCCCCCCTCGATAAGAACCAGTTTAATGTGATTGGAGCAATTATTCAATCCATGCGCAACCTTGATGCTACAATTTCTTTAAATCCATGAAATGATATATTAGATGAAAAAAATTCAATCAATTTCAATCCAATATTTCGAAGACATTTTTCTGAATAGTTTTAAATACTTACTAAAAAAAATTGAAAACTACGATTCTCAATTCTACAACTCTGGTCAATCAAGTAGTTATCAATATTTTTATTTAACGTGTATGTCATAATTATGAAGTAAAAAGGTTTTTAAAACATCGGATTGATCACTTTACGTCATAAGGATTTATTTCCACTCATAAAATTGTGGCGAGAAGTGATTTTACATATATTTTATCATGATTTCATTTTATTTTCCAGAGATAAAATTCGAATCAAGTGAGTGCTTACCAATAAGATAATGTTGTTTCATGCAAAATCTTTTTAGACCTTTTGAATTCCATGCTTTAAGGCTATTTCTAAACGTATATAGTACAAATCATTTGAAAAATTTTATTTGAGGTGTTTCACCGATTGAAATCGATTCAGTTTTTGTTATTTCATATCCTGTTTTATGGAACATGCAGAATCAAGGATTGGAAACGACTGAACTTTCTCAATCGTTTTGAATGCAAGCCTTCTTACCTGGAATGTAAGATTTCACAATTTTCGTTTAGAAGGAGAACAATTGTGGATTTCTCATAAAAAATACTAGGAATTGTAAAGAAAGTGGATAGAAGTAAAGCTTGGGAAATATCCCGAAAAATGGGAAAGAATGTCACTTCTCGTTTGCAAGTTTTTGTTCCCTGCATTTTCAAAAAAGGTAAAGTAATTGGGTGAGCCAAGACTTAAATATATGGTTTGTGGAACTTTCCGCATTCATAATCGTTTCAGTAGGTCGGAATTGCATCGAATAACGTTCAAAAAGTTCCACAAACCGAATTCAACAGGAATTCCAGATTTCTGTTACGTTTGTAGCAATAAGTTTTCGGTTTTTCAATTACCCCTGCAAAAAATGTCGAATCTGCTTCGGGACAACCTCGGTTTGGTACGGCAGCCCAATACTTTTTAATGCGAAAGTTCGCATTCAAAGACTGAATCTTAAATACGTCTAAATGCGAAGTGAGAAATTTCGCGTTAAAATAATAGTATGAAATACCGTTGTTTAAAAATTTTTTGAAGTGATTTGTAAAATGTCTGGATTTGTGTTGACTGATTTGTTTTTTTGTTATCTTTTTTAACTCTTGTAAATATAGAAAAATCAAGAAATAATTTTGGATTCGTTTAAATAATATAGGTATAGAAAGTATGAAGTTTGTTAAGTAAGCATAATAATAATAGTATGCACACAATATGCTACGATAGAAAACAAATCGGTATAGGACTTTTTCCCACAATAAATAATAAGTCCAATGTGTAGAACACGTACACTTTCGATAAAATTACTTTTCGTTGGCAAATAATTCGCGAAAGTTCAAATTTTACCAATTCAGAGCTTAATTTTTTAATTTGTTAACGGTTTTGTTTACACATATTGCCGTTCAAAACATCCCGTTTGCTTCCGCCATCTTGCGATCGCAGCGCCATGAGTTCGGTTCCCAATATCCTTATACGCCCCATCCAAGCTGTCAATCAGTACTTTTTCCTAGGACTCTACTTTTTCCCTGTACAATAGGGAAGCTTGCCAGCCGCTAAGTAGCGCTAGCTGTTCTAGTCGAAGTTTCGCGAAAATCCAAATTGGATAAAAGATTAATTGTTTTTTTTTTATTACAAATTAATAATGAAATTATTCAGTTTATTCATGAGACAAAGTAAAAGTGACAGTCATGATCCAATTTGAATTTTCGCGGAACTTTGACTATATCAGCTAGTGCTACCTAACGGCTGGTATACTCCCCTATATACATGCATCCCCCTTCACGCTGTGTTTGTGCTCAAATGCAGCTGTGTACATATATATAAGCCTCGCGAGCAATATAGTAGCAGCCATCTTATATTTTGTGTTGAAGAAAAACATTTATTTAAACAAATGTCTCGCGTTATCCCGTGAGTAGGAACGGCTCGGAGGCGTGCGCTCGATGAGGCGTAGCTTTTTTAACACTAGCCCGGACCACTACATTAGCAAAGGTTAGTAAATCTCTCAATAAAACTCTTATCCCTATCGCTTTCGCCAAGCAGTGTGCGACCTCTCGCTACCAGACCCGCGCATCGCGATCCAGTTTTAGCGTCGAAATAATTCGCCCTTACTTCCCGCCGTCGTAAGAAGGAACCAGCTCCCCACATTTCTCGCTCTTCACAAATTTCTCTCGTGAAAATGTCGCACTCGTTCTCTGTTCTCCGCTCGTGGAAAAGTTATGCAATCAGCTGATCGCCTCTATTCGTCTCGTGCCCCGCACCTTCTTTCTGTCACTTGTCAAAAATAAATGTCAAACTAATATGTACTGTGACCCAAGTATCATTCACTTCCGAAGTCTCTTGCAGTCATTAATGATCTCAGGATTCTGGAAATCATTTGCAGAATTTAAGTTTATCCTAATGACGCTCACAATTTCGAGTGATTTTTGAAGGATCTAATTTAATTTTCGAGAATTTTGGGTAAGATTTGCAAAGGTTTTTTGCTTTGACTTTCGGAGATGTTAAGTGATTTATAAATATTTTTTGGATTTGGAAGGTAGAGTCGAAGCTGAGTTGATGAAATGAACGTCGGCTCTCTGCAGGTAACTTCAGGCTGTTAGGTCCTGTTTTAGTAAACAATAAAATACAATAATGAGTGTAAGATCAAAAGTGTACTTTCAAAACTTGAGTTATTTCACTTTTTAGTAGATATTTCGTAATAGTTATTTTGATTTGTAAATAGCATTTGCTTTTTTCCAACAAATGTTAAAAACAAATCCTGTCGTCAGTTTAAACATGCAATATGTTACATTATTCAGACAAATTAAAATTTAAAAAATTAGTAGATTCTGAGAGAAAATGTTTGAAATTTAGAAGATTAAGTTCGTTTTAAATTAAATTCTTGATCTTTAAAATTGTTTGAATTATTTTGCTTTATGTATTTATCGTAAATGTCTGTATGCATATGTATTTGCAAGTGAAAATAATTTAACATTTTCTAATTCAAACCCGAGAATTTGTCACATTAAAATAATCTTTCAGGAATTAAACCTTTTATTTCTCAAACTGAACAATTTGAAATTCCATAATTTCAGATTGCAAGTGATTGAAGTTGAAAATTTAGATTAAAACCTTCATGATAGGGCTCTTGAAATGTAAACATGTAAATTAACATTTTATAATTGAATGGTTGTACCTACTTAAATGTAGTATCTTTAAAATTAAATCATTTTTGATTTTACATTTTCAAAAACTTAATTATTAAAAATTAAAACCTTCATGATTATACAACTTTATTTCCAATAGTTGAAAAGTTTTGAATTGAAAAGGTTGTCCAAATCGAATAATGAAAATTTAAATATATATTTTTATATTTATAATATATTTACAAAATATTCTGAATTGTAACGTTAGAAATGGAACAATTCGCTTTCGCCCAAAGAAGATTAATGAATTGAATAATCTTTACTCGTATCTTTTAAGGTGGATTGGTACGCAGGATATGAGCAGTTTGTCAAGCGCAACCTGACTCTGCTCCCGGAACAGCAAGTGAACCAGCAGCAGCAACAGCTGGTGCAGCCGCAGCAAGACATCATGACGTCTATGTTCGATCAACAGATAAAAAGTGAGCCGATGGGATTCTATTCGGTGGCCTCAAGTCGCTCAGATGGTTCCAATTCGATGGTGAACCTCTCGGATGACCGGGAGGAACTTTCCCAGCAGGAAGGCCATCTTCAACAGCAGGAGGGTCACCTGCAGCAGCAGGAGGCACATCTTCAGCAGGAAGGACATCTGCAGCAAAGAGATGGACATCTTCAGCAACAGGAGGGACATCTCCAGCAGCAGAATTTGCAGACTCATCAGCAACAACATGAGCAACATGAACAGCAACAACAGGGACAGAGTGTCTCGCCAAGTCGTCAGTCCACTGGACAACAGACTGTGAAAGAAGGCTCGAGATCTAAACCTCAGCCTTGTAAAGTCTGTGGCAAAGTTTTATCGTCTGCGAGTTCTTATTACGTTCACATGAAACTTCACTCGGGGAATAAACCGTATCACTGTACGGTGTGCGAAGCTAGCTTCTGCAGAAAGCCATACCTCGAGGTTCACATGAGGACCCACACTGGAGAGAGACCTTTCCAGTGTGAATTGTGTCTTAAGCGATTCACGCAGAAAAGCAGCTTGAATACTCACAAGCGTGTACACACGGGAGAAAGACCCTATGCTTGTGATATTTGTCAGAAGAGATTTGCTGTTAAGAGTTATGTTACGGCGCATCGTTGGAGTCACGTTGCTGAGAAACCACTTGTTTGTGACAGGTATACTTTTGTTTTTTTAATAGATGTTTTTTCTGAAATATTTGATTGAAATTTCAAACTGATACCCAATAGTTTCAAGTTAGTGGCGCTGTTGTCGCTATAGCGTGGGGATAGTTTACATGATAAAAAAAATGTGTAGCTCAGTCATACAAAAATTCAAAAGAATCTTTGTGTCTATTTTTAAATGGCAAGAATATTAGATCTCTCTAAGCTTGAGTCTGATAAGAATATTTTATGGCCTATTGTTACTGAACGTCGGAAGCTGAAATTTAAAAGAATTTAATAATACTGTTCTGTAGCAGAAGGAGGAAAACAAAATGCAATCATTCACGACATTCCCTCTCGAAAAATAGGATATGAGTCAGTCATTATCACTCTTCTTCTACAGAGTAACCGCTAAAATTCTCAAAAAAATCCAGTACGCAAAAATGTTTCACGGCCATTAAAATTTAAAAATTCAATCTCTTAGAAGTGAACATTTTTTAATTTGAAGTAATCAATACTAAACTGAAAACTAAAACAGTCAAAGTGGAACTATTCTAAATTCGAAAACTTTAAAATAAAAACTTGAAGCGTTAGGCATTCAGAACTCCAAGTTCGAATGGGCTCAAAATTAGGCGTTAATTCAAGATGAAACATTCAAAATGTTGAAATATCAAATCAGAGGCCATCAGTATTCTTCTATTTGAAACTGTGAACCTGAAAAATTGAAAAGTGTTAAATTAATTGAATCCCGTAAAATTTAACTATTTTGGAAACGAGTATTAAAAATTGTATGTTTGAATTTGAAACGTTTTAGATTCAACAATTAAAAATTAAGGTACTTAAAAACTAAAATTTTAAATTTCAAGTTTAAAAAATGGAATAATTTTCAATTTAAGGCCTTGGAAATAAAATCGTTTTAAAATAAGGTATTCAAAACTGCACAGTTTCAAACTTCAAAATTTGATAAATTGAACATTTAAAACTCGAAAAATTGTAATCGTAGAAATCTTAGACGTAATAAAAATTATAATTTCAAGTACCTAATATCAAGTGACATTTAAAGAGATTGGGCAAACTTTATAAGCTAAGAATAAAATACATCAGATTTACAGTCAAAAAATAAATTCACGCTGTCATTACCGCTGTTCAAAATTGAAGAATTAAAATTCTAAAATTAGAATCATGAAATTAAAGCGTTTTTTATACTGGAATCCTTTAACGTTAAATTATTATTTTTTCAAATCGTTTAAAATGAGTAATTGTTAAATTGAGATTTATTCTCTTCAGAATTTAAGAATTTCAGTCATAGACAAAAAACGTACAAAACGGAACAATTGAAATTGTAAAGTTTAAAATTAAAAATTCAGCGCTCGAAAATTTCAACGATTCACAATTATTAAACAAATCATTTAACTATTGGGGCTTTCAGTTTGAAATTGTTAAATTTTTTACTATTTCAAACCATACAATTTTGAACGCTTCAATTTTAAATCGTTTCATTTCGAAAACTGCATTTAAAATTGCTCTTTCGAAATGAACAGTCAAATATTAATCAATTTTAGTAGGTTAATTTTTTGAAGTCTTCAATTAGCAGTTCAATTTGAAACGTTTTCAATTTGTCACTATCGTATAATTATGGATCTACGAATCTGAAATTATTTGAAAATTGAAAATAATTTATAAAGCTTCAGTACGAAGTTTACAATATTATTTAACTATTAAAGCTTTCGGTTTGAAACAGTACAATTTTGAACGATTGCAATTTTCAACGTTTCAATTTTAAAATCATTAAATTTTGAACAGCTTTGGAATTTTTCATTCTTAAAGTTATCGACGGTAAATTATTTTTGAACTTTAAATATTATAGTTCAGTTTCTAAAATCTGTATTCAAGTTATGTTTACACTTAATAGATTTAAACCGTTTTAGTATCAATATTGTTGAATTTTAAATACTTTTAATGTTCAATTGTTCAAGCCCCCAAAATTTTTAAAAAATTTTTCAATTTGAAAATTTACAATTGGAAATTAAGAGTGCCAATTGAAAATTGTTAATAGTGAATGACTTCAGAATTACGCATTGTATACTATAGGATTTCATACTTGAAAATGTCACAAATTTTTTCAAGCTCAAAAGAATTTCAAATCGAACTCATTATTACAAATTGTATAATTTCATGATATCAAGTTAGTGACATTTGAAGTTATTGGAAAGGTTATTCTTCTACAAACAGACTGGCCGCAGGTTAGGGAAAACCTGAAAATCAGACAAAAGTCAGGGAATTTTGTTGGGCAGGGAAAGTCAGGGATTTTGAAGAAAAAAAAATGGCAAAATTCAGGAAATTTCTGTTAGAAGCACTGTAGGTAACTAAAGAAGAATACACTTAAAATTAAAAAATTAAAATTGTTTTATTCCATCTATAACAGATTCTATATTAAAAATGTTACAAGATTAGAATTCTGTTCTTTAAGTGTTGATGGTCAGGAAAAAATCAGGGAATTTTTAAAATGAAGTTTTGGTAACAAATAAAAAAAATCTTGCTCAAAAAACAAATTCACTCTCCTTTCCCAGGCTTCCCTGTCCGTCGACTACTTTCCGTCACTTCTTTTTTAGTTTTCTTGTTTATTTCCCTCGTATTGAATAATAATTGTAGACAAAAAGTAAGGAAATATTCGTTATTTCTGTCACAGGTGTTCCTTGACCTTTACATCAAAAAGTCAATTTGCGATTCACATTCGCACGCATACTGCCAGCACCACCTACGAGTGCAACATCTGCGGGCGCACCTTCGTCCGGGACAGCTATCTGATCCGGCATCAGAATCGGGTGCACCGCGAAATGAACCAGACCAACGCCAATCATAATCCGGCAACCCCGCAGAGCACCGGGGGTGGCACACCGGGCACCGGTTTCGAGAGTCCGGTGTGCGACCTGCGTTACAACGAGGGACCCTCTTCGTTGGATGGACTCGGTCCCAGCAAAGGGGGCATGGCCGCCGAGATCGCTAGTTTAGCCAAGCAGAACAGTCTACAACTTCCTCTTCCTCTGCTGCATCCACAGACTACCAACTAGTGTTTAGACGGCAGCGCGTCTCAGCCTCTGCCGTTACAACAGTCACCGCAGCAAGTAATTTGTCCCACCTCGGCGACCTCGCCGTTCACTCTAAACTCACCCCTATCTCACGAGCACGCAACACCCCAGAGTGTCTACCAAACGACGGGATCCTCCGGTCCCATGGACAGTTCCAATTCCCAAATCTACTCTCACCTGTCGCCCCCCCTCGACCCGTCGGATTCGCACCAGTTGCACCGCGGAATCCCTCCGCCCGGGTTGCACCCTGCGCTATATCTTTACGCCCAATACACGAACACCAACCCCGCGATTTCCTATCCGGAATACATCCAACGTAATAACTGAAAAGATGACCATGCTAGCATTGGAGAACCGATCTTAATTCGAGTCTTGGATTAACTTCAGGGAACAAAAAATCCAGCTGAATTAGACTGGACACCCAAAACTCAGAGCAAATGTCGCCACTATTTTTGGCGCCATAGGGCACACGTTTTCTAGCATTTTCTGTTATTTATGGTAACCAGCTATTCGCTGAAATTTCGGGTATGTGCAGTGGATGTTATTTTTCCACGCATGTGCCATGCTTAACCAATAGCTGATCATCCTGATCTCCATGAATAATGCAGAATTATAGAAAACGTGCGCTCTATGGCGACAAAAGGAGTGGCGATATCTGCTCTGAGTTTTGGGTGTCCAGCCTAATTGGAATAATTTTTGTATTATTTCTATAACAGTTTATTATTTTAAAAAATGAAATTGTAAGAACCGAAGTTGAGTCGTTTTCATTCAGTAATCAATAATATTCTCTGATTCGTTGATACTAAGACCTCTCGATAGGATTGTTATCGTTGAATCGATAGCCACTATCTGGTTCGCTTACAAATTTTGTCCCTGCAGCTATAATTTTTTCCCGTAACGAATTTAATTCATTCCTCTTAATAATATTTATCTCAAGTACTAGAGCCTTATCAAAAATGGAGAAAAGGCATTTTTATGTTTCGAGTGTTTTCAAATTTAAAGGCCTTGGGGGGACGAGCGCCTTGAAATCTGAAGGTCTTGGAAATAGAAGGCTTTGAATTCGATTCTTTTCGAATTTAGATTTTTCTAAACTCCTTTAATTTTAGCTTTAGAACTTCATGGCTTCCAAAATCGAAGCTTTTCATATGTTTACTTTCATTTTTTCAATATTGACTATCTCTGTCCATTTTGAAAGAGGTTAAAACGTTCTACTTTGTTATTTTTAAAACTAGCCAATAATTTGACGACTCATCAAAATTCATAAGCTTTTTAAATTTAATAGAATTTCAATTGTTAATATTTTCTATCTTTTAGAAGGTATAGATTTAGGATATTGAAAGTATGGCCACCTTTGAAACGTTAAAGCTTTCCTATTTTAGATTTGAATGATTACAAGTTGATGCTTTTGATATTAAGCATTACCAACCGCTTCTTATATTCTTGCTAAATTCAAAACTCTAGCTAATTTGACTTTTCACATAGGAATTCACAATTTTTCATGTAGGTTTTGTAAATTCTAAGATTTAGAGGGATTTTGGATTTCTTTCGAAATCGTATGCTTATCAAGATTGAATCATCTTGAATTTTAGAGGATTCACAATTTTTGTTTTTGAAATTTATTTCAAATTTGCATTGATTTAGAATTTCAAAGTCTTCAGTTTTTAAGACTTACCAATTTGATGTCCCTTAAATTTGAAGGCTTTTTAAATTTTAGTATTTTGCACTTGTAAATAATTTTTAAGCTTTCCTATTTAAGAAATCGTTTAAATTTATATTCCTTTAAAACTTAAAAGCTTTCCAATTTTTGATGATTTACAATTATTATTTACATATTATAAATTTGGATAATTTAAATTTCGAAAGCAATTACTGATTTCGAATGGCTTTAAATTAGATAACTTTAAAGTTCGGGAACTCTTTGTTTGCTTAGAATTCCTATTACTTTGAAAATGTAGACGTTTCAAAAATCATTTTGGGCATTTCCGAAATTTTCTAATCTCTTGATTCAAAGGTTTTCAAATTTGAATTTAAGTTTTGGTTATCAGCTTCAATTCCCTTAAACAAATTCTCTTAATAAAAAAAAGAAAAACTCGAAATTCTAATACTCCAAGATTTCAAAGCTTTCTAATTTCTTTGCTCTAAAATTCTTCTTCATTTTAATCTGAGTTTTCCTAGCTTTCAAA
Organism: Melikaiella ostensackeni; assembly: GCA_032362435.1. Classification (NCBI taxonomy): domain Eukaryota; kingdom Metazoa; phylum Arthropoda; class Insecta; order Hymenoptera; family Cynipidae; genus Melikaiella; species Melikaiella ostensackeni. Next base: position 14,403,719 of record JAUMHM010000086.1, read on the forward strand.
AAAATAAAAACCTCGAAATTGAGAGAAATTTGATTAAAAAATCCTTCACAAATTGATTTTAGAATCGGAGAATGCAGCCAATGCTAGCAGAGATCCATTCTCGGAAGTCTACACGTTTCCATCGTATCAGCACTTTTCTTTTGTATCTTTTTTAACTACGCCTGCGAGTATACATATATTATGCGAACATCACACATATTTATATTATATTTTTAAAGGAGTTTAGTCACTTGGATCTGTGATATAGATAGTAATTATTGTCTTAAATATTGGTTTTGCTGTTTCGATATACCGAACAAAAGGAAAGAAAGAAATCAAGAAAGCAATGTCATGGAGCGATGTAGTGATTGTTCTTAATGAACACTGGTCTCTACCGAAGGTGTTTGGTAGACACCCTATAATTACCGCAACAACACGATTACTACGATTCTTTAATACTATTCGCTATCACTAGAACTTTCGCTTGTATCGATTATTAATTATCGACATCTTACTTATATTCCAATATCGATAACAGTACTAGCAGTGCTAGCTAATACTCTCTTCGTGCCCGAACCAGAATCAGATCCTCGAAACACGAATTTAGTCAAAATTTACAGCAAGCACAAAAACGAAGGTAATTTTCGGGTAGAATTCTCTAATCGCAAAAATTTAGAGATTTAGTACTTTTCTAATTCTGGTTCGTCGCTAAACGAAGTTCAAATTGTGTGTCATGGTTTCTCCTTGACTTGAAATGCTTTAAATATTTCGTTTCAGATTTTTGGAGTGATTTTCTGATTTAGAATTTGGATTCTTAGAAAGACGAGCAATTTTATAAATTGTCAGATTGTCAGAGATTCACACTTGCTCTCTGATTAATTTTTTGTTGAAGCGAGAGACAGTATCGACCTGTGACGAGAATTTCCAACTAGATTTAAAATAGAGACTTCGAGCCGTCAGTTCCATAGGTGTACTTATGCTTGACACATCGAGGTATACTTTATACGACGTTGTAAATACATATTGTACCCACAGGCCTAGGGAATTATGATGAAATAATTCATCATAATTCGTCTGTGGTCCAAAACCTCTTGAAAGGTTTTAATAGTAGGGCTGTTATTGTAATTTACGATTTGTAAAACACTATTTAGCTTTTAGTTTTATTGTTACTAACACTGCTTCGAACAAGTGGGGGAACCATGACTACCATTCGAGTTTTCATTGTTCGTTCAACTCCTGTAGACATCGCGGATAAAATTCAGAAGCGTGTCGCACTGGGCGACTCATTATATATACCTAATACATACATTATTATTATATTCTGCTATAATTATTTGTTTCACAAGTGACTCGAATAACGGCAGATAAACCAATCGTGATTTCGCATCAGCAATGCCTGGAAATTTTCTTTTTCTTAGGTTCGTTTTTGCTAATTTTTAGTCTGTGGTTTTTTTTCTCAATAACTGCGCGCGTATGCCTGGGGCTTTCAATTCCCAGAGATATACATGAGAAGTCACGGGGCAAGACTGATTATCGTTATGGGGCTAATGTGTATTTTAAAAATGGAGACAGAAAAAAGGCGAAATTTGGAATAAGCAGCACGCAAGATTAAGTAACGGGGATTTTTTCGTGAGAGGCTCCACATTAGGGTGGTTTAATTTTTTAAGCAAAGAAAAGACCCCGCACAAAATCAATGGAAAGGTTTTTTTCACACATTTTGCGTGGGATCGTTTGTTTCTTCAGAATGAGAAAAAAATTGTTTTAACCACCCTAATGGAAATACTGTACAGGAAAATAATGATCTTTATATTGGCTAGTCATTGTGCAGCTGAGAAGATATCGTATACTACAGAGCTGTGATTAAAGCCTCCGAGCATATTGTCGCGCAGATCCTGTTTAGTAATCTAGTGATACGTTAGCCTATGTCCATGATAAAGGTAGTGATTGTAGAATAACCGAAACTATTCGTTTTTACGAATCTAAGATCGCTCGAACGATCCTAATTCCGAATTCATTTCCACTATGAAATGATCTTCAACTTCCGATTTTCGATTCCAGTATTTCAAACGCTTCTTTTCTCTCGTCTAAGCAATGTGCTTAGTCGCTCTCAATATAATTTTTTTCCGGCGCGTAGATCAAAAAGATATTTTTTTATAGGGTCGGAGGGCAGGAAAGAAAATTTTTATAGAGCGTACTGGACAAAAAAAACGAAAAAAAAAACGCTCCCCTTGGGTCTTCAAAAAACCCTCGGTTAGTTGAGATTAGATTTTCGTACACATTATGTGTACACGCTGTGTATATGTTTCTTGCAGTAAAGCTTTTCGTTGAGTAGTAATTCAAAATAATTTATTTTCCTGGTTGATTTGCGATCTGAAATCGTCATTTAATGATTTTATCGCGAAAGCGTTTTTCTGTCTTCGATTGATTTTGAACTTGTGATTATTAATTGATTGTTCTCATCGCAGACAGGCGTGCAAGAAAAGTGACGATCGAAGCGAGAAAAACTTTTCAGCCTTGAAAAAGCCAAGCTTGTAAATAATCTAAATAATAATTCATAATGGAAACTAATGAGTAAAGGGTCTACGTAGGTTAAATACACTTAGCCATTGGTCGAGATAATATTGTGTTAAACGCCCGATGTAAAATAGTTTAAGGCACTAAATAATACCAAGGCGCAACAGCTATTTTCTAATCGAAACACGTAAGTTAGTGCGATAGGAATAACAGAAGTTAAATACTGATTAGCAGTCATACCTCATCGACACCCCGCGAAAATCATCTTTGATACTGCATGACATTCTGTAACCGGTAAATATCGTCCATCGCGTCGTATTTTGCCTTTTGTTCAGTTTATATCTGCAAAAAAAAAAGAAAACATTCGCTAGTCTAATCCCTGTTTAAAAGAACGTGATAGAGGCAGTTCTGGTTTCTAATCTAGGCCATAATTCTGTTTTAAAGCTTTGATATTTTGGAAATATGCTAACAAACTTTATTTTTTTTCTAAGTGTTTGATCTCAAATTTTTAGTGGTAGTTATTTTAAAATTATTTCGAAACTATTTAATTTGAATGATTTTGCTTTTCAGGAAATCGGAATCCTAATTTAAATATTTAGCATTTCTGAGAGGAGTTTATTTTCGTGTTTTGAATTTAAAAAATACTGAAGTCTAATTTTCTTTCAAATCCGAAAGTCTTCTTATTTTTGAGACGTTATGATTGTGAAGCTTGCCAAATTCTGATGCTTTTAAATTAAAATCCGGTTTAAATTTGAAGGATTTCTAATTTTGTATGTTTCTAAATTTGGAATATCAAGTTTAATTGCTCCAATTTCACATTATTTTCTGGTTTTAATTTGTTTACAATTCAACGGTCTTCGAATTTTTTGTTTCACAATTTGAATAATTTTTAATGATGTATGTTTTCTAAAATAGTATTTAGTCTTTGGATGATTTATAATTATGAACGTTTTTAAATTTTTGATTTTCGTACATGAAATTCAAAGACTTTCCTATTTTGAAGGTTTTTAATTCAAATTTTGAGTTTCCAATTTTTTAGGCTTTCAAGTTTTGATACCTTTCGAATTTTTGAGGCTTGTGAGTTTAAATGGGTTCGATCGTAAATCTTTTATAATTTGGAGTCCTTTGGAATAAGGCTTGCATTTTTACATTCTTTTCAATTTTGAATATTTTTGAATTTAAAACTATTCAAACTTGCAAAGCCTTTGAATTTTGAATGCTTTTAAATTGGGGTTATTTTTGAATTTAGAATTAAATTTCAAATTCCAAGGCTTTACCAGTTTTTTAAATTTCAATTTTTAAACCTTCTAACCCTGGACAATCTCTCTTTTAAATTTGATTTATTTCAATTTGAAAAACAATATCAAAGCCTGAATACTCTGCAATTATAATTTATTTGGAATTCTAATAATTTAAATTTCAAATTGCTACAGCTTCGAAAGGTTTTGAATTATTTGTACAGTCCTGAAATCCTTCTAAGTCTGAAGTCATAGAAAAATTCTAGAGTCAAAAATTCCCGTTGGAATTCCAAACTTTTTTCAATTTATAAATACTTTTAAAGCCTATTTTTGCTATAAAAATGTATTATTTTCTTTATATTTTAAATTTCTTTAAAAAATTGTTAAGTATAGACTATTCTGTGATATAAGAAAGAGAAAACTAAAAATTACGGTTTGGTCTCTTAGCTAAAGGTTGTTAATTTAAGTGGATAAAAAAATGAAAAAGAGAAAGGCGGCTAGTTGTTATTAGAGTGCCATTTCACTGAAAACCAGTTCTGAACTCAAGTTTTAAATGGGGATCCTCTTCCATTCGATTGAATGATCAAATAAAATCAACACTGAACGGTAAAACATCGAAGCACAAAGTAATGTTTTATCCTCCTTTATGCATATAAAAATATGTAGCTTTTACGGATCGCAGAAGAAGGGAGCGAGAAATGCTTTTTAGAGCTGTGTGCTATTCGTTAACGAATCATCTGTGATGAATGTGATCTTGACAATGTGACATGAAAAATGCGACAGAGTCAGATTTGCCGTCGACGAAATATAATGCACAGTAATAAATGAAAACAATTCCTGTAAAAAGATTCATTTAAGTGAGGATAAATATGTAATTACAATATCCTTTGCTTCTAATCTAAAAGGAAATTCAGCTTTGCAACAAAAAATTATGAAAATAATTCTCATTAAAATGAATTTTTTAAGAAAATATCTTCGTGCGAAGAAGCTTTGAATTTTTTGACGTCAAACTATTGAGTTATATTTTTTGTATTTGTGACGTTGAATACTCAAGATCGGCTCTCGATTTTCTTTGAACAATAAGCAAACTTGGAAAGTCAGAGAAACTATTTTTTTACTGAAGAATTTGTGATAGTTTGTTATTTTTTAGTGAGATGAAAATTATAATTATAGTGTCAATTTCATTACCGATTATTTGCAGTGGAAATAAACAGATAATGTGTATTTTTCAAGAGTCCATTATAATATTATTTTATATATAGAGTGCTTGCATGCGTTTTTATTTGGATTACTTCAAATCTGAATGACTTTCGAATTCGAGGATCTGAAAATTTCTTTCCAAATTATTTCATTCATTTTGTAGATTAGGTCTCCTTTACTTCAAGTGAAAGAAATTTTCCTTTTTGAGAAAAAAGAGAGGAATTTGTTCTTATTTTCGTAATCGCAGGAAATCCTCGTTTTTCTGAAACTCGAGAGTCGTTCGTAGTTGATAAGAAAGCGCGAATTGCAGAAATAACTTTTGATAACTGCACTTTTATCAGGTAAACGATAAAGAATGTGAAAGTGTGAGAAAGTGCGGAGTCGAGTATTTCGAAAAAATTCTTCACAGGTAGAATCGATTCCCAAATTATGAAAGCAGCTTAGAGAATACCATAAAATTAATTAATTGATTTATTCATTCATCAGCCGTCACTACACTATCGCATCCTATAGAAATTTATCCTCGTTTAAAAAAAAAATTGAGAGAGTGCTTGGAATAGCGATTAATAGCTTTTTGCGAGAGTGACTGTCAGTAAAAAAAAGGAAAAGAAAGATTCTCTCAAATCGACTTCAATTTCTAGAATTAAACTGGGTCTCCAAGCTGAATTTAAGATTTCAAAATTGCTAGAAACTAAAGATTTAAGGATAATTTTTCTTCGAATGTAAAATTATGAATTATAGTCTAAGCTTGAGAGATTTTTATAGAATGCCATACGAATCGTTCTATTCGCGGGGAAAAACTGGAAAAAGAACAGACAAGAGTTTGTTTTTTCAATCCAAAACGATTCAAAGCAATAGTAATTGATTTTTCACGCAATGAGAGGCCGAGAAACAAAGAGTCAAGTTCAAGAATACAGAAAAGTTTGAACAAAGGCATACCTCTAGAACAAACGTAAAAAAATGCGAAACTTACTTACGAGAAATAATATTTGTCGTGAAGAAAAAGAAAATGCTCGCGTCGCTCGAAATTGCGCCTGTAACATTTTGCTTCTTTAGCAGAGTACAATGCCATTTATTTTTGTAATACGTTTACGTAGGATAGTTCTTATTTTTATAGAGGTTTTACCGTGCTACCGTAAGTCTTAGAGGCCTGCGTATAATAGGTTTAGAGAATTTTGTAGAAATGGGGTGGAGGGCAGGAGATTCGATAATCCGCGTTCGGCGCTCAAAACTGACCAGATACGTGTTTAAAATTTTTACATACCCCTGTTGTAAGGACGCAAACCCGTAATGAATAATGTAGACTTTATATAGGAAAACGAGCGTCGAACGGGGATCCAAGTCAAAAGGAAAACTTGCAAGTATTTCCGATGGAGAGCGATCCTTGTTTTATTGAAAACTTGACTTTAAGGCTTTCTATTTTTGGATAATTATGGAATTACAAGTTCTAAAGTTTTGATCTAAAAAAAGTCCTAAAAAATTTGGCAATTAACACTTCTTTACCCTAAAAAATGATCTCCGAACAATGCACCTCCATCGAAAAGAAAAAAATCTCGGAGTTTTTCAGGAAGACGAGAATTTTGTACATTTATTAAGGGGTTATATCTACCTGTGATCGGGAAAATTAAGCGATTTTTATTATTTTCTTGAAATTTTATTGAAGTACACTATAGAGTATCGATTAGTACATGTTTCGAGGTAATCGTAGGAATTTTTTAATGGGAAAGTCTTGACAACTGGGGGAAATATGGCCGTTGCCCGAAAACACTTCTTTTGTCATCACTTGCGGTGAGCATGATAACACTGAAACGGCTCATCTGAATTCAAAAAATCAAAAAGATTTTATTATTATATTCTTTTACGGAGCTCGTGAACGAAGGGTTTAGCAAAATTTTTATTTAAAAAAAAAAATTGCAATAATTTTTTCAAAAAGTTCGATTTTCGAGATTCCAAAAATTCGATTTTTTGTAAAAAAAAAATGGAAATTTCGGTCCAAATAAAAATTCCTTTGTTCAAGAGCTGGCCATTTCAATTAGAAACAAGCACGTAAGAGTTTTAAATCGATCGATGAAATGGTTTTCGAGAAATCTTGCTCAACGCAACGGCACTTGTAAAAAACACAATTCCAAGATAATCGCGTTTAAATAAGTTTCAAGTCTATGTTTTACACGGATGAAATCAATTTTTCCGGATTTACGAAATTTGAAGAAAACATTCTTAAGAGGATGTACTTTGACGAAATGCAATAAAAATTTTTTCGATTTTTTCGACCCACACAGGTAGATAAAACCCCTTAAATCAAAGAGTTTTTCCTGAAGGATTCTCATTTCCTCAATCTAATAGGTAATAAATTATAGTAATAGGTAATGGGTAATTAAAATTGAAGACAAAAAAAGGATCGCGTCTTCGGAATAGAAAAAGAGAATGGATCCGCGTAGGCGTTAACGGAAAGACACCATAGTACTCTTATTAATAAAAAGTATCTAATTAAGCGATAATCTACCGAAGTAATAACGACAATGAACGAGTAGGTAATTAGCTAGATCATGCGATGTTATATACCTGCAAAAGATGCGAGTACGAAGGTACATACACAGGCTCAGAGACACATACGGACACTTTTCTAAGAGCAGTTTAATAACAGAGATAATAAACAAACAAACAAAAAATCGAAAAAGGGTCGACGCTTAAAACGTATATAATTTTCACTGACATATCCTGGCTGAGCACATCCTCTTTACGTACATACTGCATATACCTAGTTATTATATATAATTATATAAATATGAATAATATATATTATATATATATATACATGTTATAAATAGGCTATTTTATGTGTAAAACGATAATAATTGAATTATCATTATACAAGACCATAGGTACATATTATTATACATATAACGATGGTACAACTAAGGCAAGTATGTACTGTACATAGCTGTCACTTACCCTCTTCCCACCCCTCATACGAACTATACATAAAAAT
>JAUMHM010000086.1:14411657-14424790 GCA_032362435.1 Melikaiella ostensackeni
CCATTAGTGTAAGAAACATTAACCATTGTTTTACTAATTATTATTATGAATTATTGTGAAATATTATGAATTTATGATTATTAACTATGAATTATTATTATTATGATTATTACTGCGAGATCAGAACAATATATTGCTATTATTTTAATTAGATTAATAAGCTTTACCGCTAGCGGAAGTAGACCCTCACTTTTAGCACGATCGGAGAGAGAAAGAGAGAGAGAGAGAGTGTGAGAGATAGAGAAATCTTATTCTTCAAATTGGATTCTACCTCAATTTTATGATAAAGAATATTGTAATCGTGTATTCCCTCTAGAGGAATTAAGAAGACAATTTTGAGTGGGAAGAAAAGAGTAAGACCGTTTTGAGAAAAATAGCGCATTGTTGGCCTGCAGCGACCTCATACTGTGATAACTATAAAAAATATTATTTAAATTAAATTAAGATTCATTGTATTAAGTGAAAAGCGCCTTTCTGCGATTGAGTGAGCAGTCGGGATTCTTTGTCATTTTTGGGCTTTTCGAATTTGTCTTAATTTCTAGATTTAGAGAAGACTTTCCAATTTAAATTTCAATCTTTTGATTCCATCCGATCTTGTAATAATGCTTCTTCAGATTTTCTCATTTGAATGCCTTAAAGTTTGATTCTCCTTATTTTAAACTACTTCCCAATTGTTGATAGAATCAAATTCGAAGGCTTTGAAATGTTCTTTTATTTTAATTCTTAAAATCGAGAACTCTCTAATTCTGGATTGCTCCCTAAAAATGGAAATCAACTAATTATCAATCTAGATAAGTTGCACGTAAGTCTCGCTACTAGTCGAAAAAATTGGCTACTCTTCTGAAAATTGAAAAGGGAACTGGAAAGTTGAGATCGCTGTGTAAACCAAGTGATAATATGCTGTTAGCTTTGTAAAGCGAAATGTAAAATTTCGCGTAAAACGTATTGTAAAGCGCGTCGTTCCAAATGGTAGTTGACAAATACAGTGAGAGTACCGATACAAGATACATAATAATGTCGTTCCGTTTTACGTGATATAAACTACAGAAATCAATGAATAAGTTTTACTTCCCGATTACGGAGAGCTTTTAGTTTTGACCACGCAACTCGTTACTTTATCGACGTCGGTGGGAGTGAAGAAGGCAAGGATCGCTAAAGTTAGACATAGCCGATGATATTTTCAGTATATTATATTGTGATGTTAGGTTTTAAGCTGTGACCTAAGTCGGGAGAGCTACTCTGAGGTCGCTGTAGTCAGACTAAACGCTAGCGTGAGGGATCACTTTCACATTTTTTTAGGCCACGTAAACGTCTCTAAGACCTTATAGTTACAGCTACAAAAAGTATCCGTATAATTGTCTTTGGATGATCAAAACGCAATGGAAATGTATATTGTGATCGACAAGCTACAATGTAGTTTGTTCGTATTATCATGAACAAACGAGAACACTTGTGTAATAAAGTAGATATCCATAGACAAAAGATCCTTTGGCTTTACTCATTCCCTATACATCAGTTGCTAGTTTTATTCAAAAATTTATTTTAGTTCCAATCATAAATGTCCTTAAACATTTCCTCTGAACAGGGTGTCTACTAATTTTCGCCCACCAAAACCCAAGCCCAGCATGGCCCATGTCAAACTCAGCTCGGTCAGGCCCGTTTCTTCATAAATCATGAAAATACAATAATATAAATAAATTTCAATAAATAATTTTCATATTATATAAATAATAAACGCGCTTATCAAAATTTGAATAAAATAATGAAAAAGGGATGTCTGTAGTAAGCATGGTAATTTTTTAATGTCAACATTAAATAAGAATTAAATTTTTAAATATATATATATATTTTTTAATTTCTAGTTTTATTTAAGAGATTAAAGTGACCCTTTTTTAATTTAATTAAACTTGTTTGAAATTATTTTTTGAGATCTTCATTAAGCAAGCTAGAATTTGTTATTGTGAATAATAAATTGATGTAATTATTACTCTGAATTGTAATTATATTGAATAATTTATAAATGCTATTAACATTAAATTGTTTACAATATTTATATATCTAATCGTAAAATGAATTACATAATTGAATTTCAAATGCACTACATTGCGAAAAAAAATGTTTAATTTCGTGATTTGTTACAAATTTTTTTATTATTTGACAAAAGGAAATTAAACTTTTCCCTAAAATACTTCATGGAAGTATTTATGAAGCACCAATTTGCTCTCATGTCCTTTCCACCAATCCATAACATTCTCTCCTTCTTTTACTCTCATTGACAAATACCTGTCAGTTTCATCAGAGATTTCTTCAACAGCTTCGTTATCAGTCCATTGGTGGAATCGAGTCATTTTAGATCGCGATACCCCTTCACCATCTTGAAAACAAGTTGGTAAGTCGAGTTCATCTAGAAAGTCTTCTGATCTTGAGCAAAGTGCTAACCTTCTCTTCACTGGATAGCATACGGAGTGCTCAAAATGATGAGCAGAAAAATGTAGCCAACTTGTAGAGGTCATTTATGACAAACTTTTTCTCTGGGAATGACAGAGCTCTTGAGCGCAGTACCGAGATTTCACTTGAATCTTTGTCTTGGGGCTGCAAAATTTCCAACAGGTAACGTTGCCAAAACAGCACTAGATACAAAGTTATTTCTCTTCTCTTTTCTAGTTATTTCTAGTTCAGGAAAGCAATGAGATTTTGGACATCTTGTAAGTCAATACCATCCAGACGATGTTCTTCTTGTCTTTCTCCTAGAAGAGTTTCAATTTCGACGTACTGAGAGTCTATGGACACGAGCATTGTCTCTCTGATATTCCAAACTGTATCATCGCATTGTTCCAGAGTCTTCAACAGCCGACTGCTCAGTCCACTCTGCTTCATGTAGGTGGCAAGAGATTTGCAGGAGTATAAAAATTCTACCGCATTTGGTAATTGATCGTTCAAGAAATTTCGCTCGAAAGTGTTTCCTAATACTATGTTCAGAAGATGTAGGGAACAATTAAGACGTATGTACTCAGCAAGTGCTTTCACTATATTCGGCCCTTGGTCTGTGACGAATACTGCTTTCTCAACAAGCTCTCTTCGGATCTGATGTTTCTCGAATTGAAATAACGATTCCTCTAAGATGTTCTCCCCAGTTTCTTCTTCGTCAGGGAACTTCGACATAAAAATCACCACTGATTTAAAGGTCCAATCGGTTTTAGTATAATATATCGTCTCAGTCATGTACGAATTTTTTTTATAGTCATCAGCCCATATGTCTGTTGTCACAGCACACCGACACTGTTCCAATGCATCCATAATTTCTGGTAGAATTTGCGCTCGAAAAGCATCCGCCGATTCTTTCATATGTCGCGATACAATAGTAGAATGTGAAAGCAAATTTCGTGCAGGTACATTTCCAACTTTGGATCCTACTTTAATCAATTCCTATGCCAAGCTCAGAGAGCCATCACCAGCCATTGTTTCAAACGACTGGAGATCCTTCGCGCAGAAATCCACACTTTTGAGTATAACTTCCTTTTTATATTCAATTTGAATTTCAAGTGTTCTTTTTTCTGTAGCACTTTCATAACATTTATGTCGTAGTAAATGCGATACTCTGGTCTTCCGACCTTCATGCGACAAAAGTGCTCCACAATGCTTGCATTAAGCGAATCCCTGGTGTTTTCCATTCTTATCTTGAACCAAAAAGAATGTATTCCATGCAGGACTATGTAGATTTTCTGATCTCACTATGAGGAATTCTCTTGCTTTGAGTTTACTGATAACCACATTTTTTCTTTCATTTTTTAGTTCTCTAGAATTTTGGGAGCTTCATTATTTTCTCCACCACCATTCTCAGTATTACTTTCTTCATTAGGATTCATGGTCTGAATAAAATTAATTGAATGAAATTAATTTTTACAGTTACTATAGTTCTCACGTATAGTAGACAGTCACATGAAAAATTGTTGCTGGTGTTTGTTTACAGTCCGGTCCACGACCCGCGAACTGGGCTGGACTGAGTTCACTCAGCCCATGCAAGATCTGTCTAAGTTAGTTATTAATATTAAAAACAAAGTTTAGGAAATTAGCGTATTTTTGGTTTCATTATGAATGCCTGAGTTTTTTCAGTGATATAAGAATATTAAAGTTGAACATTTTAAATACTATCTTTGTATTAGATTATGAGATTACTAGCATAATATGCGCGCGCTATATTCGACTTTTCCTGTATTTTGGGCTATAAATCTCTGTGGCTCTAGAAATCAATATTTTTTATTTCTAACAAGAATATGATCAGAATTGTTTTTTTTATTTCATAAATTCTATGTTAAATTATGTAGATATAACATTTTTAATACAAAATTCGCTATTTCCTTAAATTTCCAAATTGAAAATTGAGTTTGTAACAGTTAAATCATTATATAGAAAACGATTATAGGATAATCACCCCTGAAATAAATAATAGACAAATATTGAAGGAACTAATCTGAAAAGTAAAGAAACTACAAAGGAACGATTTATTTTAGACCACTCATGATTTCACATGGAAGTACACAAAAATAGCAATTCTACACAAATAAACTTTACACAGCAAAAATCTGTGAATAACCTAGATGTCTTTAAAATCTCTTAAAATTTTATTGAAATATATGAAAATTCTTTGGAATCTCTTGAGAACACTTGATATCTTTGAAAGTATTTTTAAATTCATTAAAATCCTCGAAATTTGATAAAATCCGTAGAAATACCTTGAACTCTTTTAACCCCTTTTGAATTTCCTTGAAATATTTGAAATCTCTGAAATAGTTAGGGATCTGTACAATTCATTCAAAATAAAATAAATGAAATTTATTCTCTAAACTCTAGGAATCCTTTGAGATTTTTCAAGTCTCCTAAAATTCTTTAAATACTTGGGGGACCTATAAAATCCCTTAAGTCTTGTGAAAGTCTTTGAAATTCCTTGAAATCTTTGGAAATCCTTGAAGTAGTTTTCTTGTGTATGAAGAGATGCAGGTAGAAAAAATTAATGGCAATATCTTTATACAGTTTTTAAAATTCTTACATCACTGACAACTTCAAATTAGAAAATTAGAATATGTTTCAAATCGAATAATATAATATTCAAATTTTCATTATTTTCAATCATCATTCATTCAATCACTATTTTTCAAATTTTCATAATTTAATTTTTAAAATTGACCAATTTATATGTTATCAATTGCAAATCTAAGTTCTTCAAATATGAATAATTTTGTATTAAAGGTTTCAGAAACGTAACTACTTAAAATTTAACAATATTTGACTGTAGAAGAAAAGTTAAACGATTGTCAAACTGAGACACCATTTCAAATTCTTATATTCATTATTTTTTATTGATTCATGAAGTGAAAAACTACAAGAAATCGTTATTTATTCATGTTTGGAAATAAAAGGGAACGATTGCATAGAGTTAAAATATTTTAATTTGGCTAAAAATGTTGGATTACAGACTTTGTCTTCTTTTTTCTCAATTTCTTCGCAATTGAATGACATTAAAACTGGTAACATTCGATTCGACGGTTCAAAATCTACAAGAGAATGTAGTTTATTTACATCATCATTCAGCGGCTCAAAAACTATAAGATAGCATAGATGTTGAAACTTTTTTAAAGAAATAATTACGAAATCGCACCTCCAGTTTTGAAAGTTTTCCCTGAGTATCATGTTCTTATAACCTCTATTTTCGCATTCAGCGGATCAAAAACTATAGAAAAATATCCTCTTTTTATGTGCCGCTCTTGAGGCAAAAATTGACACTTTTTACGTACCCTCCTTTTCATTAATTTATTTTATATATTTCAGCTGTACTTGTTTGGAATCCAACCAAAATTTTTCTATATCATTTGGTGTTGAACTTTTGGAAAAGAATGTTTTCGTTTGTCTCCAAAATCAATGTAATAGTTGTTTTAAACTTTTTTTCAAATAAAAAGGCTCCAGTGAAATATTATAATCTGAAATTTAAAGTGTATTAAATTTCAGCACCAAAAGATTTTTTAAAAAGTTTTTTTTTAAGCTAAACTTTTTTTGAGTTCAAGTTTTGCAAATGAAAAGAAACTGACTATACGATAACTTATGGAATGACAAAAGCCAAATTTACATACATAAAAAAAAATATAGGTATAAGAAGGGAACGAGGAATCCCTGCTAGTCAGATTTTTTTTTTAATACCAAAACACATTAAATTTGATATCTACGTTAATTTATTTAAAATAGTACGAAAAATCCATGGAAATTAAGATCCAATAATAATACTAACTGTTGCAGAGTAAGTTGCAAGAAAATACATATTAATTTTTAAAAAAATGAGAATGCGTCTTTTTGTCATGGATACTATCCTGCATACGAAAATGCATTGTATAATCAATTTAAAAATACTGCATTATTAAAATTACACTGATGCCTTTTTCAGGTAGAAATATTAGAAAAACTACAATAATATAGTTTTATAGACACAACCCCTATTCGACAGCTCTGGTACCATTGTCCGAAAGTGCATTTATCATTGAAAAAGTAGCGCAGTGATTCTGTATAGTTTAGGTATAAGTGTAATTATTAATCGCTTTGCAATACGTATGGCAATTTTTCTTAAATGTTATAATTATTGCTTCCCAAAAATTTCACTGAATAAATATCACTCAAGAGCTTCAAATCATTCAATTCAAATTAACGCGGGTCTTACTAAACTACAGGAACAGATGGCAATTTTATATTGGTTGAGAGAAATCCAAGGTGGCTGAGCGCTGAGGGCCAAACAATAACACCAATTGCATGGGTCAAAACCAGGCCCTCCAAATCTCAATGCATTTTTTGGTTAAAATAGCAACTATTATATTTTTCGTTGAAAATTCATCTTTTTTGGTTAAAAATACAACTACTTGGTTGAATGTAGAACTACTTTGTTGGTACATAATTCATTTTATTGCTTGGAGATTCATCATTTTAGTTGAAAATTCATCTCCTTGATTGAAAATTTAACTGAGTCGTTGAAAATTCGTCTTTTTCAGTAGAAAATTAGTCTTGTGTTTAATTTAATTGATTTAGGTTTTTTTTGGGGCGTTGGAAAAGGGGCGGACATTAGTGGTGAGAGGGGGTGTGGGCCATTTGAAATGCCCAAGACTAGGACGCGTGGTTTTTTTTTCACTCCCTTTTTTTACCTTCAAAACCCGTATAAATATTTCGCCTTTTACTAAAGATTTCCGTACAGGGGAACAACTGATAAGTCTATAGAACAATTTTTTTTTAATTGGTCTATAAACTTATCAGTTGTTCCCCTCTATGGAAATCTTTAGTAAAAGACGAAAGATTTATACGTGTTTTGAAGGGAAACCAGAGTGAAAAAAAACCACGCGTCCTAGTCTTGGGCATTTCAAATGGCCTACACCCTCTCCCACCACTCATGCCGACCCCTTTTCCAACGCCCCCAAAAAAAACCACGCATCCTAGAGGTGGTCTTAAATATTTTTCAATGATAAAAGCTTATTCTTTGAGACTGTTTTAGACACCAGTATCGCAATTTTTGACATTTTTTGGAACAAAAAATCTGAAACTTCATTTTTGTTATTTTTCTCGAAAAATATTAATTTTAGAAAAAAAGTATAAATATAAAAAATATGTGGTTCGGTGAGATCTACAATTTTTGTGAACAAATTTTTTTCCAAAATCAATATTTTTCGAGATTTTGAAGAAAAACTAATTTTAAAAAAGTCAAAATTATTAATAACTTAATTCATATTGATATTTACTTTAAGAATATTATTTCCTGATGTCAACAAAAAGCAACCATAATCTCCCTAATTAGCTTAACTTCTCATAACACGTCTCACTGGCACTCTTCAGTCAGTAAGAAAGAGACTACTATAATCTATTGACGCATGCACACTAGTTCGAAAAGTAATTCCTAGTTTCAGAGCTGCTTACTTTCAAGCCTGCAAACTGTATCAGATTCGGAAATTTCTGCCATAGCAGTTTGATTTCCTAACTATTACTTCGTGGGACAAAACTTTATTTTTTCAATAACTTAGAAAAAGATGATTTTACATCATAAGTGTATTTAGATCATATTTTTATTTTTCAACATCTATTCAAAAAAATAATAAAATCGACATCATTTTTGTTACGATTTCATTACTCCATTGAATATCTTTTGGAAAATAAGAAAATAATATCCAAACACTAGTGGTGGAATGTCATTTTTTTCCAAGTTATTAAAAAAATTAAATTCGTCCCATGCAATTTGTATTATTGCTTAGCCCTCAACGTGTGGCCATCTTGCCAGCTGACGTCACAACTTGAAGACGTAGTTTTTCCGGTAGCCAGGAGGGAGGCACCGGCAAAAACGGAAATTAAGTTTCATTTTATCCTCAAAGAGCAACATGTGTGCCTCGTCGAAATAGTTTTTTTACATTTATGTATAAAATTGAGTATTAATGTTTTAATTTAAAGCTCAAATAAGTGTAAAATATGCGTCGATCTATGAGGAAGTCAGAAGATGAGAAGAAAATGAAAGGTTGGTTCCTATTTATCTACAATTTCCAACGTTTCCAAGATTCTTTTTGTAACGATCTTTATCAAATTTTCACATTCGTGTTTGTCATGTGTTAAAACATATGGTAGGGATTCTCGAAAAACAGTCCGTATAGATTTTCACATTCGTGTTTGTCATCTGCAAAAACATATGGTAGGAATTCTCGAAAAGCAGTCCGTATAGATTTTCACATTCGTGTTTGTCATGTGCAGAAAACATATGGTAGGAATTCTCGAAAAACAGTCCGTATAGATAAAAACGAAGTGGTTAACTACTTCGTTCAAAGCAGGTTCTAAAACCAATGAAGTTCGTAAAAGTATCTCGGGCAATCTTAGGATTCCAGACTCGTAATTATTGATAAAATATTGCAATAAAGTTTTTTATTGATATATTGACAATTCAGAAACAAGATGTTTCATAAAACATTAAAGTCTGTTGAGTATTTACCTTTGAAAAGCTAGCGTATCCGAAATAAAAGTAAATGAAGCGTTTCAAGTGACAGTATGGAAAAGTAAGGTTAGGATTTTAGGAATATGCATCACCTGCGTAGTTTCTTATTCGACGGTTCCCCTATGGTTTTATAATTATTCTATAATTGGTTTTTGGTACATTATATTAGAAGGAATTATTTGCCAATCTTCGGAAAAATTGACTTTTTGATTCAAAGTGTAATACTGACAATTTTTTATACATCCTATAAAAAGTGAATTTTTGTTTGTAGTTTTAATTGTTAGTTTTTGAATGAGTATAGTGACAAAACTATTGTTTTTTGGAATTGCAAGATTAACAATTTTCAAAGACAAGGTTGTTCTTATTGATTTACACTGATTTTAAAAATTAAATTGTCTTATTTATTCTATTTCATTCAGCTCCTACGGGTCGAAGAACTCGATCGATTATTTCGAATCCGGATTCTTGCTTACGACGCAGTACTAGAATCAATAAAATAATGGAAAAAAATCCACCGGAACCCAGTGAAAATTCTCGGATAACCAGAAGCCGTGCTTCTACCGTAGAACCTGAACCGAAGACTCCTAAGTCTATAAGGTATGAAATATGAGATTTTTCCATAAGTTTTAATTCTTTTAGAATCTTACCAATTTTTTCTTCTACATATTTAGTTACTAAAAGGTAAAGTTTTCACATTACCGTTACTGAAAAAAGTGACGCGTTATCTTGCCGTTACTTTTTTTATTAAACTTTAAATAGATCATTCTAAATTTCCAAAAGCTTTAGACTTTTTTAAAAATCGAAAGTGTTTTAAAAAATAGGAAATATATTCCAATGTAGGTAAGATAATAAAGAATCGTCGTACATTATCCTGAGAACTATCTTTAGTTTACACTATTATTCTGAACGACAATTTTTGCATAGGATTTCTTTATTTTCAATAAAAATAGCTTTCAAAAAGTCCATCCCTCAAACAAAATATTTCTCCAATAAATATATAACAAGGTTACAAAAAAATGTTGTACCGTTGCCTTTAGCCAAGAGTAAAATTATCCTTTTTTTGTTGAATTGCTGAGATAATATCTCGAATTCTCCAGCCTTCCTTTTTTAAACGAATTTAGCAATAATTAGCACGCGACATTCTTTCTTGGATCTCAAATTATATTTACATAGTAAAAACGATTATTTAAAAGTGCTACACTTTAAATTCAGCAAAAATTTGTCCGAATAAAGGGCACCTACCGCACTGTCACGTGACTAATTCCATGTTATTATATTCGGCGGCTTTTTGATTTGAAAAATGTAAATATTATGCTAAAATTTTGGAATTTGGTTTTGAAATACATATAAGGACACGTCTCTCTGGCCCATTTTAGTTTTTATTTTGTTTTAATAATTCAATTTTATCAATTAAATTTTGGTCAGGGCACTAATGCCCTGTTCTCAGTTACATTCCAAGTTAAGGAGGAACATGCGCAACTTTCGAGACCATAATAATATCTGAAAAAAGGTTGTAAATAAGTCCTTATAAAATACAAAAAAGAGTTAAGAAGCATACTTATTTCCTGAGATTTCAATGATACATTATATTGCGTTTCTAATTACAAATTATATAAAATTTTTAAGCCCATGATAGCTTTTAATTTGTATAAGTTCATGGTTAGGTTAGTCAATTGCCGAAAAAGGAGATTCTTGATTGTGTGACCGTCATGATTTTTTGCATCTGTTAAACTAAAAAGTACGGCCGAAAATTGTGCAATTCTGTGCTTTTAGATGTAAATTCTAAATTCGAATATATATTATACAAAACCAAAAATGTAATTTCGCAAGTTATAAGAGCCAAAAAGGGACAAGGTATGACATAACAATAAAAGATACAAATTAATTGAGTTCAATGAGTGATTGAATAATTAATTATTGAGATAGGAGTTATAACTGTTTAAAAATAATTCTTTGTATTCTAAGTAAAATGTCAATGAAAAAGTATCCTTAGATTAATTATGTAATAATTGAAATTTGTCTAGCATATTCAAGTTTTTTGTATGAAAATATTGTTAAAAGGAAATAGTCAAGAATAATACTGAAGGTGTAGAAATAGAAATTTCATTTATAAATAAACCAACGTGACAGTACGCACGTATATGAGCATATTAAAAATTTCAAAAAGAAGTAATAAAAATTGTTTCAGTTTCAACAGTTTTAATTTAGAACTTTTATGTACATTTATGTTTTTTTCAATGTCTTTAATCAATATGAACAAAATATTTAAAGAACACATAGATTGCACTAGCCATAGAGATATATTAATATGTATTTTTTCAACTGTCCTTTATTCTCAGTTTTTTCCAAGTCATTTCTTCTCAAATAAATAAAATATCTATCATTATATATTACATCAAAATAATATAATCAATTCTCATAGCAGCTTTTGCATTGCAGGATGTAACTAGGTTTACACCTACAAAAGTTTACATCTACGGTTCCTTTTTGAAAGAAGACATTTCGTATTTGGTATCTTGATAAATAAATTATGACACCCATTTAATAAATACTTTCACTATAATAAAATACTAAAATTGCTTGTCTTTTTAGTTTGGAAACTGCTAGCTAACTGTCTGTATCTATATTATATCTCTAATCTTCATTTTTTACGAAGTCTTTTTTTCTGAATCAAAATATTATTTTATCACATCAGCCCATATATCTATACATTAAGATGTGACTAAGTTGTCGAGTTTCTTTTTTGTCAAGTTGTCCTTTTCGCGGGCCATTGTAATTTTTGCAAATCGACGCACTCGGTTTTGCAAATAAAAATCCAGCACAGTACTAGCTTGTGGCAATGAGACCGTGACATTGCTCCTTTTTGAAAGTATAATATCCTCTCTTTAAGAGTTTAGCGTAATTTATTTTCTCGAGATTGCAATCAGAGTCAGATCATGGAAGTGAACTCCCAAGTCCACCCCAAGAGACTTTCTGTAGAGAGAAGAAACTTAAGCTCTGTTTGAATTTTAATCTTTGGCGATGTACGCTCTTTGAAAAATCTTTAGTCTGTCTTCGGAAAGGAATCAGAGTCTGATCGGAGAAGTGAACTTCTTCGTCTACTCTGCAGACACTTTCGTTCGACAAGGTTGTCAGAGAACTCAGTCGTGAGGGAAGCAGGATCGCCGTAAGCTTCGGGAGATAGAAATGACTGTCTCCAGACTCTTAGTGGGTCTCCGTATTTCCAAGTCCGTAGAACTCAGACAGAAAAGTAAACTTTTCTAACCTGCCCACAAACATTTGGAAATGCAACACTAGGACTCAGAATTAAAGATAGAGAGTGAACTCTATTCCTTCACAAGCCACTACTATAGGTTTCAAAAATGTTGACCTCTTTACAAAAGTTAGATTAAGTCAGTGAAAAAAATCGCTAAAGAACAAAACAAATTTCATTGTAAAGGTCATTTTATTGGGCACAAAGTCTCCATTCATGGTTCGTCATAGATTAATCATGGAAAAAGTTACGGTAGGATGAATGTACAAAAACAGGGTCAACAACGCAAATTTCATGACAGTGAACTTTGACTTGCTGTGTTTTGTTACAAAATTAGTAAAAACGAGTCAAGAATATCAGGCGACTACCTTGACATTTTCTTTCAAGGTAAGTATCATGAAAATTTTTAAATTTTAATAATTTTAGCTGATAGAGTTAATTATAGAGGAGGCTGCGATCTCAGCTCCAAATTGTGATAAAAAGCTCTGCTAAAGCTTGAGATAATTAAAAAAATTTAAATAATTCAATGATATAAGAAATAAAGTTTTCAAACAATTACACAACTGCCTATCAGCCATTATTTTTTCTACATTTTTTTTTGTAACTTGGGGACAACAAGTGTAACTGATCCGTCAATAGAATCCCAACCATAATTGTCCGGCCCGGCTCGGTCCAGGGTCCTCATTCAGTACCTCTTCCAGATGCCCGAAAATTGTGGGTGCAACGTTAGAACTATCAAAGGCGTAGTCAATATTTCTGTTCGTTATTAAGAAAATGGTAGCTGATGGAATTAATTTTTTTATTGCAGTTTGTTATTATAAACAATTACCTCAATTTTCTTACTTATTTTTGTATCAAATGCATAATTTTTTTCCAAACATT
>JAUMHM010000086.1:14424890-14434973 GCA_032362435.1 Melikaiella ostensackeni
AGGACTCGACGCGCTCCCAGCACTCCTCAGACTTGAGCATGAGAGGAACCATCGTGTCGGGGGTGAGCTCGGCGCCCCACATTTTGACTTTTCAAAAGTTTCTTCTATTCTTATGAGAATAATTATCAGATTAAGAATGACGTTCAGATTGTAATTCATTTTGATTTCTTACTTCTTTGCACTAAAATTTAAATTTTGGTCAGAGGTTTAACAAAGAAAGTGTTAAACCCTTTCTTTCCGATCAGAAATTAATGTTATAAAAATAAGACTCCTGGCAACGAATTTCAATATCATAGTTGAATTTCATTTCTTTCCACTTTGTGGATAAGAAAAGGGGAAAAGTAATCCACTTATGGACTTATAAAGTGTGTGTTTCATGTAGTTTGCTTGCTTCATCGGGATGACAATTTCTTACTTTCGACAAGGAAAAATGAGAATTTGATTTCCCAGATGGAAACCGAGAAACGGGGGAAAAATTAAAAGAAACAGTAAATTTAAGGCATTATGTAATGAAAAAATGAAGTCGGCTTTGGCAGTATGAAATAAAAAAATAAGTTAAATGTTCTCTTCAAGGTTAAAACTTGTGTAAAGTGAAATAGTAATTATAAAACTTTCAAAGCTGGCATGTAAATAATGAAAAAAGATTATGTTGGTGTAATCTGCATTTTAATCCCGTGGAAATGCTGAATTAAATATTTAATACCCATTCTTTTACGCCATTATTATGCTTTCGGTATATTATTATTCTTTATTTTTATTTTATTACTTTAATAAGCTTAAAATACTCATTAATAAAAAAAAATCGTTTAGATCCATTATCTCTCCATATTTTTCTACCTTCTATTCAATTTTCTTTTATTAGTTAGTAACATTTTCAACGTTTTATGGTTTTGGCCTTTTTAAGAAAACTTTCAGCCAACTTCATTTTTGCTTCCAACAACTCAAATTTACCGTTTCTGTCATTTGTTTTCTCGTGTCTGTTTTCATACGGAAAATCAAATTCCCATTTCTTGATTTGAAAAGTAAGGAATGGTGAGAAAATTACGTCCGTGTGAAACACTTGATATACGTGAACTAATAAGTCTAATTCAAACTACAATATCATTCATTCTTTCGCAATATATAATTATATTTCATCAGAAGCATTTCTAGTATTTATTTTTCTCTAAAACACAAAGAAAAAAATAAGGGATGTAATACAATAAGAAATTTCAAATGTTATTTCCTGTAAATATTGAGTGCTTCCAAATTTCAAGGCTTTCCAATTCGGATGCTTTCATGTTTAACTGATATGAAATTTAATATTACCTGAAGAATGAAAAATTACTTACAAAAATTCCATACGAAAAAATTTATTCAATCTCTACATCTACAATAGCATCCTCGACAACAATCTGTTCGGAAATTGTCGGGACCTGCAACATCGGCAAAGGATCTGGAGAAGGAGTGAAGACATTACTTGAAGAGTGATCTTTAAAATACTCTCCTCCCTTTTCTTCGTATTCTTTTCGAGTTACTAAATATTCACTGATGTCGCCATTTAAACCAAAATCTCTTGCTCCATACCAAGCATCCAAACTCGTATTTTTAGCGATGTTCACTTGGAAACTGGATCCAAAGGGCCTTATCTCCTTCAGCTCGCGTTTTAATCGATCCAACAATCCAGGAAAAGAGGCAGGACCTCCAGTTAAAAAAACATTATTCACAAGCCTTAATTGTAATTCGGGAGTGTAACGTTTGAGAACGTATTCTATCGTTTCTGCAATTCCAGCTTCAACGAGGCCTATCATTGAGGGCTGGAATAATAATTCTGGAGCTCGAAGACGTTCAACTCCTACGTGTAACTGATGAGTTTCTCCTGGAATCAATTGAACGCTAGATCCTTCCCCATCGAAATCTGGGTCATGGTGACGAAGCACATCCTCGAGTTCTATCAACTTTTCCTGCTCGAGTTCAGAGTCAGAATCACCTCCCTCCTGTAGAATAAAAAAAAGAAATTTATATCTCAATTTTTATTTGTTCAAAATTTGATATTTCTGAGGGGGTGACCGCTAGACTTTTTATTGCATACCAAATTTCACGATTTTAAAAATTTTAAAAGATTTTGAAAGACTTCAATGATTTCATGAAGATTTCACAAAAATTTCAAAGACTTCATGAAGGCTTGTACACTAAATTTTAAAAGTGATCAACTACAAGGATATTTCATTTTAATAGAATATCATATTTACTCGATTTATAACTTTATAAACGTCCCAGTCTTCGTCTCGCATTCCAAAGTCGTCATCTCTTTTTTCTTTCCTAGCCAATTGGCTGATGATCCGCATTCTTTCTTGTGCAGCTGCTGTTCTGCGTTTCGCCATATCTTGCCTTCGTTGTCGCTTTGCCAGGCGTTTATCTAATATATCCTGCCTAAAAAGTAAAATAATAATTTAGAAACACAGATTAATAATGAGACAATAGCCTTTTTTCACTAAATTTTCTTTTACCTCTTTTTTCTCACACTGGTGATCCACTCGTCAAAATCTTGCTGGTCCTTCGGCTGAAGACTTTGCTTAATTTTCGGTTTTTCCTCTATGACAATATTCTCCTCTTGAGAATTGGCAGCAACTATTTTTTGACGAGTCCTCTCGACTTTTGCTTGGAGATTGTTGATCATTTTGATCAAGTCTGCTTCGTTCGAAAGGGAATAAGATTTTAAGGCTTGCTCGAATTCCTCCGTGTCGCCCTCCTCTAAAATATCTTGAACAGCTAAAAGCTGGTTGAGTTGTTCCTCGTCTTCTGCAAGCTGAGGAAAAATGTAAGTGATTAAGTATTTAGTTTAATTATTCAGGATTAATTGAGTAAAATATTTTGTTATAGAATTTGGAGATGCTGACCCTCTCTTCCCTTTTTCTAGCATTAATTTCCATGAGACGGCGAGCAAGCTCTCTTTTTCTTTCTTTCTGTTGTTCCACAGTCAAACCGGGAGTGCTTGTTGGAGCAACATAAGGCAGTTGAACTCTTAAAATATTCATATCGTAATAATCTGGATCCGCCCATTTAGAAATCTCTTCTTGATAGTCGAGGGTGATTTTAGAGTGATAGTGAATCAGTTCCTTTAAAAAGAAACATTAATGAAATTCTATTACATATGAAAGTAAAATAGTTTGTGTCTTTATTTCTTCTTCTACAGACTTCAATTTCGTTGTCGAATATCAATTTGATCAAATCTTACTTCAGCTCGACTTGGATTAATCGCATTCACATGGACTGGATATTTCAATTGTAGTAATCTGTGCATGTAGGAAGTTATATGATAACCACCAACGTTAATTCTTCTTGAATTTGCCGCATCTACTTTTCCATCTAATACTGGAATAATGTGAGTCGTGTGATAGCCCATGCTGACAATTAGACCATCGGAAGCACAATTGTTGTGGTGGTAAGAAAAAAGACAATCTACTCCATAAGCAATCGAGGGTACATTATAGCATTCAAATAAAAGCTCGGCCATCACTAGAAACAAAAAATTTTAAATGAAATACTTTATTAGGTACAAAAATATATATCTTATTTTAAGATACACTTACAGTTTCTAGAATAATTTGGGTTGAGAAATGCTTCCGTTAAAATAATGGGATGATTTATAGAACCGACGGTGTCGATACCCAGGTGGGTAAATGTGTAATCGAATATTTGTTCCTGCGCCTCGAAATGAGTTACAACATTTCGGTCAAATTGAGTTTTTAGCTGGAATCGAACAGCTTCGATATTTGCTATCTCATTTCCTACTTGCAATTCCCCATCTTTTTTCCCTCGTTCTTTTCTGGGCTTTGCTATGAGATTCTTGAATATTAAGAGTGGATCTTTGTCTGTTGCCCACCCAACTCTGCAGTTATAGGACCCTGCGAATAGTTTCAGTTTTTAGTGCTGTGTATTAAATTACATTAATATTTTATCATGAAAATACAAATTAGTAGGGTATGCTTTCGTGAAATAAGCAGTGATCTTAACTTTATTAGCATTTATTTGTTAAAGTTCAATTTTGTATAGAAGCTTTGTGCAAAATTTACAAGATATTTAATACAATATTTTCGTGTTACTATATAATGATAGTACTATTATTTTAGGATAACATTTTTATTGAATTCGTAAGAATATTCGTTTCACGTAATTTCTGTGGCATTTTGAAAACAATAGAATTTGGGGTAAGGCAAATTTTCTCTTTATATAAGTTTTCAACTTAATTACTATATTATATATAACTAGCAGTAAATGCACGTGCGCGAAGCGCGCGATTACGTCTCTGGATTATTATTTCCTAATATTAAAAATATAAACAATTTAAAAATCAATTATTAAATAAATTTTTGAATATTAGGAGTTTTAACCATTTTTGAAACAATAACTAATAATTTCGAATTGAAAGCGTTTGAAATAAAACAAAATTATATTGAACGATTTTGAACTGAAAAGGTTCCAAATGAAACTATTTTAGATCAGGTAAAATTTGGAAAAAAAGGATAATATTTCAAATGGAATGAAAACGAATTAAACTTGTATCATTTCTAAATAAAAGCTTTCAAAAATAAATAAATTTAAATTGAAAGTGTTTGAAATTGAAAAATTGTAAATCACAAGCTCTCAAAATTGAAAAATTTCAGACTAAAATTTCGAAAATAGGACAATTTGATTAGAAAAGAGTTGAAATTGTATCATTTCTAATACAAAGCGTTCAAAATTGAACAATTTTATTTTGAATAGAAGAATCTCGAAATTGAATGATTTCAGATTAAAAATTTCGAAAATAGGGCAAATTCAAAACGTTCAAAATTTAAAAATTTCAAACTAGAATTTTGAAAATTGGACAGTTTCGTTAAAAAGGAATTGAAATTGTATTATTTATAATTAAAAGCTTTCAAAATTGAATAATTTAACATTGAAAACTTGAATTTAAATAATTTTCAATTCGAAGGTATTAAAATTTGACAATTTGAAATTGAAAATTGAATTGAATGTTTCAAAGTCAAAGCTTCTAAAATTCTAGAATTTTAAATTGCTATTACATACAAAATTATAATGTAACATTAAAATTGAATTATTGAAAAAAAAACGTTCCAAATGAAGTACTTTTGAATGGGAAACATTAAAAATAAAAAATTTCTACTCAAATTCCTAAATATTTCAACTATTTTAAATAAACTTAAATCGTTTAATTTTTAACACTTCGTTTAGAATTATTACCTACTTATTCTGATATTCTATGACTTCAAAGAATCTAAAAAAACAGATTTGTATCTTTGAAATTGAAACCAAACAATTCATAATATTTAAATCTAAGATTATTAAATCATTAATAATACTTTTGTTCCATAGAAAGAGCATGAACTATCGTATAATTATAGTCAGAACAACATTTTGTAAATTGATATTAAAAGACTCAAAAATCGTTTGAGATGTTATCCACCCAAAACCTACTAAATGCTTATTTCTACGTATAAATAATAAAATGTTGATTTTTTAACCTGAAGATATTTAAAGGAAAAAATCTAAGCTTTCCTTGAAATAAAAAAAAAAAGAAGAAAAGAATCCTTAATTCAAACTCTAACTTTATATTGAAATCATAGAAATTTTATGGATAATAAGTATTATTATCAAGTATCTATTATATAATGTAGTATCAAGTGACATTCAAAGGGATTGGATAGATTTAAAAAAATAAAAAACGTGATTTCTGTCAAAAAATAAATCATTGTCATTTTAACGGTTCAAAATTGAAAAATTTTACATATAGTGAACCTTTAAAGTTTAATTATTCCAAGACGTTGAAAATTACATGATTTCTAATTGGAAACTTTCAAAATTAATGAATTCAAACTTGAAGCGTTAAAAATTAAACAATCCCAAACTTCGCTTAAAAACTGAAGCATTCTTAAATTAGGATCTTTAAACTAGGTCGTTAAAAGTTAATCCTTTTTAAATTTTGCATCACGTTTTTTAAAATTCACTCATTTTAATCTCAAGTGCAAAATGATTAACTTGAAAATCAGTGATGAAGGATTTCCGGACAAGGGATCGTCCATAAATTACGAGAAACAAAAGAATAAATATGTGAGAGATAATAATATGATCAATGCAAATCTGAGAAAGATGTCAATATGATATTTATTCTTTTGTTTTCTTACGTAATTTATGGATGACCCCCAAGGGGAACAACTTCATGTTGCTTCAAGTGATAAAAAAATTGTATAAGACGTTAAATTGACGTATATTAATAAACTGTCACACTCACATGACAGAAAAAGAAAAACACGCGAAAAACGAATGGAAACATAGGAGCTTCAATGCGGATAAAGTGATTGAATGAATGAATCAATGAACTGGTAAATTATTATAGATAATTATGAATAAGAATATAATTTGTAATAAAAGAAATTTAAAACCTTGTATTTTTGGGAAAATTTTGAGGCTTTTTTTTCTACTACATATTTATGATCGTTTCGCATATGACTTTGAAGGATAAATCGGACATATAATCAGAAATCGTTGTTATTAATAATTTATGAATGTAAATAAAAGTGTTTTTTATAACAGTTATATACACAGATAACAGACTATTTTTTGAGGTTAAGAAAATAAATCTCACCGTTATCGATAACGAGTGGAATTGAATCTGCTCTAACTTTATCAGAATACGTATGAATTATATCGGGGACTGACTTCACGTCTTTCAACTCAAGAATATCCATTTTAAGTAAATAAAAACAACTTTTTTACCCAACATTTACAAGGTAAACAAAAACACTTGCGTCTGCATGGCTACATATCGAAATTCGATTCGATATATCGCACGTTTCCCTTAAAATTTAAAACACAAATATTTTTAAAAACTATATTTCAAAACATTGTACTTTTAAAGATTTTTATTAATCTATTTTTTATTAAAACATATAAAAGGATTCAAAATATGTATTCAATTTCAAAAAAATTCAATCATGCAGAAAGTAACTTAGTGATAGAAATTTTATAGGGAAAACTTTTATTTTTTCGACTTCCAGACTATTTACAATATTCTGGAAGAATTCAAAAAAATAAGGGGTTTCCTTATAAAATATCAATTTATTGTTTCCCGGACGCTAAATTCAGAATATTCTACATCCTGAAGTTTTTTTATACTAAATAATGATAAAATTTATATGGATCTTCTGGGAGAAAAAAAATTTAATTATTTGTATTAAAATAAAACGAGCCATATGTATATTTTATTCATTGAAAAAACTCGTAGCTTAAACTTGTGAAATAAATTTATAGAACTTTTTGAAGTAGCCATTTAATTGTTAAATAATAATAACAATAAAAAACGTAACCTGCTTTTATTTTTCCATCAGTCAAAATTGGTCAAAATGTTACACTTTCAGTTTAACCTTACAATGTTACAATTATAAGATTAAAATAATAAAATTTAAAAAATAATCCCTTCTAATAATCAAAATTGAAAGTATTTTCTAAATTCTAATCAAGATGGATCAAAAACTGCCATGCATTTATGAATTTTCACGAGGAAATGGCACTGGGGTTGCAGAAGCTATCGGAAATTGGGGGTTTTCAAATAAAGTAACCAGCAGTGGCAATGAACTCCAAAGAGCAAAACATATTTTTGCGCAAATGGATTGTTTGTGAGACTAATTTTATATAATTTAATTGATGCATTACGAAGACTCGTATTTTTTATAATTCAATGCTTTGAAATTTATTTGAAATTTGAAGTAAATATAGGAACCTACTATTTATCTAATTTTGAAAAAAGAATTTGAGTATTTTATTTCTTACTTCTACGTATTTCGGGTACCTGTATTAATTTTTCATTAATATTAGTTTTTAATAACAATTACAGACGCGGTAATAAACCAACGCTTTGTGTGAGATACGATTGTAGAAATGATCCTGAAGCTTGGCATGTGAAACCAAGTCCTCATGAATGTAAACCCGCTTGGAATTTTCCTTCCAAACGGCCATTAATTACTTACAGCCAAACTGCTGAAATTTTGATTCGATCAAATTTATTAGAATGTCTTCCTGACCTGGCTTATCCAATGCCTGGTCGAAGTTACTACATCCAGGGTGTAAGTTAATTATTTTCTTGAAAATCCTATCATATATTTTATTTCACCCTTCATCATGGAAAATAAAAACTTATTAATATTTTTGAATAATAAAATTATACAATTATAAGAGAAAATTTTATAGATGCGGTTCGGTCTTCAATTTAATTTTCAATTTACATATTAGCACTTACGTTTTTTTAATTATAGCTGACTGTGATCAATTATAATTATATTTTGCTTGCTTTTTATATGTAATAAGTCGAACAAATGGTATCGAAGAGGACCTGATTGCTGTCCACAGCCGAGTTGTTTAGCACCTCAGTGTCAAAGGCCTTGCCATTAAAAATTTGGTTTCAAGATTTCATGCGAATATGTCATCTTGTAATTTCTGTTTTTAATTAATTTAAAAAAATTCTTCATTTATTACTGTCAATCATTTTCGAAATACATGTTACTTTTATATAACCCTAGATACTTGTTCAAAATATATTATTAATTACAAATAAAATTGATTAACATACTACTCAATGAAATTATATTATTTCTTGAAAGAGAAAAATTTATCGAATTTTTGAAAATGAACCGCGTATTCTTCATATGTTAAAACAAACAAAAAATCTATCCGTTGACAACCGTAAAAGGATAAGAAACAAGTATGACTTTCTAAAAACCGGAAGAGTGAATTCAAAATTCCGAATTTTAGTTGCAATTTTGGCCCTCAATTTCAAATTATTTCCCTATTAAGTCTACATTTCACATAAAATATAAAAAATGCCGCCCAATAAAAACGAAGGGAAAAATAAAGACAAGAAGAAACTTGACAAAAACAAAAAATTAGGAATGGGAGGAACGATAGGAATCACCGACAAGCCTAATAAATGTATTCCGTAAGTATTAAACTATTTAATTTATTATAGATTTTGAAAATATATACTTAATTAATAAACCTGAATAATTTTAAAAAAGTCGAAACTTTGGTAAATATTCTATTGAAATATTAAAATTTTCAAGTAAAGAAGCATGTCTTTTCAATGCAAATATTTCGTTTAAAAAAGTTAAACTGACATTCTCTCAATTTTAATCAATTTCAGAAAACCAGAATGTCCTTCTTTTTCCTACCCTCCTCCGAATTGCCCAAGTGCTATGAGCTGCCCTCCACAAGATTGTTCATCATCTCCTAGTAAATCTTCTCCAAAAAAATGCTAGATTTCCCCAACTTGACAAAAACTACTGTTAGTAATTAAAAAAAAAGTTCAATCTTGAGATGAGTGAACTGAGAAAAAAGTAAGAAAGTACTTAAATTTGAAAACAAAATAAATTGCTTCAAATTACTTATAAAAAACATACGCTTTATTTACTCGACATATTTACATTTAAACAATTTATACATCTTAAAGAACAAATTCTTTGAACTAAGATTTAACTTCAGTCTTCGGTTTCTTTGCTTGGCTCTCCATTTCATCCTCCGGATTTTTTTTCATCAATGATTAGTTTACCGTTAACTCTCTTGAGAACTTTAACCTTCCTTTTTGCAACATTTTTTGAAAGCTTCTTTGAAATATTAATTGAAATATCGACTAAAGTTTGACTCGAGCTTTATTGCGATTTACCAAGCTACAATTTTTCTCTATTCAAAGTTCTAATAGATGGAAAAGGGTAGCCGAGTTTCAGCACTTCATGGTATCCTGCAATCTTGGGTTGAACATTTTTTTGAAGAATAGATTTCTGAAAATCAAAAGAAATTAATGATTGAAATTTGTATCTTCTGTTGAATTGAAATATACATCTAGAGGTTTAGAGAAAATTACCTACTGGTTCGGAAGCCTTTTTTAACTGTATTGCTTCTTCAACGTTTAGTGCCAAAACTTTCGGAAGATTCGGTCATAAAACCTGAAAATTGTAATTAATTGATTATTCATTGAAGATTTTGTTTCAAATTCAAAGAACCCCGCACAAACCTTATGGGAAGCTGCCCTCCGTCAAATTGGCTGAAACT
>JAUMHM010000086.1:14486132-14516374 GCA_032362435.1 Melikaiella ostensackeni
AATGTAGTTTATGGACGGCCCCTCACTTGCAGAAGCCAATTCTCGACCGATTTTAGATTTTTGTTTTAGAAAAATTCTTCATTCAATTTTTCAAACATGTTTTCAACAATGTTTCAAACATTCATAATATAGACATTTATAGGCAGAAAGGAATTGTTTTTTCTCTTAATTCTCCTCATATTATCTTGCCAGTTACGTTTTTTGATGAAAATTTGTCATTCGATATTTTATCTCAATTTTATAAATAAATTATATAAACAGTTGCCCAGGGTGGAGATTTAAAGGCAGATAGAGATAGTTCTTTTTATTCATTTTTCCCTCGATTTTCCCCAAGTTATGTTGCGAGAGATGATTAGTAATAAAAATTTGTCATTAGACATCAATCGATGATTTTATCAAAATTATGTGAACAAATGACCAATCTGGACATTTAGAAGCAAGTGGAAATAATTTGTTCTCTTTATTGTTTTTAAATTATGTTGCCAATGATATTTAGTATAATCAAAAATCAAAATGTGTCATGAGATATTATTTGTTGATTTTTTAATCAAATTATATAAACAAATGATCATTGCAGACCTCAGACTCATTTGAGTAATTCAATATAGTGTCAAAAGTAGCATAAATTTTTAAGAATAGTAGGAAAATAGTGTCATGCAGTTTTTAAATATTAAATCGAGGGATTAACTATTTTTCAACTCTGTTATATAATATACATCTTCCATAAAATCGCGTGAAATCCTTTCGAATCTTTCAAAATCTCCTAAAAAGCTTTGAAATCCATTGGAATCATTTAAGAACTCCTGAAATCCCTGATCCTCTAGAAATTCCTGACAAAATCGTCAATCTTCTTAATTCTCTTGGAATATTTAAAATCCCTTGAAATCTTATCATTTCTTTTAAATCCTACGGATTCCTTGAATATGGTGAAATCCCTTGAAATCTCTGAAATTCCGGAAAACCGTAGAAATTATTAGGAATTCCTAGAAGTCCCTTTCATTTCATTTTATTCCCTAAAGCTGTCTAGAAATCCGATGGAATACCTTGAAATCTTTTAAATATGGTATTCCGTGAAACATCTTGAAATCTGTAATAACTATCAAAATTTCTTTAAATATATGAAATATTTGAATTCCTCTGAAATCCCAGAAACCCCCATAAAATCTGATAAAGCCCCTTGAAATCTTTAAAATCCGTTAAAGTTCACTGAAATCTGTTGAAAACCCTTTAATTATGTTGAAATCTTCTAAAATCGCTGAAAAACTCTTCAGTTTGGCAACCCCTTGAAATTTATAGAAATTTCTTATGAACCTTTTAATTTCTTTTGAAATCCTATGAATCCCTCAAATATTGTAAAATTTCTTGAAATCTCTTTAAATTTTATAAATACTCTAAAATTGTATGAAATACTTTAGAATCTTTTCTTTTTAAATCCTCTGAGATATCATAAAATTTCATGAAATCCATAAAAATTCCTAAAAGTCCCTTAAAATTTCATTTTCATTTCATTTATATCTTTGATACCCTTTTAAAATCCCCAGACATTTTTTTAAATCTCTTGAAATTTCATGGAATTTTATAAAATACCCTAAAATATTTCAAATCTTTTGGAACTCGTTAAAATTTTTTGTATCTTTAAATCCCTTGGAAATCCTACAAAATCGCGTTAAAACCCGTTTAGAATGTATTGAAATCTCATGAAATTATTAGAAATCCCTTAAAACGTTCTGAAAATGTTTGAAATCCTTTGAAATCTTCAAAATCTTTTAAAATTTCAATTTTTAAGTTGGCGGATATTTGATTTTAGCCAAACTAGTGAAGAGGTTTGAAAATATGTTTAAAGGCAAAGTAAAAAAATAGTTGCATCGTTAAAAAAAAGTGTTAAAAAGTGTCAATATTGGCGTGAGTCCGAATTTTTCTTTGTAATTACTGATTGAAATCAGTAATGATTTTCACTGAAAATTAGTGTAATCTCACCGATTTAAATTTGGAGAGTAGTATGTACTTATAAAATAAACAAATAATATCGGTTAACAAATTTTAATTGCTTAACATATTATTTAACATAATTTGAGGATATTTATTAGAAAATAAATAGAAAAATATATGAAAAGGTTTAAGGTAAGGGGGTTAGGGCACCAAAAAATGTAATGTCTAGGGGCGCATTTTTCCTTGAACCGGCATTAATTATGTAAGATCTAAATATTGTAAACTCCAAAGGCAAATATTAAGAAATCAAAATAATTCAACGATTGATAAAAGGATTTCGTAAATAGGCCGCTTGAAAAAAACTAGAATATTCTACGTCAACAAATAATGGAAATAATGCGCAGTAATGATTATTCGTGCTATGACGACAAAAAGTAATTCGCTTGTGATATAAGCGGATTTAACCGACTTTGGAGTAATGATGATGCTACAAGTCCAAAAATGAATTATCTAGAGTCACAAATGATACAGAATTAATTAATGTAGTAATTGATGAAGTAATTTTTTTATTTTATGTAAAAGATAAACATTAAGCAAGTTCAAATTATAGCATCCTAACTTGACTTTAAATATTATATCAATTTAAATTTCAGGAGGAATAACATTGGTACAAATTAAACATAAAGATAAGAAACACTTAGTTCAAAACATTTGTACATATTTGCTAGTTTAATTTTGAAAGATACATTTTAAATCTGTTAATTTATCATGGGATTGGATAAAACTAGAAATTGATAAATCAGAATCCTGAAAAAAAGGTTTTTACAATTATATGTTGAACATTTCGAATTTGAAATTGCCGTTAAGAGTTATGAAATTTAAGTTTATTAGAATTGATCAAATTTTAAAAATTTCTCATTTTCAATTCCATTTTGATTATTTCAATTGTCAAAAAATTTTCAATTGAAATTTGACCAATATTACAGAATAAAATAAAATATTGCAGAATTTCAATTTGAAACCCCTAATTCTTGAATAATTTTAACATTAGGCGTTTAAAAATGAATAACCTTGAATCGAAGAATTTTTATTCTTGGATTGAAACATTAAAAATTGTTTGGTTCCGAATTTAGGTCATTTGAAGTTTTGCATAATTAGAAATTGAAAGTGAACAATTTAAAAATATGAAAGTATCCAAAACTGATTAGTTTCTAGAATTCTAGTTTTTATTTCCAACTTGAGGCCTTACGATTTGAACAATTCTGAATTGAAAACTTATACAATTGAATAATTTGAGATTGAACTTTATAAATTATAGACAATTTCATATTAGTAGTATTTTAAACTTGAGAATTTGGGATCGAATCCATAAGGATTCTAATTGTAAGGACAATTTTATTTCAGATGTGAAGATTTAATAGTTGAACAATTTTAAATTGAAAACGTTCAACATTGGATAATTTTAGATACAAATGTTATTGATTTAAATGGAATAATTTGAAATTCAAATTGTAATCAAATTGGAAAAATGTAATTTTAAATTGATCAAAATTGAATAATTTGAAGTTTAAAGTACTTGAATTTAAACAATTTTCCGTTTAAAGCATTCAAAATCGAAAATTTTTTATTGAAATATTTTAAATTGTTGTTTTTAAAATACAATTGAAACTTTCAAAGTGGTACGCTTTCAAATCCAAAGGTTTTAAAATTGAACAATAGTTTGAATTATATAATTAAAAACCATATAGGTAATTCCAATTTATAACACAAAAATTGTAAATATGTTTTTTTCAAAACTGGAATAGTTTGAACTCCAAAAACTGAACCATGAAAAATTAAAAAATATTTGAATTTTCACGGCTTCAAGAGTGAAAAATTGTAAATCAAGTGTAAAATGGAATAATTTCGAATAACATTTAAGTATCAAAGAATCGCATATTCCAGAAAAGCAAAACACAATAAAAATTCGGGTCCTTTTTTATTTGATTATTTTTTTTTAACAAAGGTTGGTCACCTGTATATCTAGACCGAAAATAAAGTAGGCAAATATAAACTTATTGCAAGAAGAATAAAATAAGCCCCTTTCTATTTTCGACTTCTCCTCTTTCTTCAATAATTTAATCAAATCGATTATAGTTGCATAAATCTTTAATCGAAGCCTAACAAGAATCAAGAAAATTTTCATTGAATATTGAAATCTGTGTTCCTCTTGTAATTAAATTATTATAATTTTCCATTTATGGATCCACTTTGTCTTGATCTTGTATGCGTATCTATCTCGAAAGCTTTGCATAAATAATAAATGCATTTTCCACTTGATTAAGCTCGACATGTAATTTGAATCATCGATTTCTCGACTAATTTAACCCATATAGTTTTACTAAAAATATTGTTAGAGAATATGTTACAGAATACTAAACAAAAAGTAGTTTTTCCTGTTTTGTTATTAAACTTATAATCAATTTTTATTTCTTCTCTTTGATCTCTTTAGGACCTCGAGTAATTTCCAAGCTCTGGAGTTCCTCCTACATTTATGCGCAGATAATTATTACTTAAATGCTCGTATTTTGCATTTATTAAACTTTACGATAAGCTTGCTGAACGAGACCTAGACTGAACGTCTGTATAATAATTTGAATTTTAAGAAATAGAAGGGGAAAATTATTAGCTATTACGCTTTATCGATTAACTCCGTTATTAACCAGACTGTACCCACCTATTAAATACCACATTGATGTTCATTTGCATGCAGACAGAAATAGAACAATATCTCAATAGTGATTTCAAAAATAACTAGTTTTATCTAATAACAGACTTCAATTTTCAAAAATTTAATAAAAAGTTATATACAAAACGCTTTAAGAACTTTCTAGAAGAAAGAAAAACAATTCCAATGTTTTTTTACGCAATTAGAATTATGTAATTAACGAAATCAAATCTTAATCTACAAATTTAATTGGAAACGACGATTAATTATTAATACTTTGTTCGAAAACCGGATACCAAATCATATAAAGAGAATTTAAAAAACAATTTATGGAGAGAATACCATATTCGATGAAAATTTAATACTGTTTCTTATTTATTGATTTGTACAATTAATTGTGTTTCAGTTAATATCGAGGTTCAATGTTTGAATTAACTGAAATCGAAATATTTACAGGGATCAAAGTCAGTCCCCTATTCCCATTTTTCCCCTATTCCCATTTTTCCCCTATTTTGCCTATTTATGATCCGAATCCTATAACCCCTATATTTGAGAATTTTGGCAATTTTTTCCCTCTTTTTTGAAGCTACGATTAATTATTCAAATAGAAATCTATAAAATTCAAAAATGCGCATCACAATCTATACTTGTGCAGCTATATGAGCAATCCGCATCTTAAAAAAATATAAAAATTACAGGAAATTCAATTTGAAACTATTCAAATTTAAACACCTTTACCAAATACCTTAAATAATATTTCCTTGTCTGAGTTAGCCCTAAATATCTAAATTTCGAAACTTTGAATTCAACTTTTGCAATAAATATCAATGTATAGTATCCACACAATAATAAAATTCCTATTTTTTTAAAGAGCTTTCTCGAGGATCCAAAGGCTGAAAACGACCAAAATTGATAGCCTTCAATTCAACTACCTTAAAATTTGAAAAATTTTTGACTAAAAAGTTTAAAAATTGAAAAGTCAAATTAAGAACCCAATTCCAGTTTAAAAAAAGCTTACGAATTTCACTATTAAAAAAATGTAGAAAGCTTTAAATATAAAATTTTGAATTTGAAAGGATCCGGATGTTAAAAAAGTAGAAAATTTAGAGAAAATTCAGTTTGAAACTATTAAAAAAAGACCTTTACCAAATACCTTAAACAATATTTTTTTGTCTAAGTTAGCCCTGAATATCTAAACTTCGTAACTTCAAATTCAACTTTTGCAATAAATATGAATGTATAATATCCACATAATAATAATATTCCTATTTTTTTTAAAGAGCTTTCTCGAGGATCCAAAGGCTGAAAAAGTATCAAAATTGAAAGCCTTTGATTCAATTGCCTTAAAATTTGAAAAATTTCCAATTAAAAAGTTTAAAAATTGAAAAAAGGAATTCAGAACTCATCAAATAATTCAAAAGCCTTCAGATTCCAAAGGCTCTACTTAGTTAAATCGGAACTAACAGATTTGAAGCTCTTTCATTAAAAAATTAAAAAATCTCTTTTAAATCGCTATTCAAAGCCGATTTTGAAAATCCGTAAAATTTTAATCTCAAAATTCTCGCTAGATTTTCTCGGAATTGGCTAACCTTTTTACATCAGTCTTTGTTTACTCGTGTTCAGAAACTTATTATCTCGGTAGCGTGTTTTTATTTTATTTTATTTTTTAAACTTGAATACTTTTTAAATTTTCGAAAAATAGTTGGTATAAGGAACCCAGTGATATATTCGTTCTTCCAATAAAAGAATAGAAAAATGTTAAGAAAAACGAATTTCCCCTTTAAAAAAAAATCCACTTTTTTCAAAGAAAAATCCCCCTATTTTACCTTCAATTGAACTGCTGAACCACTGTGACGCATGTGTTTATAAAACAATTCTTTTTTTGTTAATACTTGTGTTTTAATGCATTTTTGATGCAATTCTTGAATGAAAATGTCAGCTTTGAGCAACTGGGTTGTTTTATATGCACTTTAATATATTATACATAAATACAATTTGAAACATAGTTGAAAGCTTTCAACATCCCTAAGTGACGAGCTGTTAGAATATTCAGAACGTTACTTTTGCGATGGTGAGTGCCGATGGAGGGAAATTTAAATCAATCTGTGACATTTGCATAAAGCTATCCTTCGAACGTGAACTCTGACTGGCAGTTTTAAATATAGTTACTGCGACGAAAAATTGTTTTGCGAATTGCAATTGCGGCGGAAGTAAATCTTGAATTGCAAATTTTAAATGAAATTTGGAAACGGAATGATGAAATAAGTTTTAAAGTATAATTCTAAAAATAAATTCGAAAGGTTGGTTTGAAAGAAAAATTTAGAAGGGAGTGAACAAAAAAAATATGAGAAAGATATTTTGAGAAGGGACTTTAAAAGTAAATTCGGGAACAGAA
This sequence comes from Melikaiella ostensackeni, assembly GCA_032362435.1. Taxonomy (NCBI): domain Eukaryota; kingdom Metazoa; phylum Arthropoda; class Insecta; order Hymenoptera; family Cynipidae; genus Melikaiella; species Melikaiella ostensackeni. The sequence continues at coordinate 14,493,164 of JAUMHM010000086.1, forward strand.
TTCTGAGATAATATAAACAGAATTATTAAATAACTAGCCTGAAAATTTGGAACTTCAGGTAGATCCATTTTTGAGATTTACAACGGAAAATTCATGAATTTTGAATATTTGCAATTGAAGATTTTAATATTTAATGTGTAAATTAGTAAGTTATGCAATTTTGAATGCTTTTTTTGGAATAGTTCAATTTTAAAGATTCAGAATTTAAATTTATTCAATTTCATAGATTTGCAATTCAAAATTCATCAATTTTTATAATTTTTAATTGAAACTTCATTAATTTGAAATATTTACGGTTTAAAATAATGTAATTTTGAACGTTTCTTATTTGAATATGTACTTCAATTTTGAAGATCCACAATGAAAAATTCTTCAATTTTCAATATTTGCAATTGTAGACTCTTAGAAATTTAATGTGTAAAATAGAAAATGATGCAATTTGGAATGCTTTTTTTGGAATAGTTCAATTTTGAAGATTTAAAATTGAAAATTATTCAGTTTCGAAAATGTAAAATATAAATTTATTCAATTTTATAAATCCACAATTTAAAATTAATCAATTTTTATATGATTTTCAAGTAATGATTCAATAATCTGGAATGTTTATAGTTTTAAATGATGTAATTTTTGAATGTTTTTTTGGAATAGATCAATTTTGAAGATTAATTTAAAAATTATTCAATTTTGAAGATTTTTGAATAGTTCAATTTTGAATATTTGAAATTGATAACTTTTGGATTTTGGATGTATAAAATTGAAATTTATTCAATTTTATAGATTTGCAATTTCAAATTCTTCAATTTTTACGTTTTACAATTGAAGATTTATTCACGAATTTGGAATTTTAATAGTTTACAATGATGTGATTCTGAACACTTTTTTTGGAATAGTTCAATTTTGAATATTTAAATTGAAAATTATTCAATTTTATAGATTTGCATTTGAAAATTCTTCATTTTTTAAGATTTCCAATTGAAGATTCATTAATTTGGAATGTTGATAGTTTGAAATGATGTAATTTAGAATGCTTTTTTGGAATAGTTTAATTTTGAATATTTAAAATTGAAAATTATTGAATTTTGAAGATTTGAAATTGTAACTCATTCAATTTTATAAATTTGCAATTAAAAGTTTTTCATTTTTTACGATTTACAGTTAAAGATTCACTGCTTTGGAATATTTATAGTTCACAATGATTTAATTTCAAATACTCTTTTTTTGGAATAGTTCAATTTTGAATATTTAAAATGGAAAATTATTGAATGTTGAAGATTTAAAATTAAAATCTATTCAATTTTATAGATTTGGAATTTGAAATTCTTCAATTTTTACGACTTACAATTAAAGATTCACTAATTTTGAATGTTTATAGTTTACAGTTATATAATTTTAAACGCTTTTTTTGGAATAGTTCAATTTTGAAGATTTCAAGTTGACATTTATACAATGTTATAGATTTGCAATTGAAAATTCTTCAGTTTTTAAGTTTTACAATTGATTTATCAATTTAGAATGTTTATAGTTTGAAATGATGTAATTTAGAATGATTGTTTTGGAATAGTTCAAGTTTGAATATTTAAAATTGAAATTTTTCAATCTTGAAGGTTTAAAGTTGAAATTCATTCAATTTTATAGATTTGCAATTGAAAATTATTCAATTTTTAAGATTTTGAATTGATGATTTATTAATTTGGAATATTTATAGATCAAAATGATGTAATTTTTAATGCTTTTTTTGGAATAGTTCAATTTTGAAGACTTAAAATTGCAATTTTTTCTTTTTTGAATATGTATTTGCCAGTGAAGAGTCTTTCATATTTAATGGGTGCAATAGGAAATGATGCAATTTTAAAGGTTTTTTTTTGGAATAGATTAATTCTGAAGACTTGAAATCGAAAATTATCCAATTTTATAGATTTTTAATTGTAAATTCTTTAATTGGGAACAGTAAAAATGACAGCGTTGATTTATTTTTTGGAAATTCTTATAATTTTTTACATATGTAACACATGTTGTCGTAAATAGAAAAAAAAGAAACTTTGCAGGAACTTTGAGTTACTTCAGTGAGTGACTGGAAATGGAACGAGTTACTGTTTTCACGAATTCAAAATATAATTAATCTGATTAGTTCATTTTTCTAAGGAACTTCCCCAACCCTACATCTATCTTTAAATGATCCTGAAGTCAGATAAAAATTATTGGTATATCGATCTAACATGATGAGAATTTTATATTTCAATTCAAACTAAAGAATTTCAATTCACTCGAAACAATTTCAAGTGGAAACAAAATTTTATAAGACGTCAAACTGACGTATAGTAATAAAGTGTCATGTTGACATAATAGAAAAAATAGCAAGACACAAAACACGCGAAAAGCGAGCTGAAACATACATAGGAGCTTCAATGTAGACAAATTGAATGAATGAATTTGAAGATTATTATTATTAATTTTCAAACACAATCTTTATATTTTTTTAAGAGAATTTTTAAGATTGGATTAGAGTTTTCATTTGAATTGATGGAAGTTGATCGTTAAAATATTCAAGAAAAGATAAAAAGGACCCAGAATCGGAATTTTTGTCTTCCAATTTTGCTTAACATTTGAATCTGAAAATGGAGAGGATAAAAAAGTAAAATTTTGTATTCTTAAAGGACTGAATTTTAAAAGACAGATTTGAAATTACTTTGATAAACAAAATTCTGAAGAAGTATTTTAACAAAAGTATGAATTTGAAGCGTAAAAATAATTATTTTGTGCTGAAGAAATGAATGAAATTGTTTGTCCAAGAATATTTATGTTTTATTTATTGATCGGTTATTTAATTCTTAAAGAGAGGCATTGTACCATCTGCATTCTACATATTCCTTTTGTTCATTTATAACTATTATAGCATAGAGTAAAGTTATAGAGTTTCTCCATCTGGCACAAACTATGGTTCACAAGTTCATAAGTTCCTCGACGTCCTTATTAATTAAAGTCGAGGCAAGTAGTTTATAGCTGACACAAATAAGTATTCCTTATTATTAGAACTCACTTTAAGCTAGCTTTGAATATTCTATAGGAACTTTCAAACAAAAGAAACTAAGAATCAACATTATTTATGAATTAAGATGAAAAAATTCTGAATTTAATTATAGTGTCCCTATTCATTTCATGCATAGTTCTAGAATTTTCATTGGATTTCATCTGTTCGTGAATAATTTTCAGACAAAGAAATTATGGTGATGAAAAATGAAGAAAGGCAGGAATCTTATCTCCTAGGCATTTCTTTATCGGAAGTAAAAGGATTTTTTATAGCCCTATAGATTTCTTTTGTTTTATAAAAGAAAATATAGAACTGAATCAGATTTCAAAATAGAATTCTAAACAATGATTTTGAACGAGATTTAGAAACATTAATCCCACAAGAGAATTCTAAAACAATATTTTGGAACACAGGTGCAAAAGAATTTAAAACATCAATATGAAATACAATTTTAGAACCTAATTTCAAAGTCAGATTTGTAAAATGTAACTTATAGAATTAAAAATTTCAAATCAAAATTTAAAAGTAGAACTATCAAGCTTGTGTTGTAAACTGAAAATTATAAACAAAATATTAGATCGTTTGAAAAATTCATAAAATTGTATGAGAATTCAGAATTTCCAATAGCATTTGCAATATTCTGTGAATACTTCAGATCTACTGAAATTCTTGAGATTTTCGAAATAACTTTGGAATATTCTAATTCATGAAATCGATATCTAGTCTTGGAATTGCATTGCAGTATTTGAATACTTAAATGTTCTTCAGAACATTATTCTTCTAACTATCAATGAATGCATGCGCGCGAAACACGCGTTCACGTCCCTGGATTGTTCTTTCCTTACATTAAAAATATAAACAATTTAAAAATCTATTATTAAACCAATTTTTAAATATTAAAAGTTAGAAAAAATTTTGAAACAATAATTAGTCATGAATAATTATTATTTGAAAGCGTTTGAAATTTAAAAAAAATATGTTGAACGATTTTGAATTGAAAACTTTCCAAATCAAACAATTTTAGATCAGGTAATTTTTTTTAAAAAGGACAGTATTCCGAATGGAATAAAAAGGAATTGAACTTGTATTATTTCTAAATAAAGCGTTTAAATTGAATAATTTGATATTGAAAGTATTTGAAATTGAAAATTTTTAAATCAGAAGCTCTTAAAATTGAAAAATATCGTAATAAAACTTAAAAATTGGACGATTTCGTTAGAAAGTAGTTGAAATTGTATCATTTCTAATTCAAAGCGTTCAAAATTGAACACTTTTACTTTGAATTAACGAATGTCTAAATTGAATGATTTCAGATTAAAATTTCGAAAATCGAACAATTTCAAAACGTTCAAAATTTGAATAATTTCAGATTAGAATTTTGATAATTGGATCATTTAAAATTCAAAGGATCACAATAAAATTGATTAGACAAATTTTTTGGATCAAAAAATAAATTCATCGTTATTTTCACCGGTCAAAATAGAAAAATATTCAATTATAAACCTTTAAAATTGAACTATTCTAAAAAAACGTTCAAAATGAAGTAATTTTAAATGGGAAACATTAAAAATGAAAAAATTCCTACTTTGGAACACTGAAAATCAAACACTTCCGAACTTAATTTGAAAGTGAAAAAATTTTTAATTACCAAGAATTGTAATATTAAAAGTTTTTTATGCTCAAACTCTTCAAAATTTCAATTATCTGTTACGTACATTCAAATCGCTTGAAGATTAACGATTTTCAAATTGTTAATTATGCTTTTTAAAATTCAACTATTTCAATTTTAATTGCAAAATTAAAACTTATGGAAGGGAAATATTGAAAATTCAGGGTTCAACATCAAAATTTAAGAAATCTAAAATCGTAACCATTCAAAATTAAATAAATTGTTCAATTACTAAAGAAATCATTTTCAGCTATGTATTGCAATTGTTATATTTTTTTATTTTATACAGCACAATTCTTAAGTTTTTAAGTTCAAGTCGTTTAATTTTTAACACTTCATTTAGAATTATTATTCATTCTTGAAACCTTCCAATCAAATATTTTTCAATTTTAAATTATTCATATTTTTTAATCGTCAACTAAAAATCTGACAACTTAAAAATATTATATTGAAAATTAGAAATTAAAAAAAAGAATACAAACCAAGATCGCTATGATTCCAATGTTTCAAATTTCACAATTTTAAGCCTTCCAATTAGACTTTCTCTCAAAAGCTGAGTTACAATAATTCAACGTTTTCAATGTCTATTTTTAAAATCTTCACATGAATAAAGCTTGAATTTGACAAATTATTTTCTTAATTTTGAATTGTTTTAATTTATTCAGGAGGTATTTAATTCGAAATTTTTTAATTACAAACCCATTAAACCGAAAATTATGCAACTATCAAATATTTCAATTAGATATTCTACGATTTCGAAGAGTTTAAAAAACAATACAATTTTGTACGTTTAAAATTGAAACCTAACAATTTAGATCTAAAATTATTAAATTCAGAAGTGACTCAAGCTTTTCAGTATGAAATTTTTCAATTTTCAAAGATTTGATAATGAAATTGACTTGACATTTTTAATATTTGAATTTGAAACTATTCTTGATTCGAGAGGATTGTAATTTAAAAATTTTGAATCATCAAGACTATCAATTAAAAATTATTGTACAATATTAGCAGATGCCTGAGATCGAATTATGTCAGGGTATGTCAAAAAATGAAGTTCGAAAATTTTCATCGCTACAAAGCTTCCTCTATGAGGAAGCAATAATTTCAAATTAATAGATTCATAATTAAACGCTTTTATTCAATTTCGAATCCTATTTAAATATTGTTTCAGTATAAAATATTTCATTTTAACTCATTCAACTTGAAACTTTTAATTAAAAAAAAAGAACAATTTTTGAATATTTATCAGTATTTGACTGTTCATTCAAAATGACCAATTATAAATCAAATATTCAAAATTGAATTCTTTGAAATAGAAAGCATTGAATCGTTAAAATTTCAGGGTGATAAATTTAAACTTTGAACGTTAAAATTTTAATTATTTGATTTCTTGAATGTTCAATTTGTAAGTGAAAGTGTTTAATTTTGATGTATAAATAGCAAATGAACAATTATTAATTTGAAACTACTTAAAACTATAATAATTCGATATTAAAGCTTAAAGGATTTACGTATAAAAAACGTCTTTTAATTTTTGTTGAATTGGCAGAGGGGCACTTTATATTTTTAAGATTTCTATCGAATTGGAAGAGACGAAATTTTGGTTTTCAATATTTTATGAATTGCAAGAAGGACCATTTTTTTTTGAGATTTTTATCGACTTGGAAGGGAGGAAAGGTTTCTTAATTTCTTCTTCAGTTTTTTATTAAGATTTAGATTATTAAGATATTAATATTTTTATTGAATTGGAGGAGGGAACTTTTTATTTTTAACATTTTTATTGAGTTGGAACTTGGAAGTGATGAAGTTTTTGTTATATATTTTTTTTTCTGAATTGAAAGTGGCCATTTTTTTCTTTTTAACATTTTTATTGAGTTGAAGGAGGGAACTTCATTCTCAATCGTTTTTCTTGGTTAGAAGAGGGTAATTTTCTATTTTCAACATTTGTATTAAGTTGGAAGGGAGGAAATTTTGGTTTTAATTTTTTCTGAATGGGAAGAGAAACAATTTTATTTTTTAAGATTTTTATCGAATTGGAAGGGACGAAATATTGGTTTTCAATATTTTATGAATTGAAAAAAGGATCATTTTTTATTTTTAAGATTTTTATCGAGTTGGAAGGGAGAAAATTTGGTTTATTTATTCCTTTCTCAATTGGAAGACAGACATTTGTTTATTTTTAAGATTTTTATAGAGTTGGAGGGGTGAACTTTTTATTTTCAATCTTTTTCCTGAATTGGAAGAGGGTAATTTTTCATTTTTAACATTTTTATTGAGTTGGAACTTGGAAGTGATGAAATCTTTGTTACATATTTTTATTTTGTATTGAAAGTGGCCATTTTTTTTAAAACATTTTTATTGAGTTAAAGGGGGGACCTTTATTTCCAATATTTTTCCGCAATTAGAAGAGGGTAATTTTCTATTTTCAACATTTTTATTGATTTGGAAGGGAGGAAATTTTGGTTCTCAATTTTTTTTTTAATTGGAAGAGGGGACATTCTTATGGTTTTAAGATTTTTATGGAGTTGGAAGGGAGGATATTTTGGTTCAAATTTTTTCTAAACTGGAAGAGACACTCCTTTTGTTTTCATCATTTTTATTGAGTTAGAAGGGAGGAAATTTTGGTTTTTCTAAACTGGAAGGGGTTTTTGGCTTTCATCATTTTTGTTGAGTTGGAAGGGACGAAATTTTGATTTTTTTCTAATTTGGAAGAGGCATTTTTTGGTTTTTAACATTTTTATTGAGTTCGAAAGGACGAAATTTTTTTTTTCTGAAATGCAAGAGGAAAATTTTTTATAATGTATTAACATTTTTATTAAGTTGGAAAGGACGAAATTTTGGTTATTTTTTTCTGAATTGGAAGAAAGACATTTTTTATTTTTAACATGTTTATCGAGTTTAAAGGGAGGAAATTTGTGTTCTCAATTTTTTCTAAATTAGGAGAGGGTCATTTTGGTTATTACTTTTTTTTCTGAATTGGGAGAGGCAATTTTTTCGTTAAAAAATTTTTATTGTGTGGACCGGGGGCCAATTTGGTATTTTTAAAATTCATCTGAAAGGGGGGAACTTTTTTTAAATTTTGTACTGAATTTGAAGAGAGACATATTTTATTTTTAAGGTTTTTATTAATGTGAGTTGAAAGGAAGTTAAAAGGAAGTTTAACATTTTTAAACTGCAATTTAATGGCATTTAATTTAAAATTGCTCAATTGGAAAGTGTTAAAAGCCTCTATTCTATGGGTGGAAATTATTGAGCGTTTGAATTAAAAATTTCTGAATTAATTTTTTTAAGCTTTTAAGCTTTTCAAGCTGCAATTCAAAAGTTTAAAATTCAAAGAAGTCCCACTTTGAGTGTTTTAATTTCCAGTTCAGTTTTAATTACTTCATATGAAAAAATGTTCAATTTTAAGATTTCGAATTTTTTAATTTCAGTGACCGCGAAAATTTTTGTTGAACCGGAACCCTGATGAAGTCGTAGATTATTATAGTTAATTAATAGATTATAATTATTGACAAAAATTTAGTAAATCAATTTTTTTATTTTTCTTTTCTGGATAATAAATTATTCATAAATTTTTTATTTCAGGTAAAGGGGCTTGCCCATTAAGGCAATTTCGATGTGCAAATGAGAGATGCATACCAGTGTCTTGGGTCTGTGATAAATTTGACGATTGTGGTGACAACTCGGATGAAGAATGCAAGGGTAACGTTTCTATTATTAAATTATAAGTAGTACTGTCTCACGAACAAGAGCATACCATTTTTTATCACTAACATTACTCCCAGATTGAAGCTATTTCAGGTGGAGAATATATTAAAGCTTACAATTGAATCTTTAAACTGCCAACTAAATTTTTTAAATATTTCGATGTTTAATCTTTTTTAAATTTATACATGAATCAAATATTTTTGTATTTAAAAAGAAGGTTTCCAAATGTTTATTCTCTAACCATTAAACTGAGAAAAAAATTACTTGAAATCAAAGAAATGTAGTATTAAATACGTTCAACCAAATATTTTTTTGATCGAAAGCAATTTTTCTTATAACAAGAATTATTTTTTCATTCGAAAAACATTATATCTTGAAACAAGGAAAATTATCGTACATCAAAGAAATATTTTATTGGATGTATTCAGAACTGCATTTTTTTGATTGAAATAATCTTTTTTTTTTAGTGTATCTTTTCAACTTCGAATGCCTTTAAAAACCTTTAAATGTAAAATCGAGCTTAAAATCGATTTCCTTAAATTTTAGTTCTAACAATTAGATTAAAAGAAACAAAATTGTAAAGATTCTGGAATTAAATTACTAAAATGTCACGTATCATTTCGAAAACGCAGTTTTCATCATGAACGATGATGACATTGTATCAAGAGTTTATTAATAAAAAGATGAAGAAATCCAAGATTAGATGATAATATTATTTTACTGAGACAAGGTTACTTGTACTACGCATTTAATTACGTAAAATAATCGTTATCACTATTCAGAGTAATCTTGCTAAATTCATATTAACTTGGAAAGTCCATATCATCTCTGAGCTTCTGAACTTCCTGGTGATCAAAATATCTTCTACGAGCTTATAATGAGAGCCTTCAAGAAGTCATAATCTGATTTTAATTTTGTCATTAGAAATTAAAATTTCAAGCTGCATTAAACTGCCTGTAATTTAATTGAAAGAGTGATTTATTCATAAAGGAAAGAAGAAATTTTTCCTTCTTCCTCATTTGGTTTTCATTATCTTTTAAAAATAAAAAATCTCAAAGGTGTAGATTGAGAGATCAGAAGATAGAAGTTCAAAAAGCATGATACTTAATAATGTTTAAAACTCTCTATAATTTTCTACAGTACAAAAGCCATATTTTTTATTGTAAAAAATTTTATAAAATGGGGATATTTTAATCATAAAAATACAATTCGATCAATGATTTTTATAGTCTTCTCTTGATTGCCTTTTGATGGTCTCGACAGCTGTAAAATTTATGTTCGAAACATGAATGGATTGTTCAATTAAAAAATAAAATAAAATAAAATTATAAATCAGACTTTATAAAAATAGGTTTAACCAAATTTCTGATTTTTATCTTTTGTTATTTCGCGTATAAAAGCTGTTATTGGAAATGAAAAAATACGTTTTCATTCGGTGATAAAAAAGAACTCGTCATTCAGAATATCGTTTTCCGTTTAATTTCTGGAGAGTGCTCCTAGGAATTTTTGATTAGAAGTGCCTCGTTTTTATATCGGATTTATGTCTACATAAAGCTGTACGTACAACGTGTATTCATATCTGCGTGTAATAAAGGGCCGAAATGGTCGTTCATAAAGTCGATCTGACCTAAGCGAAATGGATAGGACATATATGCTTTGAATGGCTTATTGCTTCAGATCGATCCATGTTTCATCAAAGATTAAATTAAAAAACGAGTTAAAAAATCAATAATGAAATTCTTATATCTGTTCACGTTTTATCCGAAAGAAATGTATATTAGAAAATGGTCTCTTTAAAACAAAATTATTTAGGGAACGTAGTACAATTTCAGAAAGAAGCTCAATTTTTTCACGAATTTTGAAGGATGAAATGGAATTTCGAATATTTGGAGGGATTGCAAAATATTTGCAAAGATCTCAAAGGATTTCAAGGGGTTTCAACGAATTTGAAGGGGTTTCGATGATTTCACGGGATTTCAAAGGATTTTAAGAGATTTAAAGAGATTCCAAAATATATCCACGGATTTTAGAGGATCTCGATTTCAAAAGATTTAACGGAATTTCAAAATATTTCCGAATGTTATAAAGAATTTTAAGGGATTTTGAGGAATTTTAATGCCTTTTAAAGGGTTTTAAGGGATTTCAAGAGTTTCGGAAAGATTCCTTTGGATTTTAAAGATTTCAATGAATTTCAAAGAAATTTCAAAGAAATTTCAAAGATGTCAAGGGATCTCGTAATATTTCACGGAATTTCAAGGATCTTAGTCGATTTTTAGAGATTTTAAGGGATACCTACGGATTTTAAAGAATTATAAGGGCTTTTTATGGAATTTTGAAAGTTTTAAGTGATTTCAAAAGATTTCACGGGATTTCAAAGAATTTTAAGTGATTTTCACAGTTTTTAAAGAATTTCCAGGGATTTCCAGGGAGCTCAATCGTTTTAAAGGGATTTCAAGAGATTATGTATGACATCCTTGGAATTCTAAGGGCTTCAAGGAATTTTCACATGCTTTAAAAAATGTTAAGGGATTTACAAAATTTGCGAAAGAATGCACGGGATTTCAAAGAATTGTAAAAATTTACAGTGATTCCACTAGATTTCATGAAAAGCGTACACTAGGGTGGTCCAAAAATTTCAAAGTTTGAAAAATGGAATGTGCACGCGGAAATTCTTGTTCCTTTTTGAGAATAAGGAAATCCCTAAAAAAATGTAATCCAATCGGATGAAATCTTGCAGTTTCTTATCGAGGTCAAAGGTTAAACTCTAAATATCTACGTTGCTTTTGTGCTTACAAAAAAATATTTAGGACAATATCAGCCTAATTTCTTATGGTAAATGTAATGGTGTTGTGTAATTTTATAGAAAAAAATTTTTAGAGACATATTTTCACATGATTTCATTTTTCTTCTAATAATTGAAACTTTTAGTGTATTTTCAGAAGAAGGAAGCTTTAAATCAAACAAAAATATTCATTGTCTCCCAGTCAAAAAGTTTCTTTGATTCGAAGAAATTTCTTTCATTCAAAAAATGTTTTTTTCTTCCAATGAAAATTTGTCTCTAATTTAAAATGATTTTCTTTATTTTGAATTTATTTTTGGTTAAATGAAAAAAAAATTTTTTAAGAAACGGTTTCCATAATTGAAGACAAATATTTTTCTAGTGAGACTTATAGATATTTTCGATACGAATTCATTTGTGCCATATGAATAGTTTTCATATTTATTCAGTCCTCTTTCATTTATCTTTAAATAGAAAGAAAAATAATTTAATAAGTAAGAATAGTAATAAAAACCATTTATATGGTACTAATGAATTCATAACGAAAATATCTATAAGTCTAGGTACACTAAAAGTCCTAATTATTAGAAGAAAATGTAAATTATGTAGAAAAACATCTTCAAAATTTTTTTCTGTTAAATTACACAACACTATTAGATTACCATAAAAAATTAGGCTAATATTGTTCTAAACATTTTTTATAAGCACGAAAGCAACGTAGATATTTAGAGTTTAACCTTTGACCTCGATGAGGAAGAGCAAGATTTCATCCGATTGGATTACATTTGTTTAGGAATTTTCTTATTCTCAAAAAGGAACAAGAATTTTCACGTGCACCAGATTACAAGAATGGTCTCACGTATACCAGATTACAAGAATGGTTAGCTCCTCGAGTTTATATTTATTGAACGTATTTAATATAAAATATTGCATAATAAAAAAGAAATAAAACAAATAAAGATATAATGTGTATTACTAATAATAATCTACAAGCGCCCAAACGATTCCGTTCGCATAATGAAGTTGGTTCACTGAGATGCTTTTGTTTTTTATTTATTTCTCTTTCTTTAAATTGCACAGTGGGACAGAAGCCCGGAAAAACTGGCCAAAAGTGGAAAATTAAAAAAAATAAATGCAGCATTTTTTCGGTATCTAGACACATTGAAGTAGTTTATAATAAAGTTTTGCATTGATTTACATATTAATTAGTCTTCGAAAAATCGTGTTTTAATTTTAAAACTTTTTAACAATTTTTTTACCATTCTATTAATCAAATATTATGCGAACTAGCGAATATTTCGGCACATAATATACATTTTTTATTCTTGCAGTAGTAAGTGACATATATTCGAAGAAAAAAAGAAAAAACTCTTGCTTCATTTTTATTTTGTTGTGAGAATCAGAATTGTAATGTCACATTTTTCGAAAAAACGAAATTACATCTACTGCCAAGTCTAGGCTCTCCAGGGCTTCACCTCCAATCAAAAAAAGGAAAGCAGGGATTTGTAGCTTAAGATGTTCACAACAACCTGCATGTGCTAATTTTTGCACTTTATTTCAATTTAACGGTGTAAAAAATTTCTTAAAGATCGAAATGAAATCTACTTTCTTATGAAAATTTTTTGTGTACTGAAAAAGGAACACCCAAAAAGTTCACAAATAAAAAGTAGACTTCGAGAATACCCGCTTTTCCGGCTCATTAGAAACAAATGTACAATCAATGTACAAACAAAAAAAAAGAGGGAGAAAAAGAAAGAATCAATCAAAACCAACCTATTATTATTTTTTTGCGTCTTTTTTATACTACTCGGGACAAACATGCTTAGAAGCCAATTTAGACTTCCTCATTAGGGGTAATTTATAGGATAACTACAGTTAGAAATAATGAAACATATATTAATTAAATTCAAATATTACCTGAAAATATAAATAAAACATTTCTTATTATCAAATGTTGTTCAACCTGGTATTTATCATAAAATAAGGTTGACAAAAGGTTGTACATACATTCAGGCAAAAGAAATTATACCCTCGTCGCATACAAAAAACGGTATTCAGAGGAAGATGCCATATACGCAATATGTGCATTCTATTATTATTTAGGTTGTGTATACAAAACCGGTACAGGTAAAAAAAATTACCGGTAACGACAACTTTTTTTTAGTGGTTTTTCAAAAATGATTTTATGTAAGGAAATTCATGTAAGGCAGAATCCTCGAAAGGATGAGAATTGTGACTGAATTCACACTTCCCCCCTCCCCAACGCTTTTAGAGTCCATCTTACCAAGGAAGACGAGACTGGAAAGGATGAGGAGTTTGACTTAAGAGGCAAGAGTGCGATATCCGTGGTGACAAATTTTAAATAAGGAGTCCGATAGCATTTTTGCGAGAATAACGAATATGGCATAGTTTTCAAGAGAATGGACGATTAATATTAAAAATCACAGAAATAATGCACAATGGAAAATCATAATAATTGATAATGGTGGCTAAATTATCCTGGAAGTGGACTCGCAGTGTGACTAATTATTTGTTGTGACCAGTCATAAGGGTGCCTTCCTGCCCTCCACAAGACGTTGGAAAAGGGTAAGGGTGCGACCTATATCATTTCTGTGACCAGTCACAGGGGTGCCTTCCCGCCCCTCACGAAACGTTGGATAGGGGTAGGGTTATGGCCCACATTATTTTTGTGATCAGTCACAGGGGTGATTTCCTCCCACGCGACACTGGAAAGGGGTAGGGGCGTGACTTAAATTATTGCTGTGACCAGTCACGGGGGTGCCTCTCGCCACCCCGCGAGACATTGGAAAGTAATCATTAAAATTTCAGTCTAAAGTGATATCAGTTTTTGAACCATCGTAAAGTCATGGGTACATTTAAACGAGACTTTTCTGAAATATATATAATTGATAATAGTCAAATATTCATCTGAATAATAATCAAGCATGTTAACGTATAAATCATTAACTATATCTAGAATTATGCATAAAAGAAAAATGGCTCATAATGCCGTGTGCTTATAATACGATTTTTGAACAACCGGTAAAAAGGAGAGTCTCGATTGAATATACCCATGACTTTATGATGGTTCAAAAACTGACATCACTTTATACTGAAATTTTAATGATTGTTTTCCAATGACTCGCGGGGTAACGGGAGGCATTCCTGTGACTGGTCACAGCAATAATTTAAGTCACATCCCTACCCCTTTCCAATGTCGCGTTGGAGGAAAGCACCCCTGTGACTGATTACAAAAATAATTTAGGTCACAACCCTACCCCTATCCAACGTTTCGTGGGAAGCGGGAAGGCACCCCTATGACTGGTCACAGAAATTATGCAGGTTACACTCTCACCCTTTTCCAACGCCTCTTGATAAGGCGGAAAGACACCCCTGTGACTAGTCATAGAAATAATGTAGGTCACACCCCTACCCCTTTCCAATGTTTGGTGGGGAGCGGGAAGGCACCCATGTGACTGAACACAGAAATAATGTGGGTCACACCCCTACCCCTCTCCGATGTCTCGTCGGGGGCGGGAAGGCACCCCTGTGATTGGTCACAGAAATGATATAGGTCGCACCCTTACCCCTTTACAACGCCTTGTGGAGGGTAGGAAGGCACCCCTGTGACTGGTCACAACAAATAATTAAAGTCACACTGGGAGCCCATTTCCAGGATCATTTGGCCACCTTTATCAATTATTATGATTTTCCATTGTGCATTATTTCTGTGATTTTTAATATTAATCGTCCATTCTCTTGAAAACTATGCCATATTCGTTATTCTCGCAAAAATGCTATCGGAATCCTTATTTAAAATTTGTCACCACGGATATCGCACTCTTGCGTCTTTAGTCACACTCCTCATCCTTTCCACTCTCGTCTTCCTTTGTAAGATGGATTCTAAAAGCGTTGAGGAGGGGGAAAGAGTGAATTCAGTCACAACCCTCATCTTTTCGAAGATTCTGCCTGAAATGAATTTCCTTACATAAAATTATTTTTAAAAAACCGCTAAAAAAGTTGTCAGGTACCGGTAATTTTTTTTACCGGTACCGGTTTTATACACGACCTTAATATTAAACATCTGTGAATTGAAAGCATGTATCAAAACATTGAGAACAGTTTGGTTTCATTTTTAAGTTTTTAAAATTTTATCGCCTGAAAATAATTATACTCTATATTTAAAAAATAATTAAAACCAATGTTGAGTTAAGTAATTAATTTCAACATGAAATGTCCAAAATTTTATAATTTTTAATTTAGATATTGTAGGCTTTCAATATTTCGAACTAAAAGCCTGAATAAATAAATTTGCTGATGTTAGTTTTTGTCGAAAGCCAATAGTTGTATTTAAACTTCCAAAGTTGTAGAGTTCCAAATTTAAATTCATGAACCTTATAATTAACTTTTTTGACAATTTTCTTCTTAAATTATCACTAATAGACACAGAGTAGTGATAATCTAGGAAAAAAATAGTCAAAAAAAATTAATAAAAATATATGACACGTATGTAACATACATAATTATTATCTCTGAAAATAATATGTTGTATAAAAAATACACTGATCATGTGCATGTTCATATGAGCGGTCCAAAATAAATAATTAATTTACAATTTCTCTAAATTCTGCAATAACTCTATCAATACTCGTATTTTAATATTATTCATATCTATACTGATTTTTCTGTAATGATTTTCATATAACAATTACAATAATATTTTCGTATAATCACGAAATAAGTATAGGAAATTCATTATGGGAAAATCATTATAGGCCTATAGTGAATTTCCTATAATATTTTTTCATAAGGGCAATACAAAATTATTGCAAAGTTAATAAAAATATATGGGACATTGATTAGGGGTTGGTATTTGAGGGTAAAGGAAAGGGTCTTAGGAGGGTACGAATTAAAATGTTTGAAATTAAACAATTTTAAATTAGAAATTCTTAATAATTGAATAAATCCCAATTCAAAGCCTTCGATAATAAACAACCTGTAAATGAGGAATACTTTAAATTGTACAATGTCAAAGACTTAGCAGCTATAAAAATGGAGAAATTTTTATTTTTAGGCATACTAATCAAAATAATTTTCCTACTAAGCATTTAAAACTGAAAATTAATCATTTTTATAACTTAAAAGTGGACCATGTTTAAATTTAGAGCTCTTGAAATTGAAAATTTTTTAATTTGAAATACTGAAAAGTTGTACAATATCTAATTTACAGCCTCTAAAATTTTAAATTCACAGCTTTCAAAACGTAAAAATTTCCATTTTTTTCACAATGAAGAGTTTTATATTGAGAGCAATGAAAATTTTTAGAGTGATAAAAATTTGGCAGAATTTGGCAAAATTTGGCTTCTAAAATTATTATTACACATTATTTTTTCAAGTGATTAAGTTATATAATTTAAACTTAAAATCATATTAATCTTGTTTTATATTTGTATATTATTAATTGGCAATGCAGTGTTTCTCGCGCGTTGTAGCGCGCGTACAATATTACTTGTAGTGGTATAAAAAGTAATTTCAACAGGAAAAACAGGTTTCAATTCGCATATTTTTAAAAAGTAATTAGAAAGTGGAAACTTATGTATGAAATGCTTTGAACTTCCCCCTCCCCCAAAGAATTGATTCATAAGATTTTCCATCCCCCCCCCCCCCCCCCAAAACCTTAAGTAATTAATGAACGCTCCTTAAGGGTTATGAAAATAAATTTTAAAAACTTTGCTTACCACCTTCATTTAAATTAAAATGTTTATTTAAAATGCTTAAAGCTAACATTTGAGGGGATAAAAGAAAGGATTTTTTTAATACTATAATGGGAAACTAGTCACAAATGCAGCTGTCGAGTGGCAAATTGTGGGCAAATTTCTTAAAGGTCGAAATGAAATTCACTTTTTTATGACAATTTTTTTTGTACTGAAAAGAAAAAGAAAAGAAGGGAGAAAAAGAAAGAGTCAACCATACCATCCTCTCACTCTTTCTTTTCTCCGTATTTTTTATACTACTAGGAACCAACATGTTTCGAAGCCAATTTAGACTTCGTCATCAGGGGTAATTTATAGGAAAACCACAGTTATAAGCAATGAAACCTATATTAATTAAATTCAAATATCACCTAAAAATAAAAATAAAGAATTTAATATCAAATGTTGTTTGGTCCATTTTTCTATTTTTTTATAAATATCTAAAATCTTTAAGATCGAAATAAAATATGCTTTCTTATCAACATTTTTTTGTACTAAAATAGAAAACACCAGAAAGTTCTGTGTATCTGTACAGGCAAACTTTTTGAACCAATTCAAGATAGATTTCTTAAATTTGTTGGTAATCTCATTAAAAGTTTCTTTGTTTCTTTTATTGTTAAAGTCAAAACAAACTTTCTTGTTCATATCAGATACCTTTTAGAGAAAAAACCTCACAAATCTTGCATTTTATCAATAAATCTTTCTGTGATGCATCCAATCTCAGTTTTTTACTGATTGAATAAAATTCTTCAATATTTTTCACCGGTCCTTCAATCACATCCATCATATTCCCCTAATTCTTGTCAATTTCACTGAAGTCCATAATACCTAATACAGAAAAGCAGAATAGATAAAAAGTGAATTTCCTGCGTAGAAAATCCAAAAATTGTAATCCAATGTTTTGTAACAATTCACCACAACACTAATTGAACAAACATTACAATTATGTCAAGAACACAAAATAGATAGTCAAAGCATTTCATCGTCAATAAGATTTAATTACTAAAATTCAAAATTTTGTTAATTTTTGAAAACGTAGTGTCAGTAATCCACTTTCTAAATACAAATTTTAATTTATGAGAAACAGATTCTTCACAGTAAAAATTCTTTTCGATTGTAACCGGGAAGGAACTTCAGAAATACGAAGTGCAGGGTTCCAAATCTCGCTATAAAATGACATTGATTGTCAAGAAGAGACCTCAGAGAAAATCTCATATTTTGGAAATTCATTTCAAACCACATTTAAGAGAGACGAAATAGTCGCTTTTCAACGACTGCATCGTCCTCCTACTCCTCGTAAAAAAGACATGTTCGAAGAATGTCAACAGATTTCAGGAAAAATATTCAGAAAGTATTAGCCCTAAATTTCAAGATTCAGAAATGAGTTCAAAGGCACAATAATAAGGTGGAAAAATTTTTTTACCTTCAAATATGAAATTCATAAAGATGTCAACAATTAAAAACAAAAACCTAGTTTACAAAATTATTAATGCAGTACTTAATGGTCATAATGAAAGAATGCATATACTTTGTATACAGCATCTCCCTCTGAATACCATTTTTTATAGGTAACGAGGGTATCATTTGTTTTACCTCAAGGTATGCAAATCCTTTTTGACAAACTTATTTTCAGAAAAGTACCAGGATGTCATTTTAATTATATTAACAGTATATTTGAAAAAAAACAAATACAGTTTACTGAAAAATATATGAAATAGATTTAAAACCAAGAACATCTGTAAAAATCATAAGATTTTAAAAAATTCAACATTATAAATCTTTTAAAAAAATGTATCAATAAAGTACTCGATGGTACATAATAACAGAATGCACATATTATGTATATGGCATCTTCCTCTGAATACCATTTTTTATAGGTAACGAGGGTATCATTTGTTTTACCTCAAGGTATGCAAATCGTTTTTGGCAAACTTATTTTTAGATGAATACCAGGATGACATTTTAATTATATTGGCAGTATATTTGAAAAAATAAATATATAGTATACTGTAAAATATGTTGAATAGATTTAAAACCAAGAACATCTGTAAAAATCATAAGATTTAAAAAAATTCAACATAAACAACTTTTGAAAAAAGATGTATTAATAAAATACTCAGTGGTACATAATAACAGAATGCACATATTATGTATATAGCATCTTCATCTGAGTACCATTTTTTATAGGTAACGAGGGTATCATTTGTTTTACTTCAAGGTATACAAATCCTCCTTGGCAAACTTATCTTTAGATAAGTACCAGGATGACATTTTAATTATATTGACAGTATATTTGAAAAAGCAAATATATACTATACTGAAAAATATATTAAATAGATTTAAAATCAAGAAAATCTATAAAAATCATAAGATTTAAGAAAATTCAACATAAAAAACCTTTTAAAAAAATGTATTAATAAAGTACTCAGTGGTACATAATAACAGAATGCACATATTATGTATATAGCATCTTCCTCCGAGTACTGTTCTTCATAAGTAACGAGGGTATTATTTCTTTTAACTAAATGTATGTAAAACTTTTGGCAACCTTATTTTTTGATAAGTACCAGCTTAACACTTTAATTAATTGTAACATTCAGGGAACCTGAAAAAATTATTAAAAATTATTTCTGCTTCATTCACTGCTCTTCTGACACCCCTAATTTCTTTGTTCCCCTGAACCGGTAACTTTTCGGCTATTATAATTTGCAGTGTAAGGCCTGTTTCTGTTGCATCATACGCAGCTTTGCAGACTTGCGTGTAGGTTCTTCGACGCCGGATAATTATGGTGAAAGCCAAGCCGCATTTGTCTATCGAGACAGATGTCCACCAGTCAAGTGGCTTGCCATTGGCGACAGGCGATCACACATATATTGACATGTTCTCTTCGATTCACTACTGATCGATAAAATTCGAATTTATCTTCAAATTGAGACATTTTTACTCAATTAAATTTTATTTTCTTGAGGCCTTTTTACGGAATTTCGACTTTACTTTAATTTTTCACTAAGTTAAACTGACATCCTTATTAGGATTCCTTATTAGTGATGCATTCAAGCAAAACAAGACAATAAAATTCAAGTCCAATAATTTGTATCGAACTTCAAGGTAAAGAAATCAATCTCGTCTTGACATTTCAGTCAATAAAATCAAGAAACAAGTGAGAACAAGCGTTAATCTTGAATTTTGTATACTTTATAAATGTTATTTGAATATTACTTTGACAGATGTAAGAAATTAATTTTATTTAAAATCTTTTAATTATTTACACTTTCGTCCTACTCATTCGGATTTCGAATGTAAACGTGTTCAATATGGAATGTAGAATCAGAACCTATCAGGGTTATATTCCAAAATTTTATTCTCAGAGTTGGATTCAAGATGAAAATTAGCGTATTAAAAGTTACCAATTCATTTGCAGAGAAACAAATGAACAGAAGTCTCTCATTTCATTGGCTGAAAGAAATTAGTGGGGCTAAAGGACTGTCAATACATTAACTCTTTCCAAACCTCCTACCAGGCAAGGTTTGATGAGAGCAAAAGATTTGACGCATGTCTGAGAGTTCTATAACATCAATGAATTTTGTCAACCAATCAAACAAAAGTCTTTTATCATTTTGTTTCGCTATAAATAAATGGTAACTTTTGATAGGCCAATTTTTATCTCAACTCCAACTCTTATTAGGTTTTGGAATATACCCCAGATCAAGTGGGTTCAAAAATATTGAAACAGACCCACCTGCGAGTACCATTTTTTTAATAGCATGATTACTATCAGTTCCTAACTTTTAGGCTTTGGAAAACTAAATTATATGATAATTAATGTTAAGAAGAAAAATCTGTACTGAGTTTGAAATTCGATCAGATCTATAATGCTCTTCAGAGAAAAGAGAAAGATGTAGCATTTTTAATTCATTCTAATAAACTGTTCTAGAAGTACAAATACAAATTTGTCTTTTAAGCGAATAAATAAATATTTTAAAAAAAGATTTTAAAAATAATTCAAGCAACAAAAATTGAAATGCTAAAGACCAATTTAGTTTTTGTATTCCTCATTTATTTTTTGTTACATAAAACTTTGAAGTCAAAATTATGCAACATCAGCTGATGCTATAGAAAGTAAATCCCTGATAAGTGATTTAGCATTTTCATGAAGGTACTCAAAAACACTTACAGTTTCTTCGTCGCCAAAAAAGCTGTATGTCCCAGAGTGTCTACTCAAATCGCGGAAAAAAATTCTCTGTCAATTCCAGGTATTTTTAGATTTTTCCAGCTATAATTTTTTTAATATGGAGCCATTCAAGTTACATAGTACTTGAATAACCTAAATTCATTATCCACTTGTGAATGGTTAAATTTTAAGTAATTAACATAAAAAGTCGGAATATGTATACAATTTCGCAAGTTTATTATAAATAATATTTTTTCAGTCCTTGTAAATATCTAAATGGGTAAACTAATTAACTTTTTTGATGAAAATTCATATTTTCGGGTTCAAAATTCCACTGTTTTGTACAAAATTCATATTTTTGGCTGGAACTTTCAACAGTTTGATAGAAAATTCAACGATTTGATTGAAAAATTGTTTCTTTGGTTTGAAAGTTAACTTTTTCGTTGAAAATTCATATTTTCGAGTTGAAAACTCAACTCTTCTGTAGAAAATTCGTCTTTTTGGTTTGAAAATTCATCTCTTTTGGTAGGAACTTAACCGTTTTTGTTTAAAATGCAACTCTTTTGTTGGAAATTCGTTTTTTTTTGTTGAAAATTTATCTTTTTTTTATTTGAAATTCAACTATTTGGTCGAAAATTAATGTATTTCGTTCGAAAATCGTATTTTTTGGTAAAAAATTAAAGGTTTTGGTTAAAAAGCAACTGTTTGGTTGATAATTAATCTGTTTTAGTTGAGTATTTAACTATTTTGTTGAAAATTTGTCTTTTTTGGTTGAATTCAACTGTTTTTTATTAAAAATTTGAATAATTTTTGTTGAAAATTGAACTACTTGGTTTTAAGTGGAACTATTTTGTTAAAAATTAATTTTTTTGGTTGAAGACTCATCGTTTAAGTTGAAAATTCATGTTTTTGGTTGAAAATTTTACTACTTTGTTGAAAATATATATTCTCGGGTCGAAAATTCAACTCTTTTATTGGAAACACGTTCTTTGCTGAAAATGTATCTTTTTTTAATTGAATATTCAACTATTTGGTAGAAAATTTATGTATTTCGTTGCAAATTTGTCTTTTTTGGTTTAAATAATCGTTATGGTTGAAAAACCAACTGTTTTTTTAATAATTCATCTGTTTTAATTGAGTATTTAACTATTTTGTTGAAAATTCGTCTTTTTTGGTTGAATTCAACTGTTTTTTATTTAAAATTTAAATCTTTTTTGGCTGAAAATTCAACTATTTGGTTGAAAGTGGAACTATTTTGTTAAAAATGTATCTTTTCAAAGAAAATTTAACTATTTGGTTAAAAATTGATGTATTTTGTTGAAAATTCGTCTCTTTTGGTAGGAAATTAATTGTTTTGGTTGAAAAGGCAACTGTTTGGTTAACAATTAATTTGTTTTAGCTGAATATTCAACTATTTTGTTGAAAATTAATTTTTTTTAATATCAACTATTACATATTTTGTTTAGAGTTCATCTTTCGTGGTTGAAAATTTAGCCACTTACTTGAAAGTGGAACTATTCTGTTAAAAATTCATTTTTTTCTTGAAGATTCATCGCCTTAGTTGAAAATTCATCTTTTTTGGGTGGAAAATTCAACTATTTTGTTGAAAATTCAATTCTTTTGTTAAAAATCGTGTTTTTGGTTTGAAAAATTTATTTCTTTCAGCAGAAATTTTATCTTTTTTGTTTAAAAATGCAACTCTGGTTAAAAAATAATCTTTTTTGGTTGAATTATCAGCTGTTACATTGTTTCTTAAGAATTCGTCTTTTTCGGTAGATAATTTATCTTATGTTTAATTAAATTAATTACTGTGTTTAATTTAGGAAGTTTTGACAAATCATTACAGAATATTCTTAAATATATTAATTATTACCATTGAATGACTAAATAAATTAATAATACTGAAAACATAATTCATCATTTCTTGAATTTGTTCCTGAACTACATGAATTTGAATAATAATTGATAACAAAAATTATTTTATCTTCATACTTAAAATTCAGTGCATATTTAACATATTAATACTTCGAATAAAAGATGTTTTCCTGAGAATAGTGAAAATGATATATAGAAGTTTGGTTTAAATCACTATGGAGCCAGTGC